>VYZV01011631.1:36250-149734 GCA_013401275.1 Pandion haliaetus
GGGGGGGGGGCTGAAAAGCAGAAGTGTGTAGAGAGCAGAATGGTGGTTTATGCTTCGGTGTCTCAGAAAAGGCTCGTGTTTGAAAAATACATCTTAACAAACAGTTATTTTGCCTTGTGGCAACAAGGCAGTGTTGGTATTGGGTGAGAAAAACATGATACCTGAGAATTTCATTTGGAACTCAATTTGCTGCACACGTGCAGTAACGGTTTTCGTGAGGATTTTTAGCATGTGGACCGATGCATGTTGCCATGTGCCCTGCAAAATTCCTTCTACTCCGTCAGCAGTGGCAATGCATGCCCACATGCACGAAATCAAGGTGTGCTCCATACCGTCCGTTCTCAACAGCAATGGCATTAATGAGGAAAACTAGTGTCCATCTGTGGCAGGATTAGTGATATAACGTATCGCAATGGCTCCTTAAAGAACATTTTAACTTACTCTGTTAACGAGACACAAACTAGTGTTAAAGTAGACCCTGACGTGATGGATAGTAACTTCTCATTTGAATGCGCATTAAGAACCAATTTGTGTCATCTTCTGTATATGACAAAATATAAAATATAATAATCTGCTAAAAAAAAACTCGGTGGAAGGTTGTTGCATGATAATGGAATGGGGACATTTTCTCCTGAATAAATATGAATACAAATTGTAAGCGTTCATGTACAGTGGATTCTTGTTTGCCAAGTACAAACGCTTCATCCTACGGTGTGTAATTACCATAACGAGTTAAAACTCCATCCTGATGGCATCTGAAAAATTTCAGTGATACTCTGAAAAGAACGGAGACTAAGGTATTTTAGCTGATGAATTTTGGTCTGGCAACACTTGCTCACTAAGAGATCTGTTCTTTTGGATATGTGTATATAATTCATACAAGCCATGGTCGTGCGGTCGTTTGCAGACCCTCTTAACCTTCCACACCTGAGAAGTTCCATTTCAAGGATTTATGCAAATGGTTGACAGATGAGAACTGGAAGAACTCGCTGATGTATTCAAAGTAACCTCTGCTTTCTGTAATAGTGGTGAGCTCCTTTATATTTTTTTTTTCCAGAGAAAGGAGATATGATAGTCAGGAGGAGATAAATTAATCCAGTAAGAAGGCAAATTAAAATACACTATACATATTCATTCTACTTGGAAGGCATTGAAATGCAGTACCCCAAAATTAATTCAGAAAGCTGAGGGCCTGATGCTTTTACTCTTAGCATTTTCCTTGGCGGGGGGGTGGGGGGAATGACACCTCTAACTGGAAGTGGGCACAGGGATTTAAAAAGGGAGGGTAGAGGATGTGAAAGTTAGGAACAGAGCTGCCAATGAAGCTGCCATCAAAGAAGGCTGCACTGAACTAAGAAACTAAAGCAGATCGGCTCTAGGTAAGAGTTTTGCTACTGAGGAGCTTGAGGAGGGAGCTGTGACCCAGGTCAGTTGTGATTTGACTTGCATTCCAAGAGCAAGACATTTCAATGTCAGAGGAATCAGAATTCGATGTTGGAAATGCTCATTTTAATTTACTTCCACCAGTCGGGAGGATGCAGATTTTGCTTTGTTTTAATATTGAACAACTCGCATTTTGGTAAGGATCTTTGTGTTTATTTGTTAAATGTTAGTGATAGGCATAATGCATAATATTCTTCACAAATAGTAGAC
This sequence comes from Pandion haliaetus, assembly GCA_013401275.1. Taxonomy (NCBI): domain Eukaryota; kingdom Metazoa; phylum Chordata; class Aves; order Accipitriformes; family Pandionidae; genus Pandion; species Pandion haliaetus. The sequence continues at coordinate 37,904 of VYZV01011631.1, forward strand.
CTGCACCTTGCTTTCAGCGGACTAAGAATCTGCCAAGCCTTGGACTTAAGCTGTCTTGGCTCTTGGTCCTGAGAGACCTGCTCTGCATGCAGACTGGAAGTGACGGTAGAGATGAGAGTGAATGGTATCATTCTGGGTCCAATCTTAATCATTTACCAAATACCAAGCATGACTGTATTACATTTATAAGACTGGACTTTTTTCCTGATGATCCTATTATCACAATGCTTTGCTTACTAAATGTTGAAAATTTATATTAGTCTTCCAACTCAACAATCGTGATGAACTGGCTGGTTTTTACTCTGAGAGGTATGATTTGGGATTGTTTTCACATTTGGGAACATGTTGTTTTATACTAGTTCACATTTTCAATGTTGTCTTCACAGTTATATGAGCTACAAGATTATTTTTAAGAAATCACAGTCAAATTCTGGAGAATAACACCTTCAGAAAATTGTACCAGCCTGGCACTCTTTGCAATCCAATGTAATTTTTCCCTTTGTGTAGGCAATAACAGAGGGCTGCTTGTACTTGATCTTTTAGTCCATGTGCCAACTATGCCAGCTTGTCTTCAAGACGGTAGTCTTGGTTCCAGGTATCAAGGGGTTATGCTTTAGATAAACCTGGCTTTGACAAGGTAATCAAGCTAGGGAAGGCATTTCATTGTCATAGTTTGATTTGTGTCTCTATCCATAGTCTTTCTGTATTTTTTGCCTTTGAGGAGAAAAGTGTTGAAATGTGATAATTTCAGTAGAGTCTTTGAGCATGTTAAATTGAGTATTTTGAGCATTGAGATTCAAAGATGCAGGTCTTCACATAACTTATTCTCAACAATTTCGCTCTATACATTATCAGTCTGCTCCCTTGTTTGAATTCCCCTGAGATCCTCTTTATGGATTACATGTAAAGACAGTGGGGCATTTTTGGGGAGAGTTTCAGTGGTCATGTTACTTTTGACATGTAGTTATATACTGTTCAGTAGTCTGGGAGAAGAAGAGGAGATACCTGGTGTTGGGGTTTTTTTTCCTGCGTTTCTGTTTACAGACTCTGGAGCAGTAGAATTTTTCTAAATGTCCTTCAGTCAACTGGGAAACATTTCTTCGTCTCTCCAAAGATTCTTCATTTAAAAAAACCCTCAAATTTGGGCTGGATTCACTCTCACAAGCTTGAGCATAGTGTTAAAGAAAGGAAAGGATCTTGTTGACATTGTGTGTGTCCCCAGTGAATTTCTCTGAAGTGAAGTAGCTTGCAACATTGCAAATGGCATTTGTGCCAAACTTCATGGTAGCTGCAGGTAGCGATCATTGCGTCCGCTGTAAGGGAGCGATGATACTAGTGTTGAACAAACCTTAACCAAAGGAAAATCATCAGAGAGATAGCCTTTCTTCCTTGGTAAAAGAATAGTGATTCTGGGTTGAGAAGTGCTGGCAGACCTCCTGGAGACTCTCTCTGTCCTTGGATCACAGGATGAAACAGGTTCTTATTGTCATGGAAATGTTCAAGCACAGAGAAAATCCAGGACCATCTCTGGCCTTCCTCCGCTCCTTACTGCCTTCAACCTCCTACTAGTGGGATACTTCTAATACAGTTGACTGAGGAGCATCTTAGCGAGTTTTGCAATACCTTTCTTAAAAAACAGATGATATTTGCATAGTCCTTGCTTAGCCCATTCTCATGGGGTTGGATAGTATCTTTGTGATACCTCTAGAGAAATCACAAGAACATACAGGCTGCTGTGTTATCAGGGTAACGATGATACCCAGCATTTGTCTCTCTTTCATTAGGACCCAATACATCCCAGCACCGAGAACTGAGATTGGGTTAAAATCAAATGGCTGAAATGCAGTGTATCTGAGGATCTTCTAAATTCTCTGGCTGTTCTATCACTTGAGGGCACTTGCTTGACATTATGAAGTGGTCTGCAACACTGGGACATACTCTGTGGATGGTTAAGATTTGTTCTTTTTTTTTTTTTCCCCTTGCAGATACTCCTATCTTGACTTGTTTCCAGGACTGGCATGATCCCTCACTGAACAACCAAAAAGGAGGGCAGTTTTTTGGGGGGGAAAACCAATTGGAAATTCCCCAGCTAGTCCAGAATGATGTAATTGTAACCATCCTGTTATTTCTAAATGCATCACACATGCTATATGCTTATTAGCAGTGCCCGACATAAGTGTCTGGTGGGTGAAAAAAGGCCTTGGGAAGCTTGAGATGGAAGGTCTTTTTCCCAGGCCTTTGCCTGTGGAGTGTGCTCTTTCTAGAAACATGAAACTGGGTTGTGTTAAGGATATATCTCTGCTTATGTTTTTCCAGCTTTTTGATGCAGGAAATTCAAGGTGATTTATATGAGGTTTGTTACATGTAATTGCTTTGTTCTTCTTCATTCTGTCCCTGGTTCCTGCAGTCAGCAAACATCCAAAGAGATTTTTCTGTTATTTGGAATATTTTAAGTTCTGATGCTGTAGAAAGGGTAAATTTAATAGTAGCTGCAGTAATAGCAGATCAAGTCAGCAGGGAATTTTGCCTGTTTGACAGCAGATTTTAGCCCATTGTTTAATTTCTGAAGAACTTTTTTCCAGAAAGTGCTTCTCTACAGTGGAGAATAAACATTTAGTTTTTCAGTACATTTAAACGTGGTGAAACATGAAGGTGATAAACACTTGTTTTGCTTGTCCGACTGTGGCTGATCATCTTCATTTAGTTGACTGGTCCTCCAGACTGCAGAGTGGAGTCAGACCTTCGACACTTCTGGGTATTTGCCTGTATGCTGCCTTGGCTGGTCCTGTATACTTTAAAATAAAGCTTTTGCAAAGATGTCAGTGAGAATATATCTTTTACCAAGGGTATGCTGAAGATAATGTCTTTCTTCTTCGTGTATCTGTTCAGTGAAAAACACTATTACACTTTATTTCTAAGTATTGTGAATGGCAGTAAAAGCCACTGGCAAATTGGTAAGCCACAAAATATGGTTAGATGTAATTATTCCTAATAGAGAAAAATGCAAAGTTAATTCCAGTGTTCATCCAGATTTATTATATAATACCAAAATGTGTGTGTATATGTATGTGTGTATACATGTATACTAGGAGTAACTTTAATTATAAAAGTTCTACTACTGTAATGCATGATCATTTGACTGGTTTTAGGCTTCATCTTACCCTGTTGAAATTGGTATTAAGGCTTTCATAATTTTGAATAACTTCATAAAAAGTGCTTGTAGAAATAATTTAGCAACTTCTTACTGTTTTATAAAGTCTTAGATGACGTCACTTATTGCATAGATAAATATGCTGGGTAGATGTCAGTTTGCAAATACTTAAACCACTTAAAATTCAAGATAAATGAAAACTGTCTAATTTTCTCCTTCAGGATCCCGTAACCAAAGACCTGTAATCCCATTGTGATGCTTTGTTAATGCTTTTATTTTCCAGGTATGTTTTCAGAGGTAATTCTAAAATGTAGGAAAAGTGTTACTTTGTTAATAGCACAGTCACCTGGAAAGCTTGTTATCAATGAGTACCCAATTGGTTTGTGAACACCTGCATTATTATTATATGATAAAAATACATAGAACTTCAACATTCTGTACTAATATTTATAAACCACCGCAGAGGTAAGTGGATATTGGAGTGAACTGTCACACAGAAAAATACTTTAACAAAACCTGAGGGAAGTATTGTATGACTCATTTGTATTTTTCCTGAAGCTGTTACAAAACTGAATGCAAGTTATTATTTTTCTTTAAAATCTGAATGTGGTGGTGTTCCTGCTCTTAGCACTAGCAAGAAACAAGGATTTTCATAGACCTTTGTGAGTACTTCTCAATCCTAATCCCATGTTATGCCCAGCTCAGGTGTCTTGGAAGCAAAGATTGGCTCTACAGGAGGCACATTATGAAAAGACTTCCAAACCTCATCTTCATTGAAAAAGGCACAGTACAAGTATTAAGTTTAATAGGTGCTCACATGATTAGAAGTCTGTTGCACTAACTTTTTCTTAGGGGTTTCCTCACTGCTTATTAATTGTTAATTGGCTGTCCGTGTGATTTTTATGTACTTGTGCAAAATGGCAATAAATCTTTGATATTGTCTGAATCCTGCAAAATTGCGCTTCTTTAAGCATGAAAGTATGGGAAGAGCACTAAAAATTGTGGCTATCATTTTCTGCTTGGATTCTATGGATTCTAATTTTTGTTGTTTGAAAGAATCTTTATGACCTCTGTGAGAGATTAACAGGCCCTTTGCCTTAGCACAAGATACTGATTTTGGGGTGGTCATGTGGTGCCGTGACTTGAGCGCTTCCAAACCGGTGTCTGCACCCAACCATCTCAGCACACTGCCAAACAGCTCCACACTTGCCCTGTAAATACTTTGTGTATGTGTTAGTCATGATCACAGCACCATAATAACAAGTATTTATTTAGCGCTGTCCGCATCATGTTCATTTCATAAGCATCCACCAGTCAGCACAGGATAATCTTTGGCATTGACCTGGATGAAATACTCCCTTTCCACCTCTAGTGCTTGGCTGTGCCCATTCCTGCTCCCTCTCTAAGGCTTGCTGTCACCATTTTTGTTCTTTATGGAGCTGCGTGGGACTAAGCAGTAGCTCTGCAGTGACGATATGCACAAGGAAGTGTAGGGCAGGAGAAGGAAGCATCACGGGCCCCGAGGGGTTGCACTCAGAGATTTTGAACAAGGTTCTCAGCTGGTGTAAATTGTCATAGCACCATTGATTTCATTGGCTGCACAGACTGAAGATCATGTCTCACGTAGTTTGTCAGGAGTAATCTTCCTGGGTGCTAGGAAGAAGGACAAGCACTAGAGTACGTTCAGTTGTAACTGCAGTGAAGCCGTATTTCAGGACATGGTTTAGTCGGCATGGTTGACGGTTGGACTTGATCTTAAAGGTCTTTTCCAACCTAAATGATTCTATGATTTGGGCAGCTCCTGACACAGCTCTGTGAAGGCGGTAAGCACCCCCCTATTGCTGTCACTGTCGTGAGAGCCCCAACACTGATAGAAGTCCCATGGACCCTTGCTAAAGATGCCATCTTTTAATGTGATTTTATTTACTTCTTGATTCATTTGCACTGACCAACTAATTGGCTAAAACTTCAGAGAAAATGAAAAGTTGAAGAAGAAAGTTTGAGGCCAATATTTTCCATCTTTGTAGCCTAAAAATTAGGCTCTAAACTTTATAATTCACTATGTGGTTTTCAAAGGGAAAGGTGTCTTTAGAGGAAGCATTGGTATGGTTGATATTCTCTGTAAATGCCCAGTTGTGGAAATAGGAAACTAATGTTAGGCAGTCCTAATCTGGAAAGCTTGGCTGTAGAGTGTTAGGTTTTGCTTTCAACTCTATTTCGTTAAAGGTGCCATGTTCTACTACATAAACAAGCAAGTGACCTTCCTAGGTCAAAAATTTTGTTGAAGTCCTTTAAAGGTCTTGATATTTAAGGATAGTACTGCAGGACTGTACTTCTGTAGTAAGAGTATTGGTAATGTTCATTTAAAAAATAAATGCAATTCACAACCTAAGCTGAAGACCAAGTCATATCCCCCAAAAGAGCAATTTTTCCTGTTTAGATAGTTGACTGCATTGAGGTTATCTTTTCTTTGATACTATGTATAGGGAAGACCACTCCAGTCAACAGAAAGTTGGGAAGCTTCTTTATTTTTGAACAAACAGTTTCCTAATTATTTTCACAAGTAAAGAAAAGCTACCACTTACTTCTGCTGACTCCTGGTGTGGTGCAGCATTGTATATGTGTGGTACCTGAGGACTTGGAATTGCCCTGTAGCAGTGGGACCACACCAGCTGCCAACAGTAATTTGGTCAAGGTGATTCCCCAGCTTGCTGCTCTTTGGTGTCCGAGGTTGGTAATCTATGCTGGGACCTTTGCAAGAGAATAATCCCTTTTTATTTGTAGAGCATAGCGTAGAATTTGTTTTAAAAAATGCCTTTCGTGCCTTATGGTATAAGAACTTAGACTTTTTGTAAGAAAATTTATTTTGCAAAAGCAGTTTAGAAGTACTGTAAAAGAAACAATCTGAATTAGCAGCAGTGAATAAATAGAAAACAGCAGCCGTCTTTCCACGTTGTTCTTGCATTGACATGCACCCTATTTTATATTATGTAACTTAAGTAATAGAATTGTTATTTGACCTTCATAATCGCATTATATCACTGGAGGTACAAATACTCATGTAAAATAAAACTTCTTTTCTAACCAATCTTCACTTTTAGTTATCTGTATGTGATGATGATTTTATACTTTAATGCAAAACTGTTGATTCATGGAAGTAAGCCTGTGTTTGTGCATTATACAGAAGCTATATCTGGTATCGTTGCTATTGCTCGGGGCTGATGTGTCACATTTATAAAAATCTTATTTTTAGAATATCTTATTTCAGCCACCACAACCTGTTCTGGTTAAAAGCCTGTTATGTTGATCCTAATGCAGCAATGACATAACTAAGAGGGTGAGGGGGCTGGTTAAAAACTAGTAACATCCCTGAAGTATTACTTTAATTTATTAGGATTGTAGGAAGTCCTTACAAGTCAAGTGCTCCTAAAGAGGTGGCAATAGCAGGAAAATGGTCCATTCAAACATGTAAATTAAGTGGAATTTAGCACTTTTGGTTTATCTTACATTTTTCTGCCACTCACCTCCCCCTTGGTTCTTGAGTCTGAAGTTTATACTTTCGTATTATGCATCTTATACTTCATAATTCACATCTACCATTTTCAAAACCCAAATCCTGGCTTTTTGCCCTAGTGCATTTGTGCTTCTCCATGGGCAAAGGAGAGGTGGAACTGCCCTACTGGAGTGTGTGCAGAGAATCCTCCTGACTGATGGTCTCTAGGGTGGATCTTGCCATCCAGTGTACCATTGTTCCTCCGGTTCCTGCTCTCCCACCTCAACACCGGGCCCCGCTGAAGAGGACGAGACAATGGTCTGGATCTCCCTGCTGGCGGGAGGGAGCTGGTGATCAAAGCTTAGCTCAGCCTTGAGGTATCCCCACGGTCTACCCCTTCAGACTGAGGATTAGGGGATCATAGTATAACGTTAAGTCACTCTTTATCACATATCGCTGCAGTGAGCAGAGGGAGGGTTGAGTCCAGCAATATGAAAACTGACGTAACTGGGTTCAGTCTAAAGGTTTTCGTGTTGCTATGTTCACATGTAAAGCAGCTGGAGTTCGGCTCAAACTTTAATGGGGTGTGTGTGTAATCAAATTTGAAGGTATTTACATAATTACTGAAATATCAGAAGTATTAAGAGAGCTGTCATGCATTATTACGCTATAAAATCTGAGACCTTTTGTAGACTATGACACATGGAGTGTTTTTGTTTATACTTTTGACACACTACAAAAGATTATGTGATGCGTTCAGAAATTACATTGACACTATAGCAATCTCTGTCTCCCTTCTCTACACGGCAGTTCCTCAAAAAGAAGAATGTCAGTCATGGTTTTCTATAATCTGAAAAGGGGTAAAAGTTGAGGTGGTTCATCATAAATGAAAAATTTTGATACAGTTTTTTCTGTTTCTTGAAGCTCTGACAAAGTAGACTCCCTCCTAATTCTACAGTACATGTTCAGGCTGTGAAACTTGGAAGCTAGGGGCAGTAAATTTCTTAAACTGTGGACAGGAGTAGTTGAAAACAGGCAATTTTAATGTTGTGTGTATTCTGGAAAAGAGAATGATGGCAGAAGGGAATAGAAACTTCAGGTCTGCAGGAGAGATTCTAGATCCTGTAGTAATTGGACTGTAATCAAGGTTTAAATGATTACAGTTTTTGCTTGTCTTCTGGTATCTTCTTCTACAGTCAAGAATCCAGTAGGCATATTCCAACTTAGATTTCGGTAAGGCTGCTTTGAGATGTCATATTGCCTGTTATGGTGGGGTGGGGTGGAGTGGAGTTGTTTTACTTTTTGGGATACAAAACTTACTGACCTGTATTTGTGAGGCTTTGCAAAGATAATTATTTTCTGTTATACTCCAGGTGTGTGCTGGGGAACTTGTCATGTAATCAAAGGACTCTGGATGGAGCTTTAGTTCACCCTCCCTAATGTATCTGGGAGATATTTTTATACCTATGTATATTTATCTTGGGTATGTAAGATGCTTCTATGTAACAGGGAGTATGCATATTAGAGCAAAGGGCATGTTCGTTTTATCAGAGTGCATTCCTTCTGTGTCCTGACATCAACTTGAAAATGCAACATTCCTATTATTTAGCTGAATGTCCACAAATTTTTGGAACTGGTGTATTTTGTATTGCATACGTGCTGCCCGTAGCATTGTAGTGCTTAGTTGATGAGAACATTCTGGTAGATGCCACTTGGTAGAAAACTCTTGCCCAAATGGCACAGACCGTGAGTGGCTGAAGGCAGGTAACAAACGTGGCCCATCACTAGCCCTGTGTTGCCACAAAAGGGATTGCAAAGACATATTTGTTTTTTCAGCAGTAGGGAATGAGAGAGCAGGGTCTCAGAGACGTGTGCTCAACTAAAGCAAATGCTCCTTTATGAAATCACTCCAGTTGCTCTTATTCCCAGCTTTCTGTAGAAGATTAGAAAAGATTATGCTAGTCTGCTACAAATAGCCCCAGTGTTGGTCCACGAGTTTTGATTTTCTTAGAGTAGTGATTCAAATGCTTCTGCTCACTGTACTGAATCATCCGTCTGAGGCAAGGATGTTTTCTACCAACCAAACCAAGGCCCTGTCAGTGATAGGGTTGATTGCTCCTCCAAAGTATAACAAATCCTGCTGGAAAGCAAGAATACTTTCACCAGGAGCACTTGGTCCATGATGAAAGTGGAAATGGTTTTCTGGATGAAGTAGATAAAAAATTGAGTGATGCTTGTTTCAAACAATTTTTTCCTAAACTACTGACCTCCTCTTAAGTAGTTGTGAGTTTCTGTCAGCTCAGTAAGAGCCCAGGACTTTCATCTGTCTGTTTAGGATAATACTATCTATGTGATTATTCTACACTTAAGAAGTTTTTGAGGGATTTATTCCCTGTGTTTGCTCTGCTGCCTGAACCGTACCTATCCTAGGAGTTGATTGCAGTATTTATCAAAGCTATGGAGCCCCTATTTGAGCCATCTGTAGGTAGTGGTTGTGCCATCTGTCACTAAAGACCGCGTTCCAGAGGGAGAGACAATATGCACAGGCTTTGTCATGCAAAGCCTGTAGGGTATGGTCTCTGATGTTTGCTTTATCCTTGTGAGATGTGTAAGTTGTAGTGTTTCAATAACTTCTAAAATTTTTATTGCAAGAGGCTTCTGAGTGCCACAGTAGCTGATTCTTCATTCTTGCCCATCCATACGCATTATGCATTTTACTGAACTCCACGCATTCATCTGGGAGGTGAACTATGGTACCTAGTTGTTAGAGGCTGCACGAATGTTAAAAAAATGGGCAAAACCAAGCTGCAGAAGATTTCAAAGTAGTAAAATGGTAAGATCCATGCAAAATGAGGTGCCTTTGGGTGCAAGCATATAATTTTCTAAATATTTTTGCTATGAATTATCAAGGATTACAGCAGCAGCAGCAGATGTTTGAGGCAGCATGATATAGATTGTGTATACTCTCGTGTTACGATTAATTGAGCCAATATCCTTGTATACTAAGAGAGAGGTGACTTCAAAAAGTTTCCGGAGAACATTAATACCATGTTTCAGGAATACTTTCACTACAGATGTTGCTACCTGGAGCAGCATTCAAAATTTTTGCATGGAGTTTAGTGATAATCTAATTTGGGATTAGCAGTAGTGGTTTATGATTAGCCACTAAATTTGAGGTGAAATTTGCATTGTCTTCAGATGTATTTCATGTTGGATCTGGAGGCAGCGGGGCGACCTAGACAACATTGAATGTGAGAACAGTTACCTACTGATGAAACTGTGAGCCTTCAGAACAGCAATTTTCATGACTTTATATTCTCTCTATTGCACAAGCTTATTGGCAGTCCTTGTCGCAGTGAAGGGTTTGTCATCATACTGTGCGGTCATGGGGCCGTGAATCCTTCTGCTGCCTTTTGCAACTCAGAGTCAAGTGTGGAGCAGACACACGCTGGTAACCAGAGGGTTCAGAGGCTGCTGCAGAATTTGTGTGTTGCTTGGGACAGTAGCTTATCTGCGCAAGTAGGACTCCTGAGCTACCCTTGTTCATTTTTGACCCGCGCAGTGTTGGCAGTCTGTCACAGACAGACATGAAATATAAAGCAACAAAGTGGTGGGTTTTGTAGTACATACGCGGGGTTTTTTTAATGCAAGGCAAGGAATAATTTGTACAAATGACAGTACCCTAAAAAGAGACATTGCATCAGTAAGAGGTGATACTGTGCCTTGCTATGTTAAACGGGAAAGGACCTGATTTAGCATAAGCAAACGGACTTCAGAAAAGCCCTGAGATAGCTATTCCTATTCTAATACAGATCAGATGTAGCATTAAGAGCCTGTCATGACTTATACGTGTAATGTCTGTGTACTTATATATGCATTAATAAAATATTCCAAGGAATGCATAGCAAGAATGTTGTCAGTGAGAGGTAATGCATGTTTAATCTAGACCTAGCTTCTGAAGATACTCATGAAACGTGGAGGATCAAACACTTTATTTAAATATTGAATTTCAGGGCATTTGAGTGGATTATTCTTTGTTCTTTATGGATGTTCTCTCAACGTGAAACCAAGGGGATATATAAATATATATATTTCCTTTTTTTTTTTTTTTTCCTTAGTGTAGCAGGGACTTGCTCAGTTGCTAGGTAACAAGGTATTGCTTTATTTGCAGGAGCAGTAGCTGAGTTGATAGTAGAGGCAATGATTTATCGGAAATGTATTAATATATACTGTAGCAGTAATAATGATTATTGAAATTGCTTATTTTTATGTGCTCTGTGCCATGGAAAAAAAAATATAATCAGTTCATTGGAATATTTCCTTCTGCTGTGTGTAGAAAAACTGCTTAATTACTAAGAATGTCCAGTTATTTAGTGAAGTGGCAGAATCTGTATCATTTATGTAGTGTCTTAAAATGAGTTATTTCAAAAACGAAGCAAGAAGTGCTAAAGAAAAAAGGGGATTTATAAGGAGTAGTTATTTCCCTAAATTGTCCATTCATGTTGTTTTTTTGGCCTTTCACAGACAGGCTCGCTTTTCCAGCAGCCATACGTTTTCCTACAGGGATCAAGACCAAACCTGTCAGTCACCGGGGCAGAAGTTGGCTCCTTCCCAGTGGCAGGCTGCCATCTCAGTTCTGCCTCCAAGAAGACCCAGCAGGTGATCTGCAGGCCACTCCACCGCCTCCTTTCTCACACGGGACTGGAAAGTCAGAATGGCCAGAGCTGCCTTCAGGGCAAATGCTAATGCCGCCTGCTTCCAGGGCTGGCCCAGTGACTGGCTGGGTGGTGCTGGTGCTGTATGCAGGACCAAAAGTGTCACTGCCGTTTATCTTGTTCATTTTTGCTGTTACTTGGGAGAGGGAAGTGTATATGGTCGTAGTGGGTTGCCCATCATCTTGATGCTACTCTTAGGTTCTTGGATGTCTTGATGTTCCTCTTAGCCAGGTAACACCTTCACCCCTGTGTGTTAGGTGAGATGTATTAACCAGGTATCACTGATGTTCATGGATCCAGGAAGACTATGACTGAGTGCATGGAGTAGGATTTCTGTGGTCACACTGAAGAAGAACAGTTGTTCTTTCAGGGTGATGGAAGCTGTATTGACTTAGAAGAAAGTTGTCTTCAGCATTTGCCAAATTAATGAATGTAGTATGGCTGAGCATTTTTTTAGTGGATTCAAGTCACCCTTGCCTAAATTTTTGACACCTTTCCTCCTTGCAAGGACAGAAGTTTAAGAATACATCACATGTATAATTCTGCTATTTTTAGAGCAAACATTGACCCTTTCCCCACGTCAGTCAGTTTCTGGCAGTTGCAAATCTTTTTAACCTGCCAGCTCACCTGTTGGACTCTGAACTTGGTTCTCAGACATTCACATGTTGCTCAAGAAAGCTACGGTTCAGCTCCACTCAGGAATTCTTCCTCATATGGATTTTCTCATCCTGATGGATTTACCTTGCAAAAGGCTATTATCTATAGTCCTGATCGTTCAGTTTCGTTTTTTTACAAAGCAAGATCCTGCTTTATTTAAGCAGAATTAAAGTGGTGTTTATCCATCTGTGATGGAGAGCAAGATTAGTCTACAAGTGACAGTTGATGGGCAGGCAAAACCACAATAGTATAGATGGCAAAGTTGATCTTGATGTGCCTCACCTGTGCTAACAAGCACTTGCAGATGTGGGTGACCTAGTATGTTGCTGCTAGAAAACCTATTTGTAGCTTTTATATTCTATCATACATGACATTATCCCTTAGACCTTTAATGACTTCTAACAGTCATTCACATAATCAGTTAATAATAAAATAGCTGCAGGCTTGGACAGTGTCTTAAGAACTAAAGTATTCCTGATCTTTGACTTTCATTTCAGCAAAAGAAATAAGTAGATTGAATAAAAAAAAGGCAACATGGCACTCTCGCAGTATCTGGCTTCCTGAAAAGTTGCAGAAAAGAAAGAAGAGCCAAAGCACAAGAGAGTTAAAAATAATAAAAGTTAGAAAGCTATTTCTACGTCTATAAATTTAGAAGATTAAAAGGAAAACAGAAAGGACAGATAAGAGAAAATGGGTGCAGCAATTAAAAAAAGAGCAGTAATAATGCTTCAGCATGAGTCAAAAGGACACACAAGGATGGTACTCTTCTGTGAAACATCAAAAGGAAGGTATTTGGAGCCGTTGCAGGATGAGGCATTCAGAATATACAACTCTCTTGTCTTGAAGTTAAGAGGAAATAATTTTTATATTTTTTTCATGTACTATCAAGTGAAAGCTGTACACTAAGGAAACTTCTGCATCCAGGGTCGGTCACTACCTGTCTGCTCATCCTTGCCATCACTTTCAGAAGTTTCAGCTCTTACGACAGCTCCTAGTTGCAGCTCGTCAGTGGTCGGTGTGTGGCAGCGGGAGCATCTAGAGAGTCTTTGGATCATTATCGTCACACAGAGGCAAGCTAACCTGGACTGTAGGACTCCTTAACTCCCCAGATTTAGTGAGCTTTGTGTAATTCTTTTCCCTGCTATTTAAAATTCCCCAGTCGTAATAATCAGACTCTGATAGAGGACAACATTTGCCTGCATGATGTTTTCATTATTTGAATAGTCAGGTTCACGACTCGGTTCTTCCCTGAATAGAAGGTTATCTGTATAGCTATTTTGATAAAAATGCTTTCCTTAGTGGATAAATCATCAAAGAACTGGATTGTTTCTAATTTCAAAATGCTTTTAATATGATTATATGAACATGTTATACGCTTAGAAATCAAATCTGTTGCTTGCTTGTTCTAAGCAGCAGACCTCTCTTTCCAATCTCAGTTGAAAGAATCCTGTGTAGAAATTCTGGATGTGCATGCTCAGGTGAGAGAAATCACTGAAGACACTTGGTTAATTAATCACTCTTCTGACATGAGTGTGGAATGACATTCGCTCTACATGAACATCATGTCATTTACGTAGGCAGGAATGCACAGCATAGGTTTGTTTTGCCAAGTTGTGTTTATCGCTGCTGAAGGACAGAATTGAGTCTAAATTTGGGGTGCGTAATCTCTGATTGTAGCAAAAGAGTATTAAGAGTATCACATTCCTTTTATTTTATGTGGTGAACGATGTTTAACTGTAGTTATGTTGAAGTTACATAAGAAACAAGATCTGAGGTTCTTGCTCCGAGCTATAGTTATTATTAGAAGACATGTATTTTAGAATTTTTGGTCACTGATTTACTCCACTGAAGTTTCCTTTAGGGGAGTACTTTTTAACCTAAAGATGTATGTTTTTGCAATTACGCTGTCAGTCTTTTGAACTTCTGAACCAATTGGGCATTTGAGCTGGAAGAATGGTTTATTTCAGAGGTATTAAGTTCCCATGACTATCATGAAAATGAGTGGAGGGAACCCTTTTAATAACCTCGTTCTGGTGAGGATATTGTGGCTTGCAGTGCTGGGGTGGGAGAAACTGCAGGTAAGGAGTGGCAGAGCCATGGTGGAAAGCTGAAATTACTACGGGGATTGGGGAAGCTGGAAATAGTACGGAGGAGAAAGAGGTACAGAGAAAGGCAGAGTTCTGGTCTGGGTCAAGGGAAGGATTGTGGAGACATAAGTGAAAATCCATAGAAAAATGTACTGTTATTTATGCTCCTGGTGGCACATGTCAATCACCAGATGCCTTTTTAAAATAAGTCGCTGTGTGATGAGTGGCGTATTGGCTTAAGTAAAAGCACTCGCTCGGTTGCAAGTAGCGACTCGTACCACTCTCCTCACTGTGCTAAGTGCCCTCCGGTAGCACGGCGTGACTGATAAGGGCAAGGAGTGCCCAGCACTCCCGTCTTCTGCCCTGGGGAAAAGCCTATGCCATAGGGTAGCTGGATTTAGCAGAACATGAGAGTTTGTGGGAAAGGGTTCCTTGGAGTACGTGTTGCTGCGTAGTGGGTAGGGAAAGCAAAGGCAGATATATACGCCTTCTACCTGGAATGGAAGGTGGTGGTGTGTTGTGATAGATGGCTACGTTAAAAATTCACTTTTGCTTTCTCATCTCCTTTTAATCAGATAATTTACTGTTTTACAAGGATTAATGTTTGCTAACCCGTGGTTGGGCAAAGAGTACATATTTTTATAACGTTTTTTCCTTCATAATTGTGATCTGTAAATGCAGTGTCACTTATGTAATCATAATCATTTTTCACTTAAGCAAGCAGTCCGTGAGAAAGGGTGTTGTGATTTTCATAAATATCATCACTAGTTTATGAGAACAAAAAGCAGTACAAGAAAACAGTGTGGAACATCTGATTTTAGACTTGCAGAGAGTGAAGACTGTGAACCACTTTTTACAGTGCCTGGCCAGACTGCTCACAGGGTGGATGTTTTCTGTGGCTCTTATTTCACCCATTCTGATTGTGTGGATACAGCAAGTAAGGCCAGGATGATTTTGTGAATAAAGCGTGGCATTAGGATTTAGAAGTGTTTTTCATTCCTGTTAGTATGCCAAGTTTCATCTGCAGCCTTAAGTTTATCAGCTAATACACATGTTCTTCAGGTTTTCATTTGTTAAAAAGAAAGTAGGAAAGAGAAATCGAGTTAGTGTTTTTTTCTTTTTCTCCTCTGCACCAATAAAGCATACACTTGTATTGTTTATTGACTCAAGAGCCACTCTCCATCAGCACTACAGAATGAAGTGACCACATTGCAACAGGGAAAGTTGACTCTATATAAAATTAAAGTCAATGCATTAAAAAATAGTTTTATAATCTGGTGTTTATACTATGGTAAGACTCACTAGAGTACAATAAAGCTTGATCATATGCAATGCAGTATAGTGGATTAAGTTTCATAATTGCTAATAATAAGTAATCCTTCTGTCTCCAGGGTATATAGAAGGTTGAAAGGCAGCCAAACCACTGCGTTTTCATTGTGTCAGTCTCCTTGGCAGTTCTCTGTGGAAGCATGCTGATGGGTGGGAGGGAGGTTAGGAAGAGCCTGTGGGTGCGCATGGCATTGCTGCCAGGTTCATAAATTGCATGGGTCCACTGAAAAGTGGGTGCATAGTAGCACGTCGTTGCATATCCTCCTGTGAGACTCCAGCATGGCATTATTCTGGCTCAGGGTATTCAGTTATTCACTGCTCTCTCCCTCTTAATTTCATTTGTGAGCTCATTTCACAGGAGTCTATTCTACTGCTAATGCTTCTACGTAATTTTTCTGAATGCTGGAAGTATATAAAAGCAATGAGAAGAGAATAGACCCCTGAGCTTGGACTGTGTTTTCACTGCACTAAATTCCTGTTTTACCATTCATAAGCTCTCACTCTACAAGACCTGTGCTGCGGCTGTAAGATAAAATGTGTAGGTTTGGATTTCATTTTTCTAAGAAGCTGGATAATAGGCATAGAAGTGATGCATACAGCAGCATATCAGGATGGTTCTGTGTTACATTGCTGTATTTGAAAGTAAAGCTAAAAGAGCAAGTCTTTTACTGTTCTTCACATTTCTTTAATCATTTTTTAGCATGCTGTGAAGTAAAACACACTGTGTCATATAATCTTGAATCACATTGCTCAACCCTATTCTTACTTACCTAGTGAAGCAGGAGGCCATGTCTGAGCACATGTGCTTTGCTCCCTGCTCTCTCCAGTTCCAAAGTCATTTGATGTTCAGTTTACAGCCCTTTCTCATTTCATCTTGCTGGGCTGTGTCTTCTCTCGTAATCTGCCATAGAGTGATAGAAGTCTTGGGTGCCTGAGATGTAAGGGCAAGTCTTAACAAACTGGATGCATCCAGTTCCCTTCATTCCACCATGGGCATCGTTCTTCTCGAGACCTGGGCTGCTTTAGTTCCTTGCAGGCTTCTGCTGTAGTAGAACACGGGTGTTAACAAAGCAGTCTAGAAGGGTTGAGAGTTGACAATACAGCAGCTATTAGTAATAAGTTGCTATCATGTGCATCTTATACTAGTAGGTCACTAATGTTGTGACTGGGATGAGCTGATGTGTGGCTCTTGCTTACTGCTGACACCAGCAGCTGGGAGAGGTTCCTCTAGGGCCAAGAAGTAGGAGAGACATGTCAAAACTGCAGGTTGTTCCCAGCTTGTCTTGGATCTGCCTCATACACGCTATGTCAGTGGGTTGGGAAGAGAGGATTAGCACTAACAGTGTCCTTTACACCTGAGTCTCAACAGCCCTTAACAGAGCACAGCCAGCTGGAAATATTGCCATACAACTTCCCTCATTCGCCTTTGCATGTGGTTTTTGTTTTAGTAGTTTGATTACACTTGGGTTGTGTCCAAGCTTTTCTTTGCGTCCCTGAGAGATAATGAATTCCTTTTACCTAAGTGCAACTTAGAACCTTTCATAACCCAGTGCTGTGAAAAGCTGAAGATTTACTGAAGGGTAACAAAGTGCCATGTTCATTTTGCCTTGGGGACCACAAGGTAAAAATTGTCAAGTTTGGAAAGAAAAGGTTTCTCCTAAATACAGTATGCGTGTTGCCTGCAAGTCTAATTTGGTGTCTGAAAGGCTGTCTTTCTCGCTTTTTACATGGTAATAAGGATTCTGCAGGCAGTATTTACAGTAGGGCTGCTCCAGCTTGCGCAGGCTGTGCCTGTGTGTAGAATTTGGAATTTCAGTTGTCCTTTAATTAGCAGTTATATAGATGATGAAAAGCAAGACAAACTCAGGGCTTCAAATATCATAGGAAAATTGAGATTCAGTAATTCAAAGCTTTCTATGCAGTGATGGGACTTGTACATTTGTCTTCCTAACAAAAGCTGAGATTCAGAAGTTAGTGGTTTTGGGAGGAAGACAGACTTTGGTGAGACTCATGATGAAATCACAAGAGTGAGAGACAATATAAACAGAATCTGCTTACTCTTACCATAAATGTGCCATCTCTGAAATGGAAATAAAAAGTAATCCTAGGGTTTTTTTCTAGCCATGAGTATAAGCAGCTATGAGATTGAATATATTTGTAGGGTGGGTCTGCTGAATAAGAAAATACTATTTTTATACAGTCAGCTTTCATTCTAGCATTTCATTTTAACTGTACCCATCGTTTTCAGTTCTGCAATGCAGTGTAATCCCTGTTTTATTGGAATACAGCATGTCCAGGTGAGACACTGGCTTCATTGCAGTCAATGGTATTTTGCCATTGACATCAAGAAAACCAGGTTCTCATCCTTGTTACCAACAAGTGGTGTTTGAAAGAGACTCTTTCACTAGCCTTAGATCATTGCAGACAGGTAATTTATAAATCTGTGGAAAATATTTTAGATACTATTAAAGTCCTAATGTATGTATGGTTGATTAAGTTATTAAACAGTGTTAAGCTGATATTCAGTGTCCATTCAGAAATTAAAGCAAAGCAAAGGTTCCTTTGGGAGCAAGGCACCTTGGACCAAGAACGCCAGCATAAAACTAGAAGAAAGGCAAAGTGTTAGCTAGGAACTAAACACGAGCAATTTGAACAGGGAATGTAGGTTGCACAGCCCCAGACGTCTGGCACCCTGGTCCTTCTGGCAAGCTGAGAAGGATTCTCAGCGGGTTCTGCTGCCATGGACAAGTATATAGGTCCACAGGCAAGAGCATTTTTATTCTGCTTGGAGGATTTTGTTGTTAATATTTCAGTTAATGAAATGTCTGACCTATTGAATTATTTTCCTAACCATTTATCCAACTTTAAAATGCATGAAAAATTCAATACCACTAACATAGCAAAAATTATATAAATGTTGCGTGTTCACTGAGTGCATAATAATCTGCAGTGTATAGATAACTTTTCAGTTTGCTGCACAGAGATTTAGCTGTGCAACTTTGAGCTAAGTTAAAATAATGATGTACATTTTCCCATTTAATTTTAGATCCTATTTTTCAGTATATGGGTCAGCTCCTTAGCTCAGTCCTGCATTAGTCTTGTTGCACAAAGCAGGTTTGTAACTATGGTCAGGTCTTCCATGTTTTCATTTCTTTAAAATACTGAACTGTAAATGAGATGTTTGTATCTAGAAATCTAGATGTGTCCAATGCCAGTTACTCTCTTCTTGCAATTGGCACAACAAACATTACGTTTACCCTCTGAAACAAACTGTTTTTACTAGTGACTCTTCTGCTGCTAAATCTCTGCAGTTTTTTAACTTTTCAGGGATTAGAGAGTTTAAAGAGAAAAGACGGTTGTTTTCTTCTCATCTTAATCTCAGTTGTAAAGCTTAACAGGCTTTGCTGTCTCATTTGCCCATATACCTTCTCTGCCGTTGTGAGGAACATTTTAGCATGCTTAGCATTTTGGCTTGGGGGGGGGAAGCTAAGCTGCCTTGATTTGGAACTTGAAATAGACTGTGTAAGCCCATCTGAGTGAATAATTATTCAGCTCTGCACCCTAGAAATACGAGGCTCGGCTCCCAGTTTGCTCTGATGTGGAGCAGTTTGATGCTAATCAAATCCTGGCCTTGGTGGTCACTGTTTCTCAGGCACGTTGTGGGTGGCCGTGGTGCGAGGGGTCCTTTGCACAGTTTTTTTTCCTGCTTTCTATTCGTGTGTGTGTACAAAGACGGTAACACACATCACGCATTTTTACATAAAGCTGTGTGTATTTCTTTAAACCCCACGTACACACTTCCACGTACTTGCGCACCAAGAATTTGGAATCAAGTCAACAAATCCTGCCAATTCAAGTTTCATTATACTCTCCATTTCATGCCTTAAAACTACACCTTTACAAGGAGCGTAGTCTGGGAGACTCGTCAGTGCAGGTCATTGGAAGGTACTGCTGAGGGATACAAGCCCAGGTCTTGTCCCTAGAGCACTCTATATTTAAGGGGTTTGTACTATTCATACATGGAAATTCCTCTTGCCCTTAATTTATATTTGATGCAGGCCTTGTTAATGCACACTTTCTTACTGCACACGCAGAATAAATATGTGCTTGAAGTTACAAGAATGAGTGACTGTCCTTGCACAAATAGAAGCCTATATATATATATTCTGGGTATACATTACCTGGCCTTTAATGTTAACAGGTGGTATGATGTGGTGAGCTGCTAAGTAAATATTGACCTTTTCCATTCCCTGATTTTAAGAGATACATGTGGAACAAAAATTTGGCTAGTGTAGGCTTTTGGCTTTTTAGTGTCTATTGAAAAATAATTCCATGCAGATCTAAGGGTAGATGCTCTTCATTGTGCTTGTCAATTGTTTCACAGCTTTACACATATTTTAAATGAGATAGCTGGACTATGCTGCTTTAGCATTTAAATGAAGCCAAATTAGTATTCTGTCAGCAAGCAGAAGGGGTTTTTATACTAGAAAGGTGTAGGAGGGAGATAGATAATGACGGATGAAACTTGCTGATACAAACACATGCCATGTTTTCTTAAAAATATGAAATTCTGAACCACTGAAGCTTGTAAATTGCTAAAGCTGACCCTAGATGATTTTAACATATATGCCAATTCCTGGGGGCTTACAAAATTTATTAGCAAAATAATACAATGTAAAGAAGTACAAAAATAATACAACGTACAGAAGTAAATTTTGATATTTTCCAAGTATTGCTTGCATCGTGATGCTGTAATCATTTTCAGTTGAGACAGTGAGCAAATGTATCCTAGTGAAGAGATTTCACGAGATTTTAAATAGCTAAAAATTAGATGCACAATTTAAAAAAAAAAAATCCATAGCAGGAGCCCATGTTCACAAAATCACTTCTTTCTTCAAAATATTATTGAATAGCCATTGTGCAAAATGCTTCTTATTGGCAAAACATTGTTTTCTTTAAATGTTTTATCTCAATAAATAATTAAACAGTCATATCATGCCTGGTAGTATACTAAGTTGTCCTAGGTCACAGCTGATGAGGGGAGCTGGTTGCAGTGCTCCTAGCAGCACCGCTTGTACAGAATACTGACTGTACAGACTACGAAAGAATAGAAACCTATGTGGGAGTTTGTTCTCTCCATTTCAACGGTATCCTAGAGGTGCAAAATAAGGACAGAGATTGCTAAAGAATGAGGCGGTCTCTTTTCTGCAAGCTTGGGTGGTTATCCCATAAATGACATCTATAATAGACATTAAATGTACATTAAAAATGTTTATTACATGGTTATTTCGCTGCTTATGGAGGAGAGCAGATGCCATTACTTCAAATCTGATTTTATTATTAATCCAACACCTTCCTTTCCATTTTTCCCTAGGCTTTTTACCTTTCTCATTGGTCAGCAGTTTTTGCTCGTCCTTTTGTTGTTGTTTCTTCTTGTCACCTCTGAAGTGGTCAGCTGGATGAGGTGGGAATATGGTTGCAAATGCAGATTAAATTGCTGAGCTGAGTGGAGGGCAATAAAGAAATAAAGGGCACCTGTAGCAAAGCTGCAAGGGGAAAAGGAATTTGGGGTCTGTTGAGCTGAAAATAGGATGTGAAGAGAGAGAGGGAGGTTGATGGATGAGAGAGAAGGAAGTTGAATTTGCAAAGAGAAAAATAGAAAAGTTATCTGAATAGCCAGAACGGACAAATAAAATCACGTACTCTGGTTTTTCACAAGTGCCTTGTGGATGTCACCTGCTGGTATCCTTCAAATAGTTACCTTTTAATTTTATTGTAACATGTAAATCCTTCCATTAGCTATTTCTCACCTGATTACTATAATGACCCATTTTCTGGTCTTCCTATTCTTCTCCTGTGTTATTCATCCTCTTAAAATTTCTGGCACTTACTTTATCTCACTTAGGTTCCAAATTCCCATTTTACCTTATTATTTCAGGGGCCTGCGTTGGTTGTATCTGCAATTAAGTAGTAGATTAATAAAACTTAACATCTGCATTTTAAGTTCTCAGCAGATATAATTCCTTGTACAGTTAAGACTTAGCTGT
Source organism: Pandion haliaetus (assembly GCA_013401275.1). NCBI lineage: Eukaryota > Metazoa > Chordata > Aves > Accipitriformes > Pandionidae > Pandion > Pandion haliaetus. The sequence goes on from VYZV01011631.1 coordinate 59,383, forward strand.
AGCTCATGGTGTCTCTCGCCATCTTTTGGTTTATGATTTGCACACCGTGTTTTGTCATTTATTTGCTTTCCCCTTTGCTCCCTGACTGCGGATGCAAAGGAATCCCCGGCCTGCGTGACGTCTTAGTTCACGTTGGTCTGTACCACAAACGTAGGCTGTAACATTATATAGTTGTAGTTCTCTCTGAAGGTGTTTGTTGCCACCTGCGCGTCCCGGCGATGAAGCACGCGGCGACACGTTCGCTGTGTCCCCAAGCAGCGCTGGTTTGCAGCGGGGCGGTGGCGGGGTAACGTGCGCGTTAAAGCATCCCACCGTGCTGCAACTCCTCCATCCCGGAGCCTCCCAGCACGCTGGTTTTGAACTGGTGCTTCTGTGTCCATTCCGAGCGGGCTCTGCCAGCGGAGAGCTGTTTTCTGGGAACACATTTGGAAATTTCAGGGGGCGAGTGGGCACGCCATGCTCTGGTCCCTCTGTTTTCCAAACTGAAGTACGGACTTTTACCTCCTGGGCATCTCTGAAGTGACAGTACCTCTAGTGTTTTCTTTAAAAAAAGTTTTGTTAACTTTACGTTACCGTTCTAAGCGTGATGTATCTGGAGAATTTTTCCCGGTCCGTCCATGCTGTGCTTCCGTGGGAAAACCTGGCTGCACTGCTCTCGGGCTGGTTCCGTCCTCTGGGCTCAGGGCCAGGAAGGGCACCTGAGACATGGGGGCTCGGAGGGAACATCAGCACTTGGTAAATTCCTTGTGATAGGTATTAATTCACAAAAGATCAGCTGTACCTGTCTCAGACCAAATTAGGGTGAAACATGAAATGAGTTCCTGAAAATTAAGAAATTGCCCACAGCTGCGTAAGCCCATTGTACGTGATACAGAAACATAACATTTCAAAAGCATATTTTAACCTTTTCCTTAAGTATTTTTCATTCCTACTGTGAAGTAACCCAGTCATTTACTTTCAGTTCTGTGCAGAAATTTGGTTCACTTATGCTGTTGAGTATCTGTGAGAAATCTGTTGATAAGAAAATATGAACACAAATAATGAATGGAAAATATTTTATGATTGAAAGGTTCATGTTACAGCAGAAACAAGTAAGTTGAAATGTCAGGGTTCTTAAAATAAGAAAAACCTTACACTTTTCTGGATCACAAATACAGGGAGAATTTAAAAAAAAACCACATAAATGAGTTGTGTACTTGGAAAAGTAGAGTTTCTAAAACTATACTTAATTAACAGTGACTAAATTTAGGCTTGCTTATTCTTTTGAAAAACCCCAAATGTTAGTTAATTCTTTAGTGCAACTCAGAAATACATGTTAAGTCTAAGTCAGTCATGTGAAGATATCCCAAGTGGCTATATATTGGAACATAGCAAATATGTGAGTTATGTTATCTTCTACTTGTCTGTAATAAGATGGATTTTTCTCTTTGCTTGTTATTCATATAAATCTACTCTTCTGATTCATTATTAATCATAGTTCATGTGGTGATTTGGTGTAAAAAGTTCATGACAGGATTTCTTATGTTATAGTGACTTAATGCAATCTGTACTGTAGTGCATGTTTGTGACGATGATGTAGAAACTTACTCGGCTTCACAATAATACTGCTGGTTATTATACCTAATACTATAAATTAATAGCTATAAATACTCGTATAAACTAGTCTCTTCTCTGCTTTAACATTTCAAGCTCTAGCAAAATTAAAGGTCTGCAAACTTGTCATCCCAAACAAAGGTGGATTTTCATGGCATTATTTCTGATCTGAAGGGTGATTATTTAACACTGTAGTAACATTTGTAAAATAGGATTAAAATAGAGTATGATCTTCATAATGCATAAATGGGCTGAATCAGTTATGTAAGATTTAATTGAAGAAATGTGAAAGTGATTTATTTCGGAAGTACAGATCACATGAGAATATAACGAGTATGTACTGAACAGCAGTAGTGGGGGAATAATCTGGGCAGGAGGAGTAGAGCTACTAGGTATTTGATTGAACATTAGTCAACAGCATATCACAAAAAAAGGACAGTGATATGTGAACGTTGTGCATACTAACAAGAGGGGTTTGTATAAAAACGTGGAGATTTCTGTCCCCTGGTGTGGTTCCCTTTATGTTTTAGCTGGTATAATGTGCTTATACGTTGGATTTCTGATGTCCAGTTAAAACAAATTTAGGAGTGAGAGTTATTCTTCGTAGAAGAGTTTTGCAAAATTGCATATGTGTTATGATACCTGACTTGCAAAAGAAAGGCAAACTGTTCTTTTTTCTGTTCTATATTATTTATTTTTAAAGTAAAAATTTTATGTGTTTATATTGCTTTTTAGATGAGGGGAAGAGGGATTGTTGGCTTTTTTCTGCTCATGTTGTATGTTAGAAATCATGGCTGTGTCTCACCCTGTAACCAGATAGTGGGTGTATTGAGCATGTTCCTTCTAGTGGGAACAAGATTGAGGGCAAATGTAACTTTCTGCCAACACCTAAGTGGATGTTATAAAGGAGATAATGATGAATTATTTTCATAAATCAGTGAGGACAGAACAAGAGCTAGGGAAGAGACAATTTAGGTTAAATATTAACGAAAACATAATTCAAGAATCAGAATGGTTAATCGTTGGATTAAGGATATTTGCTAAATTATAGTATTTAGAATTATAAAAAGGCATGACTAGACATTGGGGAGATTCTTGACAACATTAAGAATGGTTTGGGAATTATTATAGACATGATTCGGGGCCTCTGACTTCTTGCAATGTGGGGCCGCTCTCCTGCAGTTAGCTGCATCCACAGGTCTGCTAAGTCATTTTGGTTTCGTGCAGGTCCAAAAATCCCCTCACGTAACACTCTCTGCAAAATAATGACTGCTGGTGTTACTACTGCTGATGGGAAAAGTGGGGAATGAACTCCTTGCCACTGTCTTTCCTTCTCTCTGCTTTATTGCATGGGTTGGATGGGCCTAAGGTAAAGAACCAGAAGAGCAAAGCCTGAGCCGTGGAGATTAGGTTTATCCTCTTTTTGACATTCCCTTTGAAGAGAACTTTCCTTTTTCAGGAACTTTTGGTAAGGCTGAAGAAAAAAAAAGAGAGAAAGACCAGAGGTGAAGAAAACATGCTGCACTACCCCGTATGCGAAGTCCTGTGCAGCCCTTCTCACTGAGGAAATTCAAATAGAATTTATAGCAAGAAAGCCTTTCCCTTGATAATCCATTCACTGGTGGGTTTTGTCAGAATGCTTGATTAATAATGTATCTGCCCAAACTCTGGAATTCAAAAAGATACACACATATATATTCTTTTTAATTTATAAAATAAGAAGTTTGAGATGACCAGAGCTTTGCTGGTTTTCACTGTTAATATGAAGCTCAGTTTATCTTTTTTTTAACTGTATTACAAAATCAGCCTCCTGTTTGGAGAGCTCTTCAGTACAGCTTGCCCACTTGCTTTGTTCTAATTTGGTTATGTACAAAAATGTTTCTTCCTTAAGCCAGACTAATGTTGAATGTTTAATGAAGGAATCTGCATAAGAAGATGTGTATGATCCTAACGGCCTTGTAGTTTCATTTTATCTCAGATGGTGCAGACAATAATCTTTTATGTTGGAATTTGTCGTGTTGCTCAGAGCCACAAGGGAAGAACTTACTTGAGCTATTGACGGATGAATATTTTTGCCACTTTGTTTGTATCCTTTTGTAACCCCACTTTTTGATGGTGTTCCTTCCTGCTCTTACCTCAAGGCATGAAAGAAAAGTATATTTTGAGAAATGATTTGCTGTCCCCTTGCTGCCCCTGGCAGAGTTAATCCAGCAGTCCTGCTGTGCTCATAGAGCCTGTTCTCTGCCACCCACGGTGCTTCCTCCTCACAGATTAAGAGTCAAAGTACAGCATCATGCCGGCTCTGGCTATGATGTATGATTCTGCTCTGCCATGGTGGCCGTTGCCTTTTTTTAAGATAGTAGTAGTGTTGCTACAGTTGTGATAGCATAAAGGATATAAACGAAGCAAGGGAGAACTAATAGCTTTTTTTTAAAGCCGTATCATGTAGCTGGAAAATGGACAAGATTTGGGGTTCAAAATCTGACAAGCAGCATCAAAATGCAAACCGAATATAGGTTAGACAAAATTGCTCTTAATTTATTTTAATTATGCTAGTCAGTTAGACTAACTGAAAGAAAACAGTAGATTACAACAGCTGCAGTTGAGATGAATTGGTAGCTTTTACATATGTAGTAGCTTCTTCTGTTTGGTGTTAAAGGATGAGATTGACTGATAAAGGTGGAGGGAGATGTGAAACCTGGGGAGAGGGGCTGGTACAATTTATTTCAAGCCAACCTGTAGTAATTGTTTTAATGAGTTTAAGTTATTATTTAATGACCAAGGATTGCAACCAGGATAGTATAAGACAACTGGAAAGATAAGTTGGTGGAGGATTTTTTATTTTTATGCTAAGGTTGTATGTCATGTCATAACCTCTCCTAAGGTTATCAGCCATTCAAAGTTTATTCTTTTGAGGAGTGTCCTTGCTGAAAAAAAAAGCGATGAAACTGGTCATCTGGCTGTTGCTGCAGAGCAGGTAGAGTGATGATTGAGGGCCCTCTTCCCATCATGTCGTGTATGTAGATGCCTATTTCCTATAAAGTCATGAAATTAAGATCTTGATAGAGGTGACATCCCTGGGCAGCATAACACATGGTACCCAAAAGAGAGTCAACAGTGCCTATACTAGCACATCACAAATGAGTTTTACTTCATCCAGTGTGCCAGATGCTGTCAGGGGAAGCAGTGTGGCCAAGGCTGAGCAGCCACTCCGCAGTAGGGTGAGTCCACGCTGGCTACTGGTAAGACAGAAACAGTTACGAGAAACAAAAACATTTTTCTTGAAATGGCTACCCTGTCTCTGACAGGTTTGTTCCAGTCCTCAGGGGGAAAATGGCAGACACCTGAGAGACAAACTAGAAAACTAAATTTAGTAACTGCTGAATAGTAAAAAGCATAGGTTCATAGACTGTGGTTTCTGTTAAAACTTCAGTGTTGGGGTTCTTTACAGATTTTTTTTTTTTTTTTTTTTTTTTTTTTTTTGCGCTAGCTGGTCTTTTCTTTCGGGTGGTCCAGTTTGAGAGAAGCTGAGATTTCCCTGTGGTGGATGCATCTCACATTTGGCTTGTGCCTCTGTAAGCAGAAGCAGCTGCTGAAGAGGAGATTCCCACCCCTTCCTCTTCCCCCATCCTCGGTTGTACTTCCCTGCCTGTTTATTTGTGCCAGCGTTAGCTCTTCTGTGGTCAAGTAAGGAAGCGGGTGAGGAGCTGGCTGTGCAGAGAAGTGCTCCCTGCCCACCTCCCAGGTCCCTTTGTAAGGTGGGTGGGATCGAACGCTTTTCACATTTTTATCTTTACAATTTTTTTACAGCTCTTCCCTTAAAAAATTGGATAAATATTAATGCTAGCAGCAGGGCAATAACTCACGGTCAAGTTTGTAACTCTGGCCTGTTTAATACTTGAGGGGGTTAGGGTGTTTGGGATGGGTGGGTGCGGTGTTCCGTGCGAACTGCTCTGTAGCACAGCCTGAATGCAAGCCAGAGGTAGCTCAGTGCATTGGCTTGGCTTGAGCTAGGTGTTCAAGGGTGGAGCCCGTGCTTTTAATGTGAATGTTTTACAATACAGAAAAATAATTTTATTCAAATGAAAATGCTTTAATACAATAATAATTAGATCTTCATGCATACAGCTGGTAGCTTGCAAGTATACTGGGAAACTGAATGTGTGCTAAATATCCTCTCTTAACAACATTTGTTCTGCTGCGTGGTCCAGGTGCTCCTGTCCAGTGTTTGGCTTTTCTTTCTGTATGTTGAAGATGTTCTTTCTGTAGTTGTTGTGCATCTACAAGATGATGATTAAAAATCCGAAATGCACGGAAGAACTCTAGAAGGAGATATTTAACACCATCTTAGATATTTTCATTATTTTTACTGCCATTTTTATGAGAGTATATAATTGCAAGATATAAAAATAAACAATCAATTTTCAATTCTAAGATATTAATATCAGTATAATTAACTGATTGTATTCTCTTATTTCAGAGCTTACCTTTTAATGACTGCATTGGTTATAACTGTGAGCTAAAGTAATCTGCATTTTTACTCCAAGCAGTGAATGGCTGTTTGCTGCTGCTGGTATTATGAAGACATTCATTACTGTATGTTATTAGAAAGCTTGAGTGTGTGAAACAAAACCAAAAAAAAAAGCTATTTATTTAGTAGACAAATGTGTCCCATTCTTTAAGGGGCTTGAATGTGTATTTTTTCCTTTTGCTTGGAATTAAGTCTGTGATGAAATTGAATCAAGATCAGAAAAAGGATCAGTTCTAGAGTTCTTAAAATTTTCTATGGAGATTTGTATTTTATCTCCTATTGCTTGTTACGCTAGCTATATTTCATGCCTGTGTACGGATTAATGTGCTTTGCTGATAACTGCATATTAAAAATAGATAAATAAATGATTAGCTCATTATGAAATGTGTTGTAGTACCAGTAACTTTAATTATAATTTATCTGCTGCGTAAGTAATCCTGCAAAATACTGTGGGATAACATATTGGTATTGCAGTTGCTCTCTCATGGTGCTATGTGAGCAACATTGAAGACCTCAAGGAGTTTGGCTGGCAATAATACCCCTGGTCTCTGTGACCACACATTTTCCAAATCTGATCTGAACTGGTGACTGGACGCACCATTAGCTCAGCACAGAGGTGGAAATGCAAGTCACCAGCGGAGAGAACAGTCTGAGAAGTCTGTCCTCTAGGATTCAATTTGGGAATGTATTCCACCCTTCAAACTGTCCAATACTTTTTCCACTTACTGCCTGTGAAAACAGAAGACTTGTTTTCACTTTATGTACAGACCTGCTTAGTGCTTGGTATTTTTCACATAAATAATATTTGCAGCCTTGCCTCTTGGAATAGGTAATCATTATTGTAATAATCTTTGTGTTTGTATGTATAATAGACTTTTAGGATTTCTGATTTATGGGGTTTTGAGCCTCATGTAATAAAAATGCACATATATGATGTTTGTCCTTACATCTGAAGCTTACAATATCATTAAACTGTGATTTAAGTTTTTTTTTTTAAGGCATGGATTTAACTTTTTTTTAATAAAAAATTGTTTTTAAAAAGCAGTTCAGCAGGTAGCCTGAGATGCATCCTCAGGAGGTAAAGTGGCCAGGTCTCAGTATTGGCCAGGTCTTGTTTCATTGTATTTTCCTGATTTTTATTCATGAAAAATTAAATTAATATTTTCCCACTGAAGTATTAGGCGTTATCGATTACAAGCCCAAAGTTAAAATTAACTTTTTTTTATCTCTAGTGGAGCCAAAAGTACTAGCACCTGATATTTTCAGTCAGCCAATTGTTGAACTATTTGGAAATTGGAAAACAGTTTAATGACAAAAATGGCTTGTCTGGTGAAGTCAGGACAAAAATTCCAGCAGCCTCGGTAGTATCAAAGGCTGTCCTGAGAACTTCTTCAAAAAAATAATAAATCCTCGCCCGCCTGAATCTGACTGGGATGGCAACAGCTGAACAGCATTGTAACACCCCTGCTCTGGCAACAAGCAACGGTGCAGTAGCGCAGCTCAGAGGAGTGTAACAACCCGGGGTTCAAAATTACCTTTATTTGGAGAATATTTCATATCATTATGATACAAAATCACAAGTCTCTTACAGCCTCTTCATAGGCATGATAAACAATTGCTTCCAGCACAGTCATGGAAACCAGAGACGCCTTGCAGCTAGGTCTCTGGTCTGCAGGGTCCTTTGGAGCTGCTCGCTTCTTACCTGCCTGTGCTTTGCTGGGCGGTCAGGGCTCTACAGGAAAATCCCTGCACTGCTAAAAAATGGCAAGGGTTTGTGATAATTTAGGGTTGGATGGAATCGGCGGTTGCAGTCAGGATGAGAAAGAGCATAAAGTATCCCTATGTGAAAAATGCAGGAGAAGTTTAATATGGTTGGGACTGGGTTTGGCTGTGTCTGGTATCGGTAAGCCAAAGGGCATTCAATATTGCAGTTGACTCAGGCATATTTATCTTTCAAAATCTGCTGGTTATTATACCATGTAATCTTGGTCAGTATGTGCGGTATGGGGGTTTTTTCACTTTTTTGTTTATTTGGTTGGTTTGGGGATTTTTGGTTTAACTGTTCATCACTGACAGCAGTTCTGTGAATAGGATTTATAAAATTTTGAACAGTTGTCCATGCTGGGAATTTAGATAGCAAGTGTATTTAATGCTTTTTCAAATTTTCAGTTAAACCAGTCATGATGACCAGGTAAGCTGTGCTGGTTGGTCTGGGCTCCCTTACTGGGTATTTTGGGCACTGTCGTGATTTAGAATTAGCCCTGTGGGGCAGCACTGTGGTAATACTCAACATGTCCTTCAGCCGCAATTGTAGATAGCCTGGAGTTTATTCCAATATAACCAGAAGTAAACTGGTTAATAAAATTGAATTTAGCTAGCGTTTTGGGCTGTTTACTTGCAGAAATAGGAAGATCACACCTTGTTGGCTTGTATTTACCATTTTTCTTCTTAAATTCTGATGTGTCTGATGCTGCTACCAGAGAATTGCTAGTACTATTCTGATCACTCTGTAGTTTTCCACTCTGTAGCTAGTTCCTAGTGTCTGATTGCTGATACATGTTTAGTCCAGACTGCTTGCGCTATTATGGTGCTAATTTTAGCCCATACAGGAACTTTCCAGATTATACAAAAGAAAGGGAATTGATGTCTTGAGTTTCAGTAATCTTTATAATACTTTTTTTTAAAAAACCAAGGAGAATAATTATAAAAATTCAGTATTGGATCGTATTATTCAATCAGAAGAAAAGATCAGGCAGAAGAATGTTGCAGAAATAATGCTCAGTTTTAGATGGAAAAACGTTAATTCCAGCATCTGCACATACACAGTCATCAGGGAGTTACTGGGCTACGTGTGTTTGGTTTTTAAAACATCTGTCAACTAAGTCAGAAATCTAAATGCAAAGTGTTACATTGGTTACATTTGTGGATTTCTTACATTTCCTAGTGGAATTTCATTTTGTATGCTAATCATTGGAGAATATGGAGGTAAAAATAGGATTAAGTTTGTGTGCCTGTATAATTTCTTTGGACAAATGACTGGCCCCATTCTCCTTTAATTGTATTACAGCATCAAATATAAGCAAATATGTGAGATGGAGTTGTATTATTTTTGTCTCAGGTATCCTGCTGTCGGTGTGGAAAGAGGCATGTCATATATATGCTTTTGTTTTTTGTCCCAGTAACAAAATAACAGGCTGTGGAGGACCTCAAGCTACTCTGAACAGTTTCATGACATGTTGTAGCTGATTCCTGCAGCCACACTGCAAAGCTCATTTCACTGTCCTATATTAAGTAGGCTACAATCCAGCTGACAAAATGCTTCACTGCACAGCACTGAAGTGCATTGTATTGACTGTCCCTATAGCTCGGTGGTGTTGTGTTCCCTGTTACCTGGTATATAGAAAATAGTCATGGGGAGCTAACTTGTGGGCTAAAGAAGTGCAAGACTTTTAACGGTTACACAACTTCAAGATGTTTCTAAGATACTGCTTTAGGCAACTTTGCCATTGCACACCGTTGACCTGTATTTATGATATTTGACATTTTTGATAAATGCTGTCAAGGATAATCCATCACAGACCAAGTTTTCAGAGTTTCAGGGTGTTTGTTAAACTGTCTTAACTCAAATACAAAAGTGTTTCAGAAAACAGCATTTTATATTTGTAAGTTGAGTAACAGGTTTTCCAAGTAAGAAAATTCCTATGGAGTCCATTTCCAGAAGAATACAGCTGTCTTCAGGTAACAGGGTATGTGGTCTAGTTGAGCCTGGCCTCCAGCTGCCTGTTGGCTGAGGACCATATGTTTCTGTAGGTTGCATCTTTAAATCCCTACCACTTCAGATTTGGGGTGAGCACCATTGTAGTGGAAAACAAAAATGTGGAATAAGCTTAGCAGCACTTACGGTGTTTAAAGATCTGTATTTCTTTCAAATTGAGCACGGTTTTTGAAATAATATAACCATTTAGACCCATCTGCTGATCTCTTATGTGCGAAGTCCCTCAAGACTCCTGTCCTTTTCTCTCTCGTTGTTCAACAACTCTGTGAAGTCAAAGAGAATTGTTTTGTGTGGTTTGATATAGCTAATAAGGCAGTCGGAGGACCTCGAAACAACCCAAGGACTGTAGCTTGACTTAAAAATCTCTGGGTAAATGCTCTTGGTGATAGGGAAGCATTATGAAAGAAGCAAGTTCACTGAAGTGCATTACCTGAGTAATGCCTAAAGCAGCTGTAGTTCATTCACGTGTTTCATATAGTTAAATACGGAGATAAACTGTGCAACCTTCTACTTGACATTCCATGTAGACTGAATACATAACTTAAGTCTCCTGCATGCCTCCGGCACGTGCTGCTCTATCTCAGCTTCACTTGTGCTTCTCCAGATTTAGACTCATAGGAGAGCACATAGCAGGCTTGTGGGACTGCAGCTTGGGTCTGCTCTTGAGCTGCAGGGTCTGCAACATCCCTGTAAGCTGTCGCTCAGAAGGCGGCCTCCATCTGTTTCATGTCATAGCCTATCACTTTGTAGATGCCGGCAAACAAGATGTTCTTGATGTTCAACAATATCAGATAGCACAGAGACACCCAAGAGAGGAAATGTGGTCAAATTCACGTGCCCACAGGTAGGCAGGAGTTCACCCACCAGAACAATGACGGCATGTTGCTGTACCATATCCTGAGATACTGGATCTAAGAGATGGCGTAGGGGAGTTGCTGGCATTTGGGTTTTGTTTGTTTGTTCTCAAGAATGGTAGATCTTAGTGGTACTGCTTAAACAGAGGTAGTGTTCACTTAAGAGGTAGCATTTTCAGGGGGGTTTGGGGCCTATTACTTTTTCTAGGTTGAGTGAGAAATTCCTCTCAACTGAAGGGTGTTGACACATGGTGGTCCTAAATATAGTGGGAAGTACTGTCTTCTGAGAGGGAATGGAGGCAGCTCTGGTGTATGAAGCTATATATACAGTCTGGAAGAGTGATGTGAGGACACTGCTGTTTGCAGAGCAGAGGCTTGCTTCTACAATTAGGGCCATTGTAGTCATTAAAGAATAGCATCGAAATACAATTTTTTTTCCACTGATGCTTAAGTTTGCAACTTACTGCTTCTGCACTCTCTGTTATCGTGAGAGCAGCGGTGGTTCTCTATGTGGCAGGGACAGAGAAAGATACAAGTGGGAAATGGTTGCAGTAAATTTGGAACACCTTTTTGGCAGCAGTCTTGGGATTTGGACAGGCACAAGGTATTTGAACCTATCCAGTGATGGTCACGTTTGTGTGCAACAGAGATTTTTTTCATTGCATCTGATAAAAGTAGTAGACCTCCAGGACAAAGTTTGTCCATCCTGTGTTTCTTACGCAAGGATGATTCTACATGATAACGCAAACTGTATGTGTCGTTCAGAGATTACTAGTGAAAGGCACAGTGAATAGATGTGCAAGTGATAACATTTATTCGTTGTGTGGTTCCTTTTCTCCCTTCTTGCCCTCTCTAAGCATTCACTGGCTGTTCCTCACTCTTCCTCATCCACCTCGTGAATTCCTTTAATCCTAATCACTCACTGTTTGCCTGCACCTTTACATTTCCTTCTCCAGTCTCCTCTTCCCCTTCCCTTGTTTTTGCTCCCGCTCTGCTGCCTTCCTTCTCTTCCTATTTCATTTTCCTTTCCTCCTTATTCATTTTTGAGCCTATTTTTTTTCAGTTTTCCACATCTGCACCTGCTTTGGTTTCTTCATTTTACAGGGTTTTTCCTCTGTTTGATCTCACCTCTCATTTTCTCTGCTACTTGTTTGCCTCACACTGCTCTCTGCTTAGCCTGTGTAGTGGACTAACTTGTTAAAAGGTTTAAAGAGAAAATGGCTTCACTCAGAATGGATCTTCATTTAATGATTGCAGTGTGTTCTTTTTAACAAGGTGGGTTTGTTATTATTTCAGGTCTTAAAAATTAGCTTGATTGGCCACCGGAAGCGTGTTCTGGCATCTCTGGGAGACAGGCTTCACGAAGACCCTCCTCAGAAACCACCTCGGTCAATAACCCTCAGGGTGAGTCCCCATGAAAATTTGTTTGTATTTCTCAAAAAGTCAGCAAGTGTTTCACAACATTCACATGAAAACAATGGCTGCTTCCAGTGGGGTTCAGCTTCTAGCACTTCAGCAGTTTACAGTGTAGACGCCTTAGGGTGACCTGCTCAGTCGCACCTCCCCGTATAGCCAGCAGAGATAAATGGACATTTTTGGAGGGTGATTCATCTGCCCTGTTTCAGATGTCTACCTCAGGATGAGATAAGTAGTATCTTAGAAGTACCATCTTACCTTCTTTGCTTAAGGAACTAGCTCAGGACCAGGTGTGTACAAGCTGCACATCCACATTTACCCACAGAGTCCCAGCCCAGCCGATCAATATTGCTGATGGAGAGTTACCATTTTCCTTTCACGTTTTCAAATGCTTGCGCTTCCTTTTCAGAGATATGCTTTATGCTTTCTTTAAAGAGAGCCTCTTGAAATTGTTGAGCTACAAATGCCATTAAGATGTTTCTGTGTACCAAAAGTTCCCTCATCTTTAATTTTCATTTGTGTTCCCTCTTTCAGAAACCCTGTTGCAATGCCCCTGGGGTTTTTCCACACCTGACGAGATTAAATCTCCTCTTGTTACAACACCTTCACTTGGTTTCTCCAATTCAATGCCTTTGCTTCCTTGCTGTCTGTTACCCTTATCGAGTTGTGGTCTGATGACCCATTCCTACTGTGTTCTCTCCAAGGGAGTTCATATCAACACTTTGTATTTTGATATTTTAGGTCACACCTTTTGCATTTGATTGGATCTGATTATTTTCAAGGGGCTGCATTTCTGACTGGAATCGCATTTGAGACTAAATTTCCAAATGTCAGAGAGTGTCCATGCTCCCCAGTTAAATTTCCTGGTGTAAAGAGAAATAGAGAAAGACAGAATTAGAGCTCATTTTTACATATAATTTCTGTGACCAGTCTGTTTATCTGCTTATTCTCAGATGCCACGTATAGACATTTTAGACAGCCCCCCCCCCACCCCAATTCAACCTATTCCTAATGCCATGTTCAGAAAGGTCTCATAAGTCTATAACGTCCTGCTCTAAGGCGCGCTGCACAAACGTGTGGATATTTTTCTTGTATTTTATTTTTTATGTATTATGTGAATGATTTCCTGATGCATGGCAGGTGTTAAAACACTCCCAGGAAAGAGGAATCATCTGAAAGTTGCACATTTTTGCTCAATACTTTCAATGCTCTGGACTGGGGAATTAGTTCCTCTTCAGCAGGTGGGAAAGTTTCCACAGCCCATGTTATTGGTTAGGACTGTATATTCTCAGTTAATAGTGAAGAGAAAACTGGATGTCCTCCATCTGTAGTCAAAATGATAAAAAGTAGTCTGCTGCTCCACAGCTAGAGCTGCTGATACAGGCAAGTGCTAAATGTCATTCATCACCTCGTGGTGTTGGAGTCTTCACAGAGAATCCTAAAGAGGAGGACATCAGTTTGGATTAAGGTTTTCTTTCCCATCAATGGCTACTATGCCATGTCACATGAAATGAGGACATAGTATTTAGTCTGTAGTTTGCAGTAAGTTTTAGCTTGAATATTGGTTTAAATAAACTGCCTGCTGCTACTAGACCGTTGATTTATATAGAATCAGAAAATGGTTTGGGTTGGAAGGGACCTTAAAGGTCATATAGCTCCAAGCCTTCTGCTGTGGGTGGGGACACCTTCCACTAGACCAGGTTGTTGTGGATCAGTAGAAAAGATAGCTTGTTGTTTAAAGAGTCTACTTTTAAGGTCCCAAGATCAACATAAGTATGGCTAACACTTCATCATTCTCTACTCTTTTTGTATTAGCTTTTAAAATATTTCGAAGAAAAGAGTGGTTAAATATTGAGGAAAAGCAACAAACATTAAAAATATCCTCAAAATATGTTATTACCACAATAACTGTGTACTAAGAAAAAGTTGTTTTGATTTCAAGCTCGAAAGTTAGAAAATGCTGGATCTCAGGTTACCTGTGCAATCTTGCTTTCCTTCCTTGAGTGCATTATAATCTTTAATTACAGGACCATTTTCCATGTTATTCATGGAATCCCATCCTTACCTGCTCAGCACTAGAGGCTGGAATTTAAACAGAAGGAATAAAAATTTAGGCTGAAAATTTGGAGAAGCAGCGTTACAATAGTAATGATAGTTTAACACAGGAATTAATTCACTAGAGAGAACTCCTGGTTTTAGGAATGGGTTAGACAAACACCTGTGGGGCATGAGGTGTGCCTAGGCAGCCTGGGGAAGGATCTCTTAAGCTCCCTTCCAGCCCTGACCTGTGTGGTTCCAGCTTTATGTGACTGGCAGGACTGAGAAGTGGGGATGAAGCAGGTTTTAATAGTGAAGTATATGATCAGGCGTCCCTGCAGGGCATGTATCCATGCATTCACAACAGGGTGGAAACATGATACAAATACCTGGTGACTAAGAGTAGCATGGCACTGAGGACATGACAGCGCCTGCGCAGGCATCCATGCCTGGTCTGCAGTTTTGTTACAGAGATGAGAAAGTGGGTATGGAGTGAGGAAGAGGAATGAAGGAAGAATGGGAGAGAGACTCGTGATTAAAGGAATAGCTGTAGCTATGAAAATACAGATTTACACCTGCTTTTGCCACAAAGCCCTTGGATAATGCTTGGTAAGTTATTTAGGTAATTGCCTCATAAACAGTCACTAATTGTATGTTACTGGCATTCTGTATGTTTGACTGGAGTCTGGAGCCTGATTTATACAAGTGCTGAGCACACAGTGCTGCAAATTAGATCAATAGAAGTGGAGTTTTGCATACAAGCACTTGGAAAATCAGGCAATAGATATTGCAATTGGACATCCAAAGTGACTGATATTTTTTAACCTTTGTCTGTGTGTCTCGGGTCCCCCACGCTAGAGTGGTGATTATAAAATGCCAGAAGTCACAGGGTGTTGTGAAAAGAAATTGATTGACATTTGTAAAGCGCTTAGGAGAATCATGAAAATGACAATATTAGTCAGCCTGTCTTCAGAGCAGGAATTGAATAGAGTTTAGGGAAGGGTTTTGGGGCCATGAAACGAGGTGAGAATAAAATACTGACTACACGATAACTAATGGTAACACAGTGCTGAGTATATGACAACATGCTGCACAGTAGAGGATCCATCTGTGCTGTGAAGGGCGACTTTGAGAAAATAGCATAAAATCATGCAATTACATACTGTTCCACAATGCAGCGGCACCGTAATTCTTTTATTTCTTGACTTTGTAATTCTTGCCTGTATTGCCTTGCCAGCAATCTTCCAATAATAGATCTCTGAGTGAATTTCCTCTTTATATGCAGTTTGATAAAATATGAAGAGCTTGATGACAGCTGGAATCTGTATGTCCATGCCACGGTCATCTCTCACTTTGATGCGCTCATGGCCCTATCGGTCTGCTAACAGTGGGTGAATCGGGATTTGGATCAGAGAGAGGTTGCTGGAGAGGCAGATACCAGTCATTAGAAAGGATCTGGTTTGTGCCTCTCTACTCAGGTTATTTTCAGGGCAGAGGCACCTGCACCATCTACTCCAAACTGGGCCTGTGGAAGAACTGGGGGTAGGCTTTAGACATTATGCCTCACCAAACCTTCTGCGTGTGTGCAGATTACAGCTTTTCAGAAGCTTTTAACTGGGCCAAATGTAGGTGGATTTTTGTGAAGGAGGGAAAAAGACTATTCCTAAGAGGAAAACACTCCTTTCTTTGCTCTGGGAAATGTCAAGTGTTTGTCTCGTATCATAGGAAAGCTAGAGAACTAAAAAACAACAAAAAAAATCCCAGTTAATTAAAAGTTGCTAAACAGCTGTGTATCCCTGGTTTTAGTCAACCAACCTGGAAAATATTAATCCGTTTTTGTGCTTGCAAGGAATAATGTCATGTAGACTCCTATGTTTCAAATACTAACATCAGATGTTGCTATTACTTGAATACATACAGAGAATTGCAACTTCCCTTTCCGTTTGGAAGAGATTACAGCTCTCTGATTTCTTACACCAGATCTTGTTTCTTAACAGCATGGAGTAAAGTACCTCGATGCTTTCCAGAATTAAGTTTGCTTCAATGTAATCGTGCATGAAATATCCACTTTAATTCTTTCTTTAAATAAAGAGGCAGGCTTTTTTACCCTCCATGTACACTGGAGCAGGTCTTTGCTTCCTCTAATATCTTAAGGTTCCTTCTTGTTGTTCAGTATTGAAATAGAGTATTATAGCAATAGGTAATTTTTAGACAAGATCTGCTCTGTGCAACCACACTTCTGGGTACGTTCTGCCTGCAAAGAACTTACTATCAGAGAAGTCTCTAGTGTCAGATAAATTGAGCCCAGTAACCTACATCACGAGAGAGGAACATGTTTCTCTACCCAGTTGCCATGACAGTGGTTTGCAGCCCACACTGGGGTGGTGTGGCTGGCCAGTACGCTGTAGCTCTGCTCCTGCTGCTTGCCATCACCAAGAGAGTGTCGGATGGTGGAGCTGGCACCAGTGTTTGCAATTGGTGTTTAAACAAGTGATGTGATGTGCATGAGAATAGGTGTTTCCAAACATACATGCGGTGGGTGGCTGTGATCGGTGTGGTGGCAGATCCTGGTAAAATGCCTGATCAGGAGGATGCCTTTAGCTGCTTATTAGATAGAGTTCATCTATCAATTTGCTGTGGTATTTGCACACTGACTGATAAAAGGTCACAGTTCAGCACAGGTTACAAGAAAAGCCTAGTAAAATATTTGTACTCTGATACTTTCATGCATCCTAGGAAGTGCTATTTAGCTTGTTTCTGATACCCAGTACTTCAAGTTAAACGGATGTTCTGCAAGACCTATAAAAACTGCAAACAAAGTATCTATATTTTGTAAATGTTCATGCATTTCTTTTTTCCAGCAAGAGATGTTGCTAGAGTTCAAATCACTTTCAAATCACTTTCACAGCTCAGAGTGGCTGCTCAGAAGTGGTGAGAACGTATTTCATCTCACAAATAGCTAGCCCTAAATCATGGCTTTATTTGGGCCTTGACGAGAAGTAACTCACTGTTTTATCTCTCTAGCAGTCCTAGAAGGGAACATATATTACACAAGGAGGTTTCGGAGAGGGAATTTGCTACTAGTTCATGTAAATAGTGAATTATTTTTCCTTCACGTGGGCTCTGCTCCTTAGGTAGCAAATCTCAAAAGTTCATCCACAGCAACCTCTACTTCAGGAATTGTTCCTTAATTTTTTTTAGTATGAATAATTCAAATACACTTTTTTAAAATTGTGGTTTGAAGTCAGCAATACGCTCTTCTTAAGCTGCATTTTTCTCCTCTCTGTCCAGGAACCCAGCGGTAACCACACTCCTCCTCAGTTGTCTCCATCACTTAGCCAAAGCACTTTCACTACTGGTGGCTCCCTGGACGTTCCCCACATTATCATGCAGGGCGATGCAAGGAGAAGAAGAAATGAAAACTATTTTGATGACATTCCCCGGTCAAAGCTGGAGAGGCAGATGGCACAGGTAGGGTTAAAACGATGCCATTAAAAGGCTGCTCCTTGCTGCAATTGGTTACAGAACTAATCCTAACCATAGCTGTGGGTCATATATCAAGGCTGAATTGTAAACTACAAAGATTGACAGTTTTTCCAAGCTGTCTGTTCCAGTTCTCTCTATTTCAACTAGTGTAAGTTGGTGTGCAGTTTCTCCTGAGAGGTAGAGTTTTGGGGGTGTTTAGGTGCCTCGAGGCCGAGATGAAGGTGCCTCCTGCACACCAGAGCATGCAGACTCCCACCGGTGCTGACTCTGCCTCTCGCTGCTCTAAGAAGGTGCAGATTCCTTAATTTCTGAGCAACCTAGATAAAAATAAGCTGACATAAGTTCACTGCCAGCAACTCAGAGGACTTGGGGGGTGGTAATTGCTGCATTTATTAATGGAGAGGGTCAGCATTCTGCTAAACTTTGTGATCTGGGGATATATCTTGAGCATTTAAAAAAAAGATTTAACTGTGCAACAGCTCATTTGAGCATCACAACAGCTCTAGACTCAACTGGATGCTAAATCAAACTGTTCATGAAAGAAAGCCTAAAGAAGCCTCCCTCTCTAAATTTTTTCACCCAAACACAGTAAGAGTACTGATAATTTAAATCAAGCCTACGTTGACCAGAGTGATGTCTTGTACCATTCTAAAGGGCAGTAAAGTTAAGCTTGGGCAGCCTGTTGGTGAAAATGCTTTAGGGTGAACTCAGCTGTTTTTTGGTGGTACATATGATGGAAGACCTGGCAGTCTTAAGCCATGCACTGCTTTGCAACGCATGTTGGAAGTAGGGCTTTGATTTGCCATCAGAAGCAGATGGGCAGCCAGTGCGGTTCCTGGAGCGACTTGCCCCACGAAGGAGCGTGTTGCTGCATGCTGCCCTGCATGAGGCTTCCCAGCCGTTCTCTGCCTGCCACAGCCCAAAATAGAGCCTCGATCCAAAATCCAGCCTCAAAATGGAAATGGCTATGCAAATACTGTGTTATGGTTAAGATAATGAACAAAAGGCTGCAGTCTCTCAGCTAATTGCATGAACAAGAAGTAGTAATTAAATAAGTAAAACAAGGTGCTGCCGTTACCTGGGCACACAGAAACAAATTGAATTCCATTTGTTCAGAGGACATTTCTAGGTAAGAGAAATTGCATTTGGTTGGGTGGGGCTGTTTTCTTGCCTTTTTTTAATCTCCCAATTCTCTGCTGTATAATCTTACTGTACAGAATTAAGGGGAAAGTTAACTAGTAAATGAGCTTGTTTTCAAACAAAAGTGCTGGGCTTTTGTGCCAAGAACAAGGCTGAGCTGAAGTCCAACGAGGAAAAGCCCAGTCCTGAACATGAAAATACTTCTTTGAAGGTAGTGATATTTAGGTGTTTGAGCGTGAAATACACACTTGCTCATGGCTGAGTAGACTGGTTCATCTACTTAGTTCATTTTATCACTTGGTTCACAAATCCCTATTCTCACTTCCTCTTTTAGTCACTAACATTGAAGAAAAAAAACCTCACCCAACCCCAAAAAACATACTAGCAATTCTTCCTGTCTCCTTTTCACTCTTTTCTTTTGGTTTTTGAAGTTCTGGTATTCCCAAGAGGTATGACACACTCTCATATATGGCACCTGGAGATTTTCTTTGGGCTGTTAAAAATTGCTTTTCCAGAAGGACTGTGGTATGTTGCATATCCAAAGGGAAAACTGAGTAGTAGTACTTTCATCACTCCAAACCGCTTTAAAACCAATTAAGTGCTGGGATTTTTTTTTTTTTTTTTCTTGTGGGAGTGTATACCCACTGAATGAATGACTTCAGTGCCTTCTCTCTAACTTTCACTGTGGAATATAGCAGTCATCCTTTGGGACTCCAAAGGGGAAAATGGATTCAGATGAAATTCGTAAAACAGTGGTTTGTATTAGACTCCAAACAGATTGGAGTTCAGGGACTTTCTCAGCTGTGCCCCCAAATTCTGCACTCCTGATGTATGTAAAATTCCCTTTGACTTTAATGGGAAAGTCAATGACTCCCTCTGGTGATCATTCTCACTAAATTGGACTCACCCCATTAAGAGGCTAATCAGGGATTTCTTCAACCATTCTAGCCCAAAAATAGATTTTTAAATTTATTTTTTGCAATATGTGCTTTGCTAAAATGAACTATATTTCCTTCAATCTTTTCCCCCAAAGCCCCTTTGAAATTAGAGGTAAAATAATTGTTTCTGGAAGATAAAGGAGATCTTACTGATTCTTAACATGAGCCTTCTGCTCCATGGGATTTTTTTTACCTAGCAGCTTCCTCTCTGCAGTTTGCAGGTTCCTTTGGCTTATGTCAGATCAAAAACAACTTCTGAGCTGATACCGGTCCAGCTTTCCAGCTAGAATACTTCTCACAACCAGAATGATCTAGAGGGATTACTGGAATTGTTTTGAGGATATTCTTTGTCTTAACCCTTTCTTTGCTAGGCTGCTTGCATGCTGCTCTATGAATCTGCATGTTTACTGAATGCTATAGTACACAGATGTGCATAAAAACATCTTTGATGCTGTGATTTTTTGAAATGGTTTTAGATATGTTCTTGACAATGAGATTAATGGGTATTTTTACAGCCTTGAAGAGAGAGACCAACACGGTATTGAGAGCTTATTCATGGTATTGCTTTCATGAACTTGATTTTATTTCAGGAATGTTAGGATAAGACTGTTTTTAGTCTCAATTTAAAACCTAAAATCTGAAGATATTTTGAGAAAATGGTGGGCTCTGATGTTTCCATCTTTACTATGGCCTGTGTTTTCACTAAACTTTTACATGGGAGTCATCAAGCATGTTGATCTTTGCATCAGATATCAACCAGTGTTTGTTAAAAGTGAGCACATCAGCTGAAATCTGTTTGCCTTTGATCTGCTAAATGGGTTTAAACAATTCTCTAAACCATAATCAAACCTGCTTGTAAGTAATGCAACGCTTTGTTTCCTGGAGGAAGCACTGATTTAAATTTACTTCATGTGGGTGGTTTTGTCTCAAGGCCAGCATGTACCTTCATTCACAGTTCCCTAGCAGACTGTTTGTGACCTGAGAGGGGAAAATCATAATATAAACAATGAGTCTAACCAATTTGGATTCCCCACTGGAATAGGTTTGGTCATCCAACTTTCCAGTTGGCTGTCCAACTTTGAAAGTCTTTGACGTCTGGTTGGATAAATCACAACTGCCAAAAAGGTAATACAGAAGGTTGTGAGATGGTTTGTTTTCCAAAAAAAAAGGGGAAAAAAAAATCCAGAAAGGGTTGAGTAGTCTGAGTCATCCTTGTGGATGTTGAATTCTGAGCCTACAAACTGTAGATTAATATGACCAAATTAATGTAGTTTAAAATAGCTGCAGTTGTTCTTAAGATTGCCTAAATCTTTAAAATAGAATTGAAATCATACAGGCAAAGCCTAAGGACTTTGGAACCAGAATCGACAGGAGGAGTCCCATTGAAGGGATTGGGCTGTTCATTCACCNGAAGAGCTTTGGAGGTTAAAAGGAAGCATAGCTAAGTTCATTAAAATACACCAATTAAAATGTCAGATCTTTAGGATTTGCAATTCTCCAGGCAGCAGAGAAGCTTTAGGTACTAGCTGCAAGCATATCCCAGACTGCCAGCCCTGAGGCTGTTGCTATTTATTGCTCCAGTCGGTGACATACAGTGTTTTTAGCCACCGTGGTCCGTAAGACCTGTCGCCGCAGTGGTCAGTGCACTGCCCCAAGCCGTAAGCATCCACACCGCTCCTTGCAGAAGTTCAGCTGGGTCAGGCATCACGCTGCACCCCGAGATGGGAGAGGTCTGGCGTTTCAGGAGTTGGTGGGCGGGCGCCTCTTTAGGACTCTGGGGAAAGCTCTCGGCTGTGTCTGCCTCTGGGAGAAAAAAACTGGTCATGAGTCAGAGTAAGCTTTCTGATAGGATAAACCTAGTCGTGGCCTGTATGGGGGGCACCCCAGTGGGCTGTGATGGAAGGAAGAGAATCCTTTAAGATCTCAGAGGGCTGGAAAAATTATATACAAAGGCTGGCAGGAGAGGTTCTTTCCCAGAGGTGCTGAACCCAGACTTAATTTGGAAAGCCTTTCGGCATTCTTTGGTCCCATGGTCTCAGGGCTCTTACATTTATTATTTTTTTTTTCTAAAACACAAGTTAAGTGTAAGGTCATTGTAATGACTGGGTAGTAGGTTTGAAGTAAAGCTACCCTGATTGTTGGGATTCTGCCTTGTAACGTTACTTTGTGAGATATAATAATTTATTGCAGGAGACAGTCATTTAAATGGAGTTAGTACCAGAGATCCTTTATCTACAATAGAGGAAAAGTGTAATAAAAACAGGAGACAGAATTTGTGAAGGCAGGTTTATAGGAAAACTGTGAAATAATTTTGCTGCTTTCTGAAATAATACGTTCAACTCAATAATATCTTCCAAATACTTCACAGATACTAATGCATTCATATTTCCAGTGCACTGTGGGGCTATGTGGTTTAAAATCATGTTTTTCGTTGTACAGCTAAGAAAACTGGGGTAGAGGGATGTTGCAAGTTGGCTAAGATGACACTGAAAATTTGAAGGAGCCAAAAATAAAGCTCTTGCCTCATAAAACCCATCTTCAATTTTTTAACTTTTAATCACAGTATGACATTTTTTTATTTGCTTGTTTCCTGTTTCTTTTCCTGCCTCCTTCTCTGCTTTGGAAGGATTTAAAGATTACAGTGAATGAAGGAAAATATGCCCGGGAGAATACTGGTGTGTAAAATGAGATTATCTAAGAAGCAATGAAGAATGGGTTTTATCAATGGTTGAAATTACTGGTGAAATAGCAGACTTCTTTACTAGTAGATTTAAGAAGCAATAAATACAAAAATACAGTTGTCTAGATTATTTCGTTCTGTTGTTATTTCTAAGGTTTCTTCCATTTTTTATAAGCATAAAATAGTGTATGTTGTGGGGATGAACAGACAGCCATTTTAAAGACAAGTATGTAAAATGCAAAAAAAAAGCTCTAAGGTTCATATTTTTAGGTGGTTTTTATTTTTACTATGGAAAGATGTCTGAACTATGGAGACCTTCGATTTCACATCAAAAGAAAAATGCTTAACCAAATCTATTTTTATTTCATGGTATAGGTGTTAGTCAGTTGCCTTTTTAATTCAGATAGATATTAATGCCATACAGGGCTCTATCTTGAACTGTAAATTTCAGCAAAGTTTCATCTGTAAATCCATTGAGTATTGTGTATTTAATGGACAAGTAAACTGTTAAAGACACTGTGAAAAATCTAAGTAATTTCTGCCTGAATAGAAAGATAACATTTTTTCAAGAATGTTACAGAAGCTAGCATTTTAGAAATAAAGTCGTGGGATGTGGATCATACCTACATGCTGCTTTAGCATATGGAATTAAGGAAGCTGCTTCTATATTTGGTATTAATGATCCAAACTAAAGCCATAAATACTACACCAAAAAGGGGACAGATGTTCTTTCAAGATGGGGACAGATGTTCTTTATTAATTTACTGTTTTTCACGCGCAGTCTTGTGAGCTAGAAGCTCTACCTTGGAAAGACTGTATGAAAAATGGAGGAGGATTGTATGAAAAATGGAGAAGATGAGGTAGTTTCTACTGTCAAATAAACTATTGTTATTGAAAATGTGAATATTTCAGAGTCAAAGCTGAATTTTAATATCTAACATTTACATTTTTGAGCTGCTGGAAAAAAGTTGTACTTAGAAGTTTGGGGTGCTCTTCTGAAAGTGCCCGCTTTTTTTTTTTTTTTTTTTTTTTTTNCCCTCCACTAAAATGTAGATACCTGTACCTAATGTTCAGCGACCACAGTCTCATAATCTTTATTGGTGGTATTTGTCCAGAAGCTTGTGTCCTCTATGCAAGGCTAAAAGGCTCCGGCAGCACCAGCAGAAGGGCTGCTGTCCATCAGAAGAGGCTTGGCTGCTCAGCCTCAATGGGGCTGGAGCTGCGGCTGTAAAGCTGCACCTCCAGGAGCCAGGCAGGGCAGCCGTAGCCATAGCAAATCCTTAGGAAGACCCCCAGTGGGTCCTCCCCAGCAGGAACCCAAATCCTGGCTTGCTGGATGGAAATCAAATGAAAACTGCCTGCCTATCAGAGAAGATCGCCATTGCGTGACAGAGGGTGCCGGCTGGTTGAGAGGGAAGCGTGGCTGTGTTATTACTCTTTCTTGTCAAAGGAAAATGTGCAAGGCACAGCCCTGTGTGGAGCAGGAGGTGGAAGCGTATGAGACCTAAAGCACTGACCCTGGCACCGGAGGAGGCTTTGCTTCTCGCCCTGCTGTGGGGCTGGAGGGGACAGTCTGTGGTGCTGGGCCGGTCGTCTCCCTTCCCGGGGTGCATGGACCAAGGCATGCACCTTCTTGTGAAACCTTGCTGCAGGCACTGACCCGGAGCGTGTGCTCACGCCTCTCAGCCGCTGCCTGCCTGCAACAATGCCGTTCCAAGATGGCTGGCAATTTTCTGGAAATCTTCATGTAGCATGTTTTCAGGAGAAGCAAAAGAAATACAGCAATGCACAACACATATACTTATTCTAATAAGAAGTGTTATTGCTAGTTTCTGCTTCTCTAAGATAAATACTAATTTCAGATTTCACTCTCTGTCTCTGAAGATCTCATTTTTGAAGGAGGATCTGCAATTATTCCTGCTGGTAAGACAAGCTCTCCCCAGAGCTTTGGGAACATTCAGGGAAGCAGCATCTACTGAGACGGCACAACTGCTCTCCCACGGCCCTGAGTGACGATTACAAAAGGGGCCAGACAGCCCCATTCATCTGATTTTCATTTGTTTCTTTCAGATGTTGCACCTTTAAAGATTGTCTGCCATGCCAAGAGTCATTTTTCTGGGATATGATCCAAAATTCTCCTCATTTCTGGAGCTAGACTGAATTCTAGTTAGCGAGTCACTGCTAGATAATGCGCATCAGAGGGAGCGGGGTTTGCTGCTGTTTCTCTCCTTCCCCTGGCGCCTCACTGGGGCTGCAGTGCCAGGAGATGGGAGCCATTTCCTGAGGCTCAGCCCTGCAGCGAGGCCCAGAGGCCAAGGCAGCAAGCCTGGAGGTGACATTCGGCAGCTCCTCTTCTCCCCCTGCGCCGGCTCGGAGTCGTGGAAGGGCGAGAGGGCAGCCATGCTGAGGATAGGTGAAGGCAGCAGATCAGAAGTCACCAACAACCTCCACTTGGAGCAGCTGGGGGGGGCAAACACACCCTTGGGGCCCACGTTTACCTAACCAGGGCCATGGCCTGGTGTTTTCCGGACATCTGTTTATTGTTGTTAGTCTCTCCCAGATTCCCTCAGTGTGCCTCCATCCTCCTTGAAGTGCAGTGGCTAAAACTGGACACCAGCCCACGTGAGACCCCACCCCACGTGAGACCCCACTGGTGCCTTCCCTGTATGGCACAAAAGGTTCTTCCCATGTGTTACAATATGCTACTTTTATTAAATACCTGGTTTTTTTACTTAGGAGAGGGAAATTCAGCAAAGGACCACCAAGATGGTCGGGGGCTGGAGCAGTTGCCCTCTGAGGACAGGTTGGGTGACCAGGGCTGGCTGGAGGAAAGACGGCTTTGGGTACTAAAACTGAAAGAGGAGAAGTGCTGACTGGATGCCAAGAGAAACTTCCTCCCCATGAGGCCAGGCAAGCAGGGGGACAGGTTGCTCACAGAGGCTATCCTTGGAGCTTTTCAAGACCTGACTGGATGAAGCCCTGAGCAACCTGGTCCCATCTCACAGCTGCTCCTGCTTTGAGCTGGGGTTGGAATGAAAACTTCCTGAGCTCCCTTGCAGCCTGAATTATCCTGTAATTTATTTGCTTATTTTTTTGCAAGACTGATGTATTTAATTTGATGTATACTAAAACTTCCAGATCTTTTTGTATCCTCTCCACACCTGTCTGTTAAGTTGCTCTGCTAATTTATTTGCTATTTTATTTGTGTATTTAATCTTACATTCCCAAGGAATACTCTTACTTTACTGATTTTCATCTGAGTAATTTCTGTAGTTCATCAAATCCATTTTCAGTTCTTACCCCATTCTGGGAAGTCCCTCACTTCTGGATCCTCCCTAGAGAGCCTGAGTGCTCCTCCAAGCCACGGCATGGAGCAGGTCATTGCAGATTGCCTCGGCATCTTCCAGTCTAGTTGTGCTTAAATACTGATAATTATTCTCTAAAAGAGAATTTCAACTTCTTGTGCAACCTCTGCATTTTGATTCAGGCTAGGTTGTGTATGGGGTGTGTGTCCTGTTTGTTGCCACATCAGGAATCACACAGTCAGTGTCCAAGTCCTGCTGTGCTTCTCCTCCCTGCTGCTGATTTAGTTGGCCAGTTTTCCAACAAAGGAAGGAAATTTGATCTGAGATGATTCATACTGAACAACCTCATTATAAACATCTTGAATTTTTCTTGTCCCATAGATGCTGTCTCAGGTAATCCATGGCAGGCAATATTGTGCTTTTTCTTTGTTATTCTCTATAATATATACATAGATCTAGACAGACACACAGACGTGCAGTTATTCCTAAGTGTTTATTTTTGGTGGCCAGGAGCAACGTCAGAAGGTCCCATAGGCCATGAGCACCAGGGGATGGTGACTGGATTTTTCACAGAATCATAGAATCATTTAGGTTGGAAAAGACCTTTAAGATCATTGAGTCCAACTATCAACCATGCCCACTAAACCATGTCATGAAGTGCCTCGTCTACGTGCTTTTTGAATACCTCCAGGGATGGTGACTCCACCACTTCCCTGGGCAGCCTGTTCCAATGCCAGACAACCCTTTCAGTAAAGAAATCTTTCTTAATATCCAATCTTAACCTCCCCTGCTGCAACTTGAGGCCATTTCCTCTCGTCCTATCACTAGTTACTTGATAGAAGAGACAGCACCCACCTCACTCCAGCCTCCTTTCAGGTAGTTCTAGAGAGCGATAAGGTCTCTTCCCCTCAGCCTCCTTTTCTCCAGGCTAAACAACCCCAGTTCCCTCAGCCGCTCCTCATCAGACTTGTGCTCCAGGCCCCTCACCAGCTTTGTTGCCCTTCTCTGGACACGCACCAGCACCTCCATGTCTTTCCCGTAGTGAGGGGCCCAAAACTGAACACAGGACTCAAGGTGCGGCCTCACCAGTGCTGAGTACAGGGGGACGATCGCTTCCCTGCTCCTGCTGGCCACACTATTTCTGATACAGGCCAGGCTGCCGTTGGCCTTCTTGGCTGCCTTTAAACATTTCTAGTAACCTGCTGGTCCCTGCAGTTAGGGTGGCTATAACTTGCCGAATCTTCCTTTTCTCCCATCTTAAACATTTTTACCTCTTCTTTGTCCTTTCAATATCTTCTATGCCTTTCCGAGGGTAATTGCTCCTAGTTTAGGTAAATCTTTAGCACCTCCTAAAGTGCCATTGAGTGAAGTTCATCCAGCTGTGCTGAATACATCAGGACTGCCTTCCACCCAGCTCCTGCTCCTTCTGCATATGCTGTCCAGGTATTCTTTTCTGTTGCTTTCCTCTCCTTAGAAAGTATATAATTCTGTATATATAGATACCAGTATATTACTGGTTTGTGATCACTTTCAGTACAGTTACTTTCTGTCTTCAGATTATCAACCAAGTCTTCCCTGTCTATAGGGATGAAGCCTAAAGTTCTCCTTAGCTAATTTTGTTCCCCTTATGAAACCCTAAGTTGTCTCCAGCACAGCCCATGGCCTCGAAGACCTGTGTATGTACTGTCCTACAGCTTTTCCGGTAAATATATGAGTAGAAAAACTTGAAGCAGATGGAAATATGCAAATACTTTGTAACATGATTGGCTACTGACTTTACTGCAGGTGTATGAAGTAATTATGCCCTATTGTCTTCTGTCACAGAGGAAGTTAGCAAGAACAATAAGTAATATTATTTCTTATGTGAATGTATTTTCTTGAAATCAAGCAGGTTGTGTTAAATGAACAGGAGAAGTGAAAGTGTCCTTAAACAATTCTTTTTTAAAAGACAATCATAAAGTGATTAGGAGACCATGTCAGAACTGCCATTGCTGGCAAGGGGAGGGAGCTGGATGAGTGGAGAGCAGGTAATACAGAGCCTCACCTCCCTCCGTCCCTCTCACACCATTAACCAGTCACCTGTATCCTGGGTAGCAGATGGCAGGAGCTGTGCAGTGCCAGCCGTTCCCTTTCCCCTTCCCTTTGCCCCTCCTGCCCGTCAGAGTTGTGTCCCACGGTGACTAGACAGGGAAATCTTTTATGCGTGGGCCATCTATAGCTATCACAGAAATGGTATAATGATAGCAGAGTCTTGTTGCGATATTACTTGTAAGCATTTATCTTTTGGGAAAAATAAGATAAGCACGTTTGATACTAATCAGGCAATAGCTGATGCTATTTTTTTGCTCTTCTTTACCATATTACTTAAGAAAATGTTCTTTGTTAAACTCTTGTTCACAGAACCTCTGTGTCAGTGGTATTAAATGCCCAAGTGTACTTGTGTTTATTGTGGTGGAGGTGCATGCACAGATTCAATTCCTTTCCTTCTTTTTGAGGGCATATGTTTTGGGAGCTGAAAATTAGAAGTGTTTGAAGCCTAATCCCAGTTCTCCCACCTACTGCCTATTTTCTGGCCTCAGATACTCATTTAACCTTTTCCCTTTCCCTGGTTCCTTCCTCTTCAGCACAGGCATATGCAACTTTAAGTACTTCTGGGGTTTTCATAATTCATTAAAAAATTTCAACACTTTGAAGACATAAAATATGTAGATAGTAAATGCTAAATATTTTTACAGTGGTGCAAGGAAAAGGTTGGTTTCTGAATTTGAATTCATTACCTTCTGTGAAATTAATGTTCCTTCTGTACTGCATTTCAGTACCTTAGTCACTCAAACATTAATGAGTGCAGAACTGAATAATGAGTTTTGCACTGCTGCCCTTCTGACTGGGCATTCATACAGTCGCAGGAGATTCTCAGTCTCTGCTGGTCTGCTTGATGTATTACTGATGTAATAAATTAAGTCACCTGTATTTAAAGATGATTTAGCTTAAGCCTAGATCCCCCAAACCTTTAATTCTGGAGGTAGGTCTGTGTGATGGAGTCAGTTCACTTGAACGGTCCTTGGAGCAGAGACCTGGACCCAGAACTTGTGCCTTGCAGGCGAGTACTCCGGACATCTGCTTTTATGCCTTCTTCTTTCTCCAAAGAATTAAAAATAATAAGAAGGGCTTCCTTCACTTTTAAAAAGGGTTGCAGACAGCCTGTCTTCTGCTGCTTTAACCTGTGAAAGAGGAAGGTGAAATACATAGGTGGGAATTCCCTCACTCAGAGAAGGGCATCAAATTGAGAGCTCCTGACCCTTGGGGGAGGGTGCTAACCCCTGAGTTTGTGTTTGGGAGATGAGCTGTGGAGGGAGGGGCAGGATGGGTACCATCAGCATGGATAAGAAAGGATTGATTCCCTGCTTTTTTTTAAAATGGAGCAGCTTATAGCTTGCATACACATTTACTGCAGTGTCACAGTTGTCATGATACCTGTTCCTGAGTTAGCACCAAAGCAGCCGATAGATGTATCTGGTGTATTTATGCATTTACATGCTGCAGCACAGTAGGGCCGCTATCGCGGCATTGCTGTGTCAGCACAGCAGCTCTGCTGGGAGAGCCCCGCACGCCTCTGCTGCGTGGGGACAGGCACTGGCTTCTGGCTGATCCGGCCTGCACCACTCCCTGAGGGCAAGTCCTCGGGAAGGGCGGGATTTAAGGATGCACCTTTGTCTCCAGAATAGCAAGATGGTGAGAACTGGCTGTACGATATGATGGCATCACAGCAACCCCGTGCCAGCACTGTGAGTGCCAGGGAGAAATAAGATGCCTGCTAGCATACGGTACCATGCTGCTTTACCTTCCTCCTTTCAGGACCTCAATGCCTGTGTCCAAATAGCCCTGCAGTATGTTTTCTTGATTACCAGATGCTTGGGGATGCTGCACCTGGCATGGAAATGCCTTCTCTTTTACTCTTCTCTTGCAAAGCAGAGGCACAACCTCCTGCCATGGATTCTTATTCAGGAACACCTCCAGGCAAAAAAACGTAGGCATCGCAGTGATGGGCATGGGTGGAGCATCCAGAAGTCAGTTTGCTTGACACACGGCAAAAAAGGTCATTAGTACCAACTAGTGAAATGTCCTAATTCTAATGTCCAGCAGAAGTAGCTGGAGCAGTGTTTGCTATTGCCTTGCACTGAAGAGTGTGCGTCCCTCACGTGGAGGACTGTTTTGTAGCAAGTTGCAGAGGATAAGGTAGAAGATGGTTAACCAAAGTTGAAGTCTTTATTAGCTAATGCTATCAAAATGTAGAGCACTGCACATCAGGAAGGAGAAGCAAATGTCTTTGAAAACAAGATGAGGGAGAAGAAATTAACCAGATACAGGGAACTTTAAGAATTACTGAAGCTGGGGGAAGGGATGTGTGTGCATGCATTTCAAATCATGAAGGAAATAAGAGACAATTAACAACGTTAGGCAGCCACCAGCCTGTCTGGCAGTGCTCGATAGTC
Source organism: Pandion haliaetus (assembly GCA_013401275.1). Taxonomy (NCBI): domain Eukaryota; kingdom Metazoa; phylum Chordata; class Aves; order Accipitriformes; family Pandionidae; genus Pandion; species Pandion haliaetus. The sequence continues at coordinate 89,631 of VYZV01011631.1, forward strand.
AGTCCAGAGGATGCCAGCCTGGCCTGACAGTAACCAGAAGTGATAACCTAGTCTGTCACCTGCCAGGCAGCCAGGTTTCAGGCTACAAAAGGTAAGAGCAAGAGCCATATTTCAAAGAAGATTTGCACTTTGGATTGTTTTGAGCATCAGTGCTGCTGCTGCTGCTGCTGCCAAGAACCAGCAATGCACATTCTTGCTGTTCTTAAATTACTGATATATTAATGGCTATCTATTCTGGATGCTGCAGTTGCATTTTTGATGTATGTTTATTGCCTTTTGTTGCTGCCTGCCTAAGATACTGTGGGCAGATCCTACGTCTGATGCTTTGTTTTAGTTGCCTGGCTACTGTAAAATGTTATCTTAGCTCTTGCTGAGGTGTCACAGATGCTTTCTTGATGAGTGTCCAAACACGGAAATATGTAAAAGATGCTGGTGAGTGCTATGCTTGCCTAATTCTGTTGCTTTTGCTAGAGCTGCTACAGTATGCTTACTTTGCATTGCTACTACAGACTATCTGTGCAATACCGTAGAATGTAGACTAAAATCTTTCATTTAGACAGCAGGGTTATGGTCAATACCAAAGGTAATATTATCTGTATCTTTGTGTGCAAAGGAACTGTTGTTGGAAGGAGATGGTGGGCAACTGCTTCATTTAATTGCAATGCATTCTTTTCTGGTAATTGTTACAAAGAAAATGTATTTTTCCTGTTGGCTGTATTGCCAGATTTTTTCCTTTCCTCTCTCCCTGTGAAAGTCTCCAACAGAGAGAGAGATTCAAATCTCAAAACTTAATTGGGATGTTGACTTCAAACTTCTTCCCTGCCAAAAACTGAAAGTAACCAATATTTCTTCTGCTCTCTGAATTTTCTGTTTATAAGCCTGAATAACTTTATGTCTTTACATCACCAGCACTTCTGACTAAACTGTTTTCTTGTACTCACAGTTTGAAACCTCGTCTAAAGTCTCTGAGTAAGCTATGTTTCCTTCCAGTCAGTCCAAAAATATTTTGTCAGCAAATAAATAAAAAATTACTTTTAACAGCTGTTTTACTTCCTTCTTTAATGTTATTGCAAGCCTTTTCTTAATTATTCTTGCCTTTTGGCAGTTGCAGTGCATTAATATTTACAAGATGAGATGTAGTTTTCTGTTTATATTAGCAGTCCTCTGTCTGTGAGATCTGGACCAACCAGAATGCAGGATATCCTTTCTCATCGATTCATCAGGTTCATAATGTAAGATACAGTGATAAATGGCTATGTTGTCCCTCTATGGATGTACAGTCTGTTGCCGTGGTGTTATCTACGGGTGTCATGTCGCTGAAATGACCAAAAAAAGTTTGTAACATGTCCGCCCTCTTTGGGGACTATGTGTGCGCGCATTCATGTGTCGTGCCGTGTGGTTAGCATCTGTTGGCTGTATGGTGTACATACAGGATGGGGGGGGATTGCCAGCAGCAGTCTCGCTCGGGGGGGAGCTTTGACTTCTGTTCCTGATGTTTTTGTTTGCTCACTTTTCCAAAGCGAGAAACCGTGTAAACAGCTCGGTTTGCACAGTTTCACCCCCCCAATGTGTTGTGCTGCCCTTTCTGTGTTAATCTATAGGCTTTGCCTAGCTGAGGAGCACACTGTGTTTGCAGAGCCACTTTGGGGGAAATAGAGGTAACACTGACGGTGCTCTGCATTTTCATCACTTCTGGGACAGAGGCACACGTGCTGGGCACATGAGAGCAAACATGGTGATCCATATTGCAGCGTGGTAAGGACGACAGCCAGTCATTCAGCTGTCACTAAGCCTAGTATTTCAGAGGAGCTGTAGATTTCTCCTAATTTCTGTCATACAACTGCTTCCTTGGAGCATTTCTGCCAGAGAGGGCCTTTCTGGCTACTGAGCTTTAGAAGCTTTTAAAAGGTAAATACACCACGAACCTGTTTCCATTATTTCAAATGCCAGATATAAGGAGCTAAAAAAATTTCTCTCTCTTTAAGAATTAAAACGTAAGCAAATAATGAGGATTTGGCTGGTCCACAGAACATGTACAATTCTTACAGGGAGAAAATAATTAATTTTTCAGCTAGAAGCATGCTATCTATGTGTGCTCAAATTTATTGTTGTCATGGTGACTAATGCATGTTACCATAACTAGGCATGAAGCTTTAACAGGTGAAAAGTTGTAACACACGGTCCTTGTTAAAAATGACTACATTCAAGCCACTCAAAATCAGGCCTTTTTTTTTTTTTTTTCCTATAGCATGAAGGGTTTTTAACTTGACATCTTTATAAAAAGATGAGGCAGGTGTTAGATTTTATAGAATTATTGAGATTACTTCTTACCTGTGACTGCCTCTGCATCCAGGTGCCTTTAATGTGAGTCAAATACAGTTCTCAGAGAATGGGATGAGATAGAAAAATGTGCAACAATTGTAAAAAATTACCTAATAGCGGTAATCTGCTTCTGTAGCTCATTTGACATCAAGCATCTGACCCTTTCTAGAGCACTGAGAAGTGCACATCTGCCCATTTTCAGGGTTGTGAAGCGCTGCAAGAGAATGAGATATTGGTCTTTAAGGCTATGACCTTTATGGTTAAAAGTTTTCACTGTAAAACAATTGAATCTTTACCACTCTGGCACCTGACTTGAGATGGTTTTCTGGTTGTAAATTCTTTATTTGCAAGATGTGGAGCAAAAAATCTTCTTTCTCAAGGTGACTGAGGCTGGAGAGAGGAAAAGCACTGGTTAAAGGCATGGGGAGGTTAGAATACTAAAACACAGGCAGTACAGCAAAAACCACGTGATAAATTGCACAGCTGTCTGATGAGCTGTAAAGTTAGATGAGGAATAAATTATCTCTTGCCTTTCTACTTCATCAGAGAGATAAAAATCTCCCTACGTATATTGTGTCATAAAAAATACATAAGCTTAAATGTTTGACTATTTCTTATAATTGCAAATTAAATATTCAAACCAGAAGATCCTTATCCTATCATATCTATTTTTAAAAATTAAATCAAACTTCATGGTTGGTCCTTCATGGCAATTTGCAAACATTTCTATACCACTTGAAAGTGGTTTAGGTGCTTATGAAGGTCCTGAATCTCAATACATCACCCATGAGTCGTTCCACACCAATTCCTCAGATGTATAACAATGAGTAATTCATATTTTTCTACCCCAGACTTGAGACTTGTCATTTCAAGTCTTCTCTAGGTCAAAGATGTTCCTATTTTGTATTTTACCTGAAGTTAATTGCCATCATCGCATCCTAAATCTCAGAATTTCAGTATGTGACTGGAGTCAGTCAGCTGAGGAGCTCCTTTTCTTCCTGTAGAGGTTTTTAGGCCCAGATTTATGAAAATATTTAGCTGTCTAAATCTTGCTTTAAAGCCTTTTTTCCCTTTAAAAGGGAAAAAAGGAAAGGAAATTGCACGGGGAGTATGTAATAGGAATTACATCTTAATGGATCTGGGCTTTTTGAGACTACCCTGGTACAACTCGGTCTAAATAGGTAATGAATACTAGCAATAGTATGGTTTAAAAATCTAAGGAGTTTGGTAAGAAACAAAAGGAAAGGAGACCAAAAGCCGCTTCTGCTGAATATTAAGAAAACATTTACAATACAGTTACAAAAGAAAATTTTATGACTACGTATAACATGTCTTCTTCATCCATCATAATAATCTATACCTTATGATGTTTAATTTTATGCAGCTTTTCTTAGTATCTGCTCCCTCTACAAGACACGCTGAAATACATGAAAGGTCTTCAGGTGCAGTGGTCTGTCAGGAACAGCAGAAATCCTGTATCTCTGCGTTCCCTTAAGCTCAGCCATATTGCGTGTTTAGATCATCCTAGAGACATGTACAGCAATCTGGTCAATTCTGGTTTGTCTAATTTAAAAGGAGTAGGTACTAGGACGATGGTATATATTTATCGAGCAATTAATGGATACAAACGAATGGTCTCCACACAGTCCCTGTCTAAGGGTCTAGCTTTATTAGCCTGGTTGAAGATTATTTCTCATTTCTCCTCGTGATTATTGCTTCCTAGCTCCTTTATAAAACTGAACCAATATGAGAGATAATCGCTGTTCCTCTTGTTAACTGCCCTTCATTTGCAGCCAGAAATAATGTGATTCTCCATTTTTTTTAATCTTTCATGTAAAAGGGAGTCAAACTGTAAAATGATATGCTCATTTCACTCCTTATGTACCCTGCTTAATTTGTCAGTGCTGTCCATTTTCTGTATGCTATGAAAGTCACCTGCAGACCAGCGCACAAAAGGGTTTGGAGCACTACCCAGGGTCACTTACTCCATAAAAATTCATGGCCATACCTGTGCTTTCTTGGTGGAAAAACCAGTGGTCAAAAGATGTACCTTTATAGCTTCTCTGTCCTGGATTTACTCCTGTTCCATCGTAGTAACCTTTTGCTAAATGGATAGGATGTACCTCCTGAGATCCGCTTCCTTACACAGAACATGCAGGAGTGTATCTTTATTCTGAAAAAAAAAAAAAAGGACTATTTCAAGTGGTCTGTTAGCTATGGCCTTGAACAATTTGTAAGAGACAGTTGAGCACACTGTGGGAATTTGGGATGTGTGCAGTCCATCTTCTCTTGTAGTCACATACAAACTCCACTAATAAGGGCGCAGATCCTTACCCCTTGTAATATGATTGAAACCGTATTTTATAAGGAGAACTCCTTCTTAATCAAATTCCCACTTCAGATTAATATGATAGAAGTTTTTATACATCAGTGGTCAGAAGGATTCATTTCTGTGGATACAGAATGTGAAAAATTGGAGCAATTGCTCCTGCTGCTTTCCTTTCAAAATTTGAGGTTGAAGTTGTATCCATAGCATATAGGCAACTTAACTAGGCAAAACAGAAATTACAATACTCTATAATTTGTAGGTGTGCTAATAGTGCCAAGATTAACTAGGTTTGACTTGTTTTATGACGTTCACTTGCTTGAAGTTACCATATCGGCAGGGTAATGTTGTTTCTAGATTTATCTCTTGCTTTTCATTGCAGAGTTGTGCAAATGTGTGTCATTTCATTATTTTGTGACACATGAAAATGATGTACTTGTTTTGTTTACTCTGTCCTGATTTAATTTGTAGGATGTGATGGTTTGCCAGACTTTTGAGTGTCTTTGATAAGAATTTTTTCATGTGTTTTTGATGCTTAACTTCTTTTTGCTTTAAAAGTCTTAACTTCTAGCCATATTCTGTGTGAAATGCTGATGACAATTCCTTGCCAGTTCTGTGTGAAATGCTGATGGCAATTCCTTGCCAGCTTCAACATGTATTTTAACAGTATGACATGCATGGAAAATACACAGAGATAAGTGCAGGTAAAGAAAGAAGTAGCATAATCCAAACTGAAATAATCATGTAGGTGAGTGTAAAATAGTTTGAGAGAGAATGAGCAGGGGAGGAAGGAGACTCATGAAGGAGAAATCTGATCCCCAAAAGACAGAGTGGGCAAGAGAGGGGAATTCAGAGATGGATCAGACCGGACATGGTAGGGGAGAAGTGGGGCAGGAGGCCTTGGGAAGAGGAGAAGGACTCCATCCATGGGTCTTTTTCAGTTAAAGTGAGCTGACGCTCGTTTGGCAGCAACCCTGGTGTTGACAATATGGGCAGTGTGGGCACATGTGAACCAAAAGTAGGAGAGATCACAGTTAAAAAAATAAATAACCTCAAAATAATGATTTTTTTTTTGCATGGGCCCGCAAGGTGGAAGGAGCTCCCAAAGGCCCAGAGCTCAGTCCAGGTCCAGTAAAGCCATGTCCGAAAATATGCAATGGCAGGTGAGACCTAGACCAGCCCTGCTGTGCTGGGGGTGTTCCTGTACCAGTGTCTGCGTTGGCTCTTTTTGGAAGAGAGGAGAGTGTCCTGCAAAGGGATTTGGCAGCAAACTGCCATCCTACCCATGTTCTCTGAGGGCTTTGAGGAAAGAGGGGAGATGACGGCTTAGGAAGGTGATCACTGATATCGGTGAGACTGGTGAATGTGGAAGGGCAATGTTAGTAACTCTACAATGAGACATAAAGAGAAGGTGATCAAAGTAAATATTCTTAAAGAGATGAAAGAATGCCTCATATGTTTGAAGAATGTGTAAGTCTTCAGATCAAAGAAAAGTCCCAGTTATTTAGCCATTTAGGAAAGTTAGTTATTGGTTATATGTGCTGGATAATGGAAGACTTATTAACTGTGTAGAAAAGCTTGTAAAACACGAAGTGGAAATTGTGAATGGTGTTTTTGTGCATCTCATTATTTTTTTTTCAAGTGCTCTCATCCTCATATATGTATTGTAAACAGTTACCTTTAAGGAACATTTCGGGTGCCTAATGATTTTATTCTGAAAGCAAATAGATTTAATTAAAGTCTCATTAAACACTACAGTAGATGACTTTGGATTATAAATTAAATCATGAAAAATGTTGTAGGAGTTGTATTCACTTATTTTAGTAACATGGCTCTTAAGTGTAGAAAATAAATTATTGCTAATTGAGCACAATGGAGGGCTACGTTGTAGCGAATTTGTCTGCAACTTCTCTTACATCTGGAACAAATGTGGTTTTCAGACAGGAGACTGGGGAGAGCCTTCAATTACCTTGCGACCTCCAAATGAAGCCACAGCATCAACGCCTGTGCAATATTGGCAACATCATCCAGAGAAACTCATCTTCCAGTCATGTGATTATAAAGCATTTGTAAGTGTTGATAAATTATTGGTTTGATTTGGGGTAGATATATTAATCTTAGATTTTGATAGACTTGGATTTTTTCATTTATATTTTTTCAATCACTTTTAATGAGACGTGCCACTTCCTCTGAAATACTGTAATTGTAATGAATGAGAAACAAGGATGCACAGTACTTTTTTGCTATGAATTTTGTGATACATTGCAGTCCATGTAGCAATAGTGTTGGAGAAATGACATTATGAATAAGTGGCTAAGTGTTGTAGAAGTGACAGTGAGAGAAAACACCCCTACTTCTCATCTGTCACAAATCCCTGTCTAGTACTTATGGAAAAATTATAAAACATAATATGGGATCCTCATGCCTACCTTAATGCTGTGTGCACAGTAGTTAAAGTAATTATTGCCTTGCCTGAATTTTGTACACTTGTTTTGGGGGAGGGGAGCTGGGGAAGATGGAGATCAGGGTCCCGAAGCAGTGTTTTCCATCTATGGGACAAGCCCACATTCAGACCTCTCCCAAACTGATGACTACTTGAAGTGCCAGTAGCAGTCAGTTCCTTCAGGGCAGGGAGTGTTTATTTTTACCTCCTGATAGCTGTAACCGATTCCCACTTCCCATCCCTGGAGAAACGGAGCTTCCCTCTACAGCTAAAGACAATTAGTGTTCTTCGGCTGTTATAAACACTTGTGAAGGAGAGGAAGGTCTCCTGAAGTATAAAAAGTCATATTGGAAGACTTTGGGTTTTAAATGAAAAACACTTTTCTGAAACCTTGAGTTCCTCGTCAACCGGGGGGGGGGACTGGTGCTTCTGGGGAGCTGAAGGGGTGCCTCAGCTCATCTATTTAAACCCTGATATTTCCCCTTCCGACTTTGCTGGAAAGCGTTGTTAAAAGTTGCTGAAGGTGCTTCCCAGACCATGAGGTGGCCACTGAATGAAGCAAGGCTGACTTACTTTACGAAGGAAAGGGGCTCAGTAGTTGTAGTGCCTTTAGTACAATAGCTGGGAGTTAACCACTTGTCCAGGACATGGGTTTTAGATCCTCTTCACCTAAAGGAGCTTGACTCCTTAGTGCTTTTTAGGACAATGCTCTGTTCACCAAACACTGGAGCATTTTAGGGGAGAGTTGGGGGCTGCTGGATCTGATTTAAAGCATATGCTGAAAGGGAGGAATTAGAGACCAAGTGCAGGTGAGACAGAGTGTAGCTCCCATGGAGGAAGGGCAGAAGGTGTATCACAGGCCTTGAGCATGTCTGTACCTTCCCTCAGACCTTCATGGGGTGGAAATTGCCATGAGTGCAGTGATTGTCCCTGGACAGTAACTGGAACCTCTGCCTTCCACCGCAAGTCACAGTCAAGGTCCAGCTCACCTTCTCTCAGTCTTGCTCCTCTCCTGTGCAGCACCTCAAATTGAAAAGGAAGCTCAGTGACTTCTAGTTCCTTAAATATTTTCCACAGTTTTCAGTAAAGTGAACAGGTTTATCTCAGGAGTGCCTCTTATCTCATTACTTCATCCAGCAGTAAATTCATAATCAGATGTAACCTTTGTAGTAGATTGGAAGGCACGTGGATCATTTAAGAAATGAAGTTGGGATGACCAGGAATATCCAAGTTCCTGGTGATTAAGGAATCGCCAAATCAAAATATCCAAGTTATTGTTGATTAAGGAAACATCTTCCTTTCCTAAGGACTGTGCATCACTGCACTGTCTCAGCAATCTGAGCTGTGATGACCTCAGCTTTATGGAGTAAAACCCTGGCTTGGAAGTTATAATGAGGGCAGCTTTCAGTGTGTGCCACATCGCTCAGTTGAACTGTTGGATGTCCTCTGTGTTGCTCCTACACACTCTGGGTCTTTGAGGAGAAACATTTCCAAAAGTACAGCAAGTCAAAGGAAAGCAAAACCCTCCTAGAATTTCACTTTTTTCTGACAACTAAATTGGACAGTACTTCTGTGATTTGTTTGCCTATTCCACAGTCCACCCTGGGAAGCATTTCTGAATGCTTGCAGCTGAGGCTTTTTGCTGTTGTGCAGATAGGACGGGAGCTGCCTGTCTCTTCTCTTTCTTCTTCTTGTTCTACCATGAGCTCAAAAGCACTGCTTTTTTTCCCTGGTGCCTGACCAACTGGTAGCTTTCAAGGCAATAACAATTTGTTGTGCCATAGTCTATAAAAAAATAAAATTAAAAAATGGAAGAAATTGATTGCATCCTTCCCAGGGAAGGCTAAGGATGCCAAAGGTGTCAGACAGCAGGATCCAGAGAAAGATACAGTTCAGCTCAATATGCTTTTACTTAATTTTCTAATTTCAGAGCTTGCTTTAAATTTGTTGTTGTTCTGCAAGGGTGATCTCAAGCCGTCCCATCAAATTAGTGCCCAAAGCCCTATTCATGTCAGCATCGAGCCCCCAGCTGGACTCGCAGCTGCTTGGTTTATGAATCTTTCACATCTGCAGGCCCCCAGGAATGCCCTTCATTCGTTCCTTTCTGCTTCTGCTTATCTGGTAGTGTTGGTGTTGCTCACCCTTCCATTTATAATGCCCTGTAAAGTGTTTCTCACTAATCACCATGTTGGCTACTGTCTACGTTGAAATATTTATGCATTTTCTTGCAGGTCAGAGGCTCCTGCGGTACACAGTGTGACTGAAATGAAAGCTTTAAAGAAAATATCTCCGTTTAGGTCAGGAGACCAGAGAGCTGAACCAGTACACTTTCTGTTCAGTTCCAGCTTGCGTTCAGCTGTAACTGAAGTTATTTTTGATAGGTTCTTGTTTAAGATGAAGCTGGTTCACTGTCTGGTTGGCTCAGCTTGGGATGTTTCCAAGGGGAATCAGTGTGGTAGAATGAAAGGGGTCAGGCAGCAGTGGTGGGCTGCAGCATCCTCGGGGAAGAGGCTCCTGTTCTCACCGGTGGCATGACTTCTCTTCAGCTCCTGTGCTGCTCTCTTAGAGCTGAAGACTTAAGAGAAGCCATGGCATTGTGGTGCGGTGAGAATGCAGAGACAGCTCTCTGCCTGTGGAGGAGAAGATGAGGGATGGCTTGCTGTCCTCTTTCCCCAGTTAAGGCAGGCTTGCATGTGACACCATACAGAAATACAGAAACATTTGCAGAGAGCTCTGTGAGCCTGTGCACATCCACAAATGCACGCGCCTGGAGTGTCTACAGGAGAAATGCAGAGCGCGGCTCTTGCACAGCACTGTTAGCAGTAACAAGGCTGCTCGCTGCTGGGTTGCCTGCTCTCGGGGTGTGGGAGGGCTCAGACTGCACGTGCCAGCAGGTGACATAGTGAGGAATAGGCTGGTAGGAAAGGGGATATGTCAGTGGGGCACTCACTGCCTTGTGTATCCTTGGAGATGAACAGGCTTCTCTGAGAGCACAGCAGCCTTCAGCGAGCCAAGCCAGGACCCAGCACCAGCTCTCTGCTGCTTCCTCTCACCCAGCCCTCCTTCAGATCAGTAAAGGCTTCAAAATAAGCGTTCAGGGTCGGCCTTTTCTTAGGAAGAAATAGTGGTTTAAACCAGTTTTCAGTTCAGATTTATTTCCTCTGTTTGCTGACAGCAGGCTCTGCTATTTGCACATAAATTAGTTACAGATTGTATACACAGAGGTTAACATCACTGCTGGCCTTCACGTCCACGTGATTGCACACGTAGCAATATGAGTTGGGCAGATGGCAGGTAAAAAAAGCAGATTTCCCATTTTTTAAGCAAATGGCTTTTTTTAAAATGGAATCTGTAGTAGTTGCTTGTTGTTTGAGTGACTAAGATGATAAGCTAGAAGACATTCAGGTGCCATTTCAAAGGGCTCTGTCCGATTCAATAGACTTGTTGCTGTGCATTCCTGTTTCATCGGTTGATTAACGCACTGGTTTAAGTGATTTATCAGAGAACTGCAGAGTAAAAAAAACCTCTAAAGCAATATATTAAGTTGACTGTTCCCACTATGGTTTTTTTAGGCATTTTCAGTGCATTTCTGCAGAGGTTTGTCTGTTCTGGAATTTTAGTTAAATAAATGGATTTTTATTTCAGTATTTAGGTTCTATGCTGGTAAAAGAGTTAAGAGGCACAGAGTCAACACAGGATGCATGTGCAAAGATGAGGGTAAGTTAGTAAACCTACTCCTTTCTCTATCATGATAATATTAAATGATACCAGTTTGTGATTACTTGTACTGTGCCCTTTTTGCTCTTAAAATGTTCTGTTCCCCATTTGCTTTCCACTTCCCTTGCATTTACATTGCGGTTCAGTAGGAATTCTGTTCTGTATTCAAGTAATTCCAAAATTTAAAGGTAGATTTTTATTTTGCAATGTTATATCTAAGAGAAAAACAAATGTATGCATTACGTTTTCTCTTGAATCTTTGAGTATGCTTCAAAGGACTTTTGCCACACTTTAAATGTGCCCATATCACATTGCTTTTATAAACAGAATTTGTAGCTTGTGTATGATAATCTAGATTGAATTTACTATGTGAAAATATGTACCAGTAAATATATTGACATGTTACCAACGCCATTGTTTTTCACATATGGTCTAATCCTACAGTCACATAATCCTATGGATGCTTCTACTCACATGAGTGTTCTCATTAATTTTGAGTGAGTTACTTGCATACTGATTGAGGGATGAAAAGGGATCTAATTCAGTGTCACCTGATGGTGGAAAAGGTGTTAGGTTTCCTTCAGACTGGTAAGAATATGTTTTCCCATGGCCCTTTGGCCTGATAGTGGTTTGTAGAAAATTACGATGAAGCTCAGTCTATCTCCAAGAAAAATACTGCTGCTGGAAATTCAAAGCAAGCCACAGGCCAGCTACAGCATTTATTCCCAACTGTAGTTGTAGTAAGAACGCACCTGTTCATAGAGATGGTGAACATATCATGGTCTGGCATGATTAATTAATGAAGAATATAGTTGTTTGGTAATCTACCAAATGTGTAAAATTACATAGATCAAGGAGTGAAATCCTTTCTTCTGTAGATCATAAGTCTTTTATGGAAGATGCCTCTGAGCAGTAGACGTAGCATTCGGCTCCATTAGAAAGCTGGAATATGTGTAAAATTCATGCAGTCAGACAACTATTTCCTATTGGTTACATATCTGCAGCACACAGACTTTTGTATAAGGTGTTTTAGCTAAGGGCTGGCAGTAATTCATGGTTACTAGATTGCCTGGAGATCTGTGGCTTTTCAGCTAATTACATGCTAATCATTCCTTACCTGGGCTTAAACTCCTCTGAAAAAAAACCCCAACAACTTGACACAGAGGGATCTACAGTCACATACATGTGTTCTGGGGAATTAATTGAGGCTGCAAGCATACCATCCAGTTTTCAAACTGTCAGACTTAGCAGTTCAATTTTTTAGGCCTATGCCTGTGCAGATCTTAGGGCAGAATTTGACACCACAGTAGCATGTGACAACATCAGTAAGTTATTTGACTGAACTAGAAAGCTTAACATCAAAAAAGTCACTCTAAATAATTTATACCCATTGTAAGATTTTTTTAAAGTAATAAATTTGGCAAATTTAAGTTATATACCTGAAAAATTAAGTGCTTGAAAACAAATTTAATTAAAAATACAGTTTTTCTATAAAAATAATGGAGTTGCACTAGTATAGGGCACTTACATAATACAGTGATGGGGTTTATCTACATTTATTTTTTACATTCCCTTTTGAAACCACTGTGCTGTGAGAATGCTTTGTTTCTGGTTTGAGGGGTTTTTATTGCTAAGAGGTTTGAGTAAAACAGTTTTTAATCAGGATTTCATCTCTTCCTTCGATGTAGTCCTTTTAATCATATTCCTATTCAAGTCAGAAGCAAAAAACATTGACTTAATGGGAACAGATCATTATTTTAGCATAGGCTTCCCCGTGAGAAAAATGTATCTTTTTCCAAAACTTTCTCCCTCTGGTTGTGTTCTGGAAGTTGGTGTCTATGAATTGGGAGTCCAGGTCATCGTAAGCCATCCTGAAGTTTTGATGTGCTGTTCATTATTGTATTTAAGGGCCACTGGGTTGTCACTGAAAATGTGGTTTCTTTTATAGTTACATTTTACTTTAAATGTACTGGAAGGGACATTTCACTTACAAAAAAGAAGTGAAAAGCTAGATATATTATTTGCTTCTCAGGTACTGAATTCTGTCCAGTCTCTTTAAGAGTCGGTAAGACTTACATAGGGTTGGACTAACAAGATAGAGCAACATCTTTAATTTTAGTATTTATTTTCTCTTCCATTTATATATTTCAAATCTGTGACACAATGTCATCTGAAACATGTTGGGGGGAGTACATCACATATAACCTTGTACCATCTTGAGGGCCTTCCACACAATTTTTTAATCTTTCTGGAGTCAGCCACACAATAGTTTTTAAGGAGAATGTATGAAAATTAGGTAGCTAATTTTTCTGTCAACGTGGCTTTAGCGTCTTCATCTTTAACCTAATGCTGCTTAAAAAAAGTGTTGATATTCACTGGATGCCTTCCAGTCAGACGAAAGAAGCCTATCAGTGAAAAAAGTGTCTCGATCTTCCTTAATCATTCATAGATCCAGAGAAACAACTGAAATTATCTGTTTGCTGACTGCAGATCCCTCCCTGTTAGTTGTAGATGCCTCCTGTACTTGCAGTTATTCCAATTGATGGGTTTGGTTCTCAAGGGACGTATCATGCGGATATCCCTCACATCACAGAGGGGCTTACAGCAGCCTCCTTCCCTTATAGCTTAAGAGCGAAGGGAGATCCTAAATCTACAATGTAAAAAAAAAAAACCCACAAAAAAACCCCAAACCAACCAAAAACCACCTGGGAACCTCTGTCTTAATAACTCTTCTTGGCTCTCCACTGTGGTTCTCAGCATTGTGCAGCAGTGTGTTCCAGCAGGGCAGATGATGGATTTGTTTGGGGAAAATCATGCAAATGCAATAGATTGAGCTCAGCATGGGGGTCAAGGTTATACATGCTTTTTTTCACACCCAAATTGCAGACTCTTGCAGCCATCCAAAATTACGGATATTTGGCAAGAACTGTGCCTATTAGAGGGATTATACTTTCTTTTTCCATTCACATATTTGTGCTCCAAGGATGGATTTTTATTTTATGGTTTCCTATTTGTTTCCAGCTATTTTCTCTCACAAACTCCCTCTGCAGTCGACAGCCCTGTCTCCTTATCTCCACTTCCCACCTGCTGTAAACTGACCTTTGCTACTTGGAGATTACATCTTGCTGTCCTGGCCAGAATAGATTTATTAATTATATTTGAGAGATGCCTTCAAGAACTTAAGAGCTTTCATCCTTCTCAGCGTTTACAAGTTCTGTTTTCAATCAGATTACTGCCTTCACTTCAAATCACCATAGGAACACAAAGCAAGAATAAAATGTGTTTACATCAAAAAAAAAGAAAAGGAATAAAGTTTAATTGGAGCTAGGAAGAGACTTGTTCTCTACAGTAGACTCCATCTGTCATTTACATATCTGGCTTCCCTGACCAGATAGGAAGAGGACAGTTTTATACTTACAGGCATTAGCACAGCAGCAAGGTAGACTCTTTCCTTGCAGTAATGTTAAATCACTAATGTTGCATACACCAATTGCACATCTGGCCTGAACCAACCAGGTATTTACTGCAGCAGTAGGGAACTTCGATTTTGTTCTTGAATCCTGCCACCTTCCTGAATATTATGTACCTTTCTTAAATGTTTTCTTGATAGAAAGGAGGTTCTTACATTTCACATCAAAGTTCTGGGGAACCAGCAACATAATTCTATTCCCAAAGCAGGTGTTTAAAAATATCTTGCTGACTTAAGACCAAAATTTCAAAGTTGGAATTGTTACAAAATCTGCTTCTCCTGTCTCTGGAGAGGAAGATGAAGATGAAGCAGAGTTGACTCTCTGAAAATAGGCGGGGTCTGGGGCATTCCTTCCTCATTTCTTCTTAGATAAAGGAGGAGCTGGATATAGATAGCAGTTTCCTTGTTTCTGCTAATCCCTTTCTACTTTTCAGTGTCCATTTCTCGCCCCAAAGTAGAAGTGTCCTCCATAGGCATCGTCGTGAAACTAGGCAGGCAAATATCATGTCAGGATTGAATACTGTATGCAAGAATTTAGATTATTTGGTCTCTGCTCTCTTAGGGCTTGTGGCTTCATCTCTCTCATGTGGCCACTGCTTTAGGAGGGCCTGCAGTGGAACAGGCACATGGGTATTACTCAAAAGGAAAAAAGAAGTGGTGGGAGGTCTTAAAGATGTTCAGTCCTTATGCACATCCACATCATGCCATCCCATGGGATGTGATCCATTTGATTCAGCATCCATTGCATCAAATCCTCCTTCAGAGGATTGTACGTCCTTGAACTCTGTGGCTGAAAGGAATCCAAGGTGCAGGAGGGATGCACTGCCCTTTCAGCAGCAGATGAGTGTGTACAGATACTGCAGAAGCAAAAAAACTCTCATTCTCAAGTAGATGAGTTGCAGGTGCATCCCCGGTGCAATGTTCATATTGATGATGTAGCTTGGAGGCATCCACTAATTATAGAGAAATAAACGGTCTTGTACCGCAGGGATTACAGATGCTATCTTATTCCAAGAGGTATTAAATTACATCAGTGATAAATTTTTAAGCCGAGAAAAGTTAGTAAATCTTCGTTACAAGGCAGATTGTAGTTTCAAAATTGGCTTCAAAACTAACTGGGCAAAAGTGAACTTCAATTTTTTATTTCAATTTCATCATCTCATGCATGATACTGTCAAAGTGATTCACTCAACAGGAAGTGTTTCCTGAGGCTTCATAAGCCTCAAATAAGTAACAAGCTTATGGGTAGGATAGTAGGTGGTACCAATACATATTTTGAAATGTGCATTTTGATGCCATTTGGAATTAATAGTTGCTACCAGTAGGGGAAAATGTTCAGATTCTCTTAGTGAAGTGGATTCCCATGCATAATTGAATAGTAAAATTGCCAGCTACAGTCTTCGGATAGCTATTAAAAAACAGTGTAAGACAGAATTAGCAGATTCATTTGCAAAAGTAAAAAGCCACGATGAAATCTTAAGATTTTACAGGCTTATAAACATAAATTTATGTATGGAATTGTTAGTGACTTGGCATAGTTGAATAATGGCTTTTTACTGTGTATTTGTAAGAGCAAGTATAACTACATGTGCAGGAAAACCTAAAAATGAACATGGTTTCATTTTGGCCTCTGTATGAAATCTGAATAATCCAGTTATAAACGTATATATAAGTACATGAAAGTGGTCAACATGACAAAGTAGAAGTACCAGTGTATCCTGTTTCCTCTTGGCAGGAAATAAATAGATGAGATGAAAGCATTGTGAGAGTGGGCTGGATTACACCATGTGCTACAGTATATCAAGTGAATGTGTGAGCATCTTACTCGGACACCATTCTACACGTGCTCCTGAATTTCTCATTCAGCTGCTTTGTGTGTGTGTGCACAGAGATACTATGTTTTGTACACTGCAGGAGTATTCAAAAGTGTTGGATTAGTGCTCTCGGTTCTGCACAGAACAAGGTATTGCAGTACAATCCTATCTTGAAAGGATTAAAGGCCCTTTAGGTTATGTGTTTTATATTTGCATGTATTGCCTTTTTAAAAATAAACAACTAGTTTATATTGCTTTATTCTTAGAACAAAGTCTTCTGCCTCTTAAGCCATCGTTAATTATCTTGAGTTGTTAGGTACACTGCTGGGTGGATCTCAAATTATTTGGAGTTTAGTTTATATTCTAAATAAATGTCTAGCAGATCTGCACAGCATTTAACTCAAAATCAAAATACAGGTGGAAATGCTTTACCCACTTATGACAGTTTGTAGTACTGTACTACAGAAATCTGTTTAGAGTCTGTTTGTCAATATGGTGGTTTTTTCAGTGAAACTAAAGAAAATTCATAAACAAGATCAGAACCAAGCTTGTTCTCTCGCTCTCTCTCTCTGGCACCAGTGCTCTTGCACCCCTTGATGACCAGTTTCAAAAGGAGGAATTGGGAGCAGTTCTCTCCAAGGCTGTTCAGGGTTTTGGCACTGTCCTGTGTAATGGCAGCAGTGGGTTCAGATGCAAACTCAGAAGGGTCTTAGAGTAAGAGCAAGCACTGTAGTAACCAGGCAGTTATGAAGAAGACGCCTTCCACCTCCTCCCACTGGACAGATCTCCATTCTGGGTGCTGAGGGGATGAAGCAGCTTCATTGCAGCAGCTGCATCAAAATACAGGAGAGGCTGCTAATCCTGATACTCTTTATTCTGAAGAAAAAGAGGCTCTATGTGAACAAATGTCACATCAGATTTAGGGTGGTGATGTTTTCTTCCATCTTCCTGTGTCTGCAGTCAAGCCTGCTTTATGGTTCTTGAGTTACGCATGGCCTGCCTCCACATAGTCACCTACCTGTCCTGTAGGAAGCATTTCCGAAGCGGGACCAAAGCTCAGTCTCTCTGGCATGTAGACTGCAGCACTGAGACTCCTCGCTGCAGGAGCAGTGCACCTGAGGAGACAGGGCATGCACATCTGTCCTTACGGAGAGCTGATCGGAGATGAGTGGTGGCAATGAGCCTAGAACATGCTTGCTGTTCATCCAGATGATTCTTCTAAACAAGTGTATTAAAGAGCCAAAGTTGCAGTCACCAGCAATGGAGTTTGTAGGGACTATGACCAGTTCCAGGCTAGTGAGCACTTGCCCAAAGACAGGGTCCTGTCACTATGATTGCTTCTACATGAGATAAAATCTAATCCTGCTACCATGGTATGAACATGCCTTGGAGCATTAGACCATATGTCAACATGCACATGACATCCAATGCCAGCCTTCAGCTGTAGCTCCTCTGACTTTGGCTCAGGTCCATCTGCTTCCCATAGAGGCACCAGATGGACAAGAATATTTTGCCATCTCATCATGTCCTCACAGAACTGATACGGTGGCTAGAACCTGAAAAGCCCAAGAAAAGAGAATAGTAACTCCTGCATCCCACGTTCTTTGCAGATTCTGGGCAGAGATGCCCACTTGGCCTGCACAGAGGTGTGAGATGTCTGACCATGAAAGCTGTGGGACTTCATCTCAACATCCTAGAATTTAGAGCGAAAGCAGTTACAGTGCCTGAGCGAATGATATTCATATTGTAGCTCTGAAAACTCACGTTATACATCCTGGCAGCCAACTCCTCCATTAAAAAGAAAGGAACAACAATCATATAGTATGAGCTCACCATGACAACTCAGAACTGTGGAAGTCTGGAAGGTGCTTGGAAATAGTAATTACATGGTGGACTTCAGTTACTCTATCACTGGGAGTTTGGCGGGGGGGAATAGAGCTGTGTGGTTTTTCATGATAATGCTGTCATAATAATGAAGGATGTTATGCCACTGCCCAACTCTTTGTTGCAGTGAGGGTACGACTGCAGAATTGTTTCCCAAAATCATGTTTCTACACTGGACTACAGGCTTCCAGAACACCTTTGCACAAATCCTGGGGTTTGTGTGGTTTGCAAGCTGATAAGGGACATCTGCTGCTCCTTACCAGCTAAGACAGTTTGGCTTAATAAATTACAAATGTCCATCAGTCTCTGATTCATTTCCTAATTTTCCAGCTATAATTTAATAGTATCTTGATGAGCTATTTCACTCAGATACAGTCTTCTGGCAGTTCATGACCTCGATTAAATATTAAAGATCAGGTCTGCTCTAGACAAAACCAGGTGAATGTGGAGCAGATAAGGAAGATAATTAAATTACAAACTACCGGTCTACATGAAAGAGGACTCCCAGATGTTTAGTACAACGTGGCCTTGCCAACAGGAAGCTTCACCTCTATGGCAAATGGAAGATAGTGCAAATTAGACCAAAAAGCTAAAATAACTGAACTTAGTAGCCCTGTTTATATAGCGTGTTGGAGGAGAAGAGGAATTCTGCTGCTAAGGAGGCGAGGAAGGAGATAATTACAATAATCAAAATGGGAGATAAAGAGCTCCTGAGTGTAGCTGTCGGGATAGAAAGAAAGGACAAAAGTTGGATGATTGCTGGGTTGCTAGATGATTAAAGTGATGTTGTCGTATTTGTGAATATTTTGTCTGTTTATGAGCATATGCGGGGTATTTTGCTTGTTATTCTGATAGATGTAGGTACTGCAGCTTCCATACAGTCACTCATGCTTTCTGTGCATTGAAATGGAATTTTACGAAAAGGATCATTTGAGATCTGTTTTAGACATACACATATACACACAGGTATGTATTTGCTCTGTTTTTGGCAGGGATACCGTTTCTTTTTCCACTCAGTTCAGAGACATGCAAATCAGATTAGTGTCTTCCTTCAGATTTTGTTAGATTCTTCAGGATGTTTTACCATTTAAGCTTTCATTTTTTAAAAGTGCCTAGCCTTCTGGATGAAAGAAGCTTTCTCAAGGATAAATTGACATTTGATTGTCATCTTGAGTCTCTTGTCGTTTGATACCAAGAGATGCAACAGTCTTCTCTATTACACGGATGGGTGGGGCTCTCCTTGAAACTTTAATTAGAGGTTTTAGCCTTCATGGCACAGACACTAATTGCAGAACATAGCTGGATCTGTAGCTTTGAATTTTATGCCGGCAAAAATGAAGTATCATTTGATTCTAGAAGGAACGAGATCTGATAAGGGGACTTGATTACAGGTTTTTTTCTTTTAAGCTTTTGTTCATTTTGCTCTGTAGTGTTAGCGTCACCTGTTTTTCAGACATATTTTTTTCAGAAACAGTCTCCGTTTTCAAGCTTATATCAATGCTGTTTTGTTTTTCTTGAAGACTACAAACCCACCGCTGCTACTTTTGTTCCACTGCTCTAATGATCTTTCTAGGTGCCAATTCTAGACCTTTCAATGTCTTTACACTCTCATTCTGTGTGCTGATGTTTCTTCATATTTAGCTGTAACTGAACTTACTCTTTCCTCTCAAGAAAATGTCTGATTGGTCTCTGTGATTGTTTGCAGATAATCCCATAAGTGAGTGTTCTCTGAACGTTATCTAATTTATTTCTCTACAGTAGCTTTGTATAGAATAGCCTAGTCTGTTACTGCCTTCCATCTTAAAAGAATTCAAATCAGCTATAAACTATTATGCTGTATTTGGTTTTTTGTTTGGTTGGTTTGGGGGTTGTTTTAGTAAATTTAATTTCTAAACTAATCAACAGGTTTTACTGCAGAGAACTGAATTCTATTCCAGATATTTGCCCAATCTGTTCAGGAGGAAATATCTTTGCTGCGTGCATCACGTTGAAGGCACACAGTAGTAGACTATCATAAAAGGAAAAATAGCCTTATAGGAAGACATGAACTGTTAGTAGGAGAACCTGGCACAGAGGGAATGCAGAATAAGCCTCTGTTTCAATTCATGTGTAAAGCAGCTTCCAGTAGCAGCTGCACTCGAGGAAGTGCAGACAGTCAGACGTGACAAGATACAGCATTGGACTGACAGATTGACTGGCAGGCCTGGAGGGCTACAGGGCTACCTTGTGCCACAAATACAACTGCAAGAAGGCAAGAGTGTGAAGTATTTCTAAATAACAACTAATTGCAGCAAAGAAACAGTACTACAAGAAGTACCGTGGTTGGTTTTTACAGCTGGGGAGGGGAGGCAGCAATGAATGAGGCGTATCAGATAGATGTCTTAAACAATGCATGTTTTGGGAAACCCCTGATTACATGTCTGGTCTTTTTAAGCCTGGCAAACTTACTTCATACTTATTTCATTCTATTCCCATTGTGCTAGGGAAAAGGAGAAATTTTACCATCCTCACAACAAACTGTAAGTCTCTTTTTAGTTTTGTAACTGCAAGGCAGCTCTTTCAAAAGCCCAGAGCATAGTCAGTTCAAGAGAAAGTCAAATATTTGGATAAGTACCTTTTGTTTAACTTATATATTTTGTCAAAAGAAGAGCAGCACTGTTCTTGTAATGCAACACAACTCTAACAACATCTTCGTTTTGATTTCAGAAGTCTACAGAACAGATGAAGAAAGTACCAACCATTGTCCTGTCTGTCTCTTACAAGGGAGTCAAATTTATTGATGCAACAAATAAGGTATGTGCAATTGTTCGATATTAGCCTTTATTTCTCACAAATAGGAATACCTATGAGGCTGGCTCTGTAAGAGCACCAGGCCAGAGAGGGGACAGTTGCACTTTGTGTTTTCCTCTCTTTTTTTCTCTTCTCTCCAAAACGGGTGTAATCTCATTGTCATTCTCCAGAAACTCGGTCTGGAGGACAAGTGAAGCAGCTTTAATGGCTCATTTAATGTCTCATGGAACATCGTGTCCAACCTTCTGCCATTAAAAGGCAAGCTTATCACAAAAGGCATTTGGCAGGGAGCCTCTGTGGAATCCTTTACCATTTTCTTCCCTATACAGTTCCTTAAATATGCCGAAAAAAAAAAAATTTGTTCATTAATATAATTTTGGAAAAAAAAAAAAAAAGATGTCTTAATGAAGAATAAAGATGCAAGGTTTTATCCAGGGCCAGCCGTTGTAAGAATAAGAAACATGAGCCACGAATGTCCTTTTCAAATGTCAGAGCCTCTCTGAGAGCTGTTTTCCTGCTACTAGCCATTTGACTCCCTGAACTGCAGCAGCTTCTTAACAGTTGTTATTCCATATTTTTTTCATCTTCCTGTGCGGCTATGCCCCTGTGCTTTGTTTCTTACATCTTAAAATACATCCAGTGTCTTTAAAAAAAACAAACAGGCAGAAATTGAGAGATCAGAGAACTCGGTGATGGACGGAGCAATGGGTTATTGCTTAGCCAAAGTAAAATGTGCAAGTTTTGTAAGCAGGAGTAAAGTAATGCATGAATTTCTCTTTTTCAGATGTCTAAAATGGCAAGAAAATGCAATCCATACTGATGGTTGCATAAGAATAGAAAAGAAATTATCTTTTCTGTTATGTGACTAAAACTCACTAAGCAACATAAAAAATAGGTCTGACACCCCAGCTACCTGACCAGGTTAATAATGTATATAACCGCTTTGTGTTGCTGAACATTCAGACCACACGATACATCTAACCCAGTATCTGTCAAACTTGCCAGATCAGTCAGTTTTTAAAGGTGTTTAACTAGAACTGGGTTTTAGGTGAAGGAATGAAAGCAGATTTCTGAACTTCTGCTAGAGTTTGGAAGCCATATCTAGGGTAAGAAGACGGCATGAAAGAAAAACAGAGGTGAAATTACTGTTACGTCAAGTTGGGCGTATTTACCAGAGCAGAGAGGCCTGGCAGGGGATTCCTGTCAGCTCGTTTTTCTTCCATTGCTTCAAAATTGAGCTTCTACAACCCTCATTTCCTTTATGTTCTCTGATATGCAGGGCATAAATCAGGACATTGTAATGCTATTAACTCTTAACTTGGATAAGGCTGTTTTCAGCTATTAAATCTCCTCTGTAGTGTAAAGGATGTAACTGCAATGTCCTTAGGTTTACCAAAAAAATCAGGAGAACAAAAGGAGCATCCAGTATCTCTTTGCACGGTGCATATAACCTTCTGTAGGATGGAAACTTAAAAGTTTGGCAAATTGCATTAGGTGGCTCTAGACCAGTCCCACTGAAATCTTGTGCCTAGTAGTGCAATAGATGTATCTGATGGAGGTAAAGAACGCCACAGTGCTGTGTTTTTTCTCAAGTGGTAGATTGCTTTCTCTCCAGTTCAAAATCTGCACTGCCTTTCCCTTCTGTAAAAACCAGGTAATAGCCTGCAACTCTCCCAGGAGCGTTGTTATCATCCTTGTCCACAGTGTGCTGTACCCAATTCCTTCAAGACCCAAAACAGATTAGCAATAAGGTGAGATCCTATTCGGACTTGTACTGCTTCCATACGAGCTTACAGTTGACAGCGCTGGGCACCTCTTAGCAATAAATGCATACTTTCTAATGACAAAAATAGCTAGCAGTTACATGCTTGAAAACTCAGCTCTCATGGCTGTTCATCCTTTTCCTTTATGCCACCAAGCTAAGATTTTGTATTCCAAGTTGTAGCAGGCAAAGCTTCAGGTGACAAAGGGGCCCTGACCTCATTCCATGACAGCTATTTCAGTGGCGCCTTGAAGCTTGGCATGACACCACTTTGACATGACACCATTTCTTTGCAAGTGAGGCCAGAAAGAAATTGCTGCTTAGGAAAAAGCAGGCTTGCAGAATTTTCTCGTGGGTCACGGCTAACCCTAACTTCTGGGTGGTTTCTGCCAGGAGGGGGATTGCCTGACAGGAGGTAGGCAAGAAAAAGGAAGGCTGCTTAGCAAAAACCTGATCTCTCCAAGGTATTTCCTTGGCAGAACCAGAACCGGCTTTCAGCTTCCCTGCTTTTTGAGAAGCGCCGGAGGTTTCTCTTGCCAAACGGAGTGACAATTTTTAGAATGACAACTGTACAGTGTTGGTCAAAGCCTGAGGAGCGTACCCAGAGCAGCGAGCTGGTTCATAGCCTTGTCATTTCCACAGAATAAGACCGTGGGTCTACTGGAGTAGCGACCCCAGGAAACAGTAAATGCGTGCACTGAAAACATGTTTAATTTCGAATGGTGATCACAGAGGATATCCTGTAGAAGCTAGGGAAAAAGCTCAATTTCACTACTAATTTTCATTCAGATTTGTTTTTGGTGTAGCTTATTTTATTCAAAACAAACATGATACGGATACATATCCAAACATCACTTGGTTTAAAGTTAAAACATTAAAATAATCTTTGACTAAAATGAGTTTTGACTAAAGGGCAAAGCCCTATGTCAACCCCGAGTCACCTTGGAAAAATTTCAGCATAGCGGAGCACTCTTCACATACACTGCATTACTTCAGGTGATTACTTTGTGGCTCATGATTTGGCATAAATATTTCACATGATTTTTAAGACCTTCCAAGGTTTAATTCTTTCTGCCTTCTAAACTACAATGTTGCCAATACAACATCAGTGACAGTGTATTACAAGTATATCTGCGGATACCTAAATAAATCCCTGGGTTTCGTATAATTGTAATTCTCATCAAAATCTTTATTGAGGGTAAAAGTTATCGATTTGAGAACAAAGCAAATAAAATGCTTAAAGTAACATAAAAAGCCAGTGATTGTTAACCATTATGTCATTATAAATTGGCATATATTGAAACATAAGTACTGGTTTTGTCATTTTTATGAATAATGCATTAAACAGAAATAATCAAGTATGTTGCAACAATTTAAGATTAAAAGAGGATTATTTCATTTCTTCAGTAATGGTTTCCTTATCTCAGTTTTTCTATAGCTTGAAATTTGGAATGCTTTTTATTAAGATTTTTCCTAAGCCATGATTTCTTCAATTAGATATATTAATATGTCTTTTTTGAAAACTTGACACCTACATGCAAGGGGAGGAGGGTTGCCACTTAGCAAACTAAAGAAGATATGGCAAAGCACCTTGAGTGAATTAGTTGGATATATTTCCTGTTCTTTAAAAAAAAAAAAAAGAGGGTGAGGAGAGGAGGTGGGAAGGAAAAGAGAGGGGTGAGGGAAAACCACAGATGCTCAGAGATTGTTTTGACTTGGACAGATGCCACTGAGGCAGCAGCAAACGGTGGCTCATCGAGGGACCGCGACACTACAGATGTCACATGTTCTGTGGTGCAATAGCGATGTCATGCTGCAGCAGGCTTGTTCACTTTGGGGTTTTGTGGAAAAGCCAGAGCTACAGCCAGCAGGGCCACAATTCTGAAAAGCATATAAACTAACGGCTAAGTAAATTCTTACTCAATCAATCCTCCTTCTGTTTCAATAAATCGTTTGAAATGCGTGTGTTGCTGAAGCAAGGCCTAATCATAAGCCGCTCTGCAGTATCTTCTTCTCTGGCTTCATGGTTCCTTTGGCCTGAACACAATAATTACATATCAGCAATTTACGTAATGAATATTCATAGTTTTCTCTAAAGCTTTAAGACAGCTTTTTTTTATTTCATTGGACAGCCATGCCCCACCTCTATCTCAATAGTATGCTATAGCTTACATTGGCTGTTGCAAGTAGTGTTGCTCAATGCATGAATGGTTTAATTTTTCTACATCTCTCTTACAGGATGCTGTTGTCAGTAAATGGAGAAAAGTTGCCAGATCCTCCTGTAGTTATCTTTTTACTAAGCAGAGGCCTTTCAAGAGCTCAGGGTTTCAGTTATAAGTGCTGGTTGGTGGTTTTTTTCCTCTCGAAAATGTATAGCTGAAACTTGACAAACAACAAGTGCAAAAACCTGGATATTGAGCCTGTTGGGTTTCACCAGATCCTGTCTATCAGTAGAGTGAAACAGTGTCATGTAGTGATCATTATACAGCAAACCAGCAGGAAGATGCTCGTGTAGTGCTTTGAAATTGTATTTACAGCTGTATGCCAGGAAAGATGTCCCTTTGTCATAGGGTACTGAATAAACTGTACAGAACTCAAGCAGACTCATAGGGAAGATGCTGGAATGTAATTGTTTCCTACCAGATTATTGGCAATTTTAGGTATCATTGGAGAGGGTCAAAATTCCAATGACCTCTGTAATATTACACATGGGGTGTATTGAATCTCATCTTATTATGAAACTTCTGAAATACTTCAGCACAGCAGATGAGCATAAACGCAAATCTAAAAACACACCTTTTTACGGCTCTCTTACATTTAATTCCTAAATTGATTGAAAATATTTTTTTTAAACAGAATATTATTGCTGAACATGAAATCCGTAACATTTCCTGCGCTGCACAAGACCCTGAAGACCTTTCTACATTTGCGTACATCACTAAAGACTTGAAGACTAATCACCACTACTGCCACGTATTCACTGCGTTTGATGTGGTCAGTTTATAGAATATACTTCATTCAATAGTTCTTTGTAACAGTAATACATCTTTAATTCTATTAAAACATTTTCAGGGTATATGGTGATTAATGGAAGGTATCATTCGTTTACCACATGAAAAGACTAATCTACTACGGGATAGTAAAAGGACATTTCTGGAGAAGAGCAAAGATTTTATTTGAAATTATCTCATTTCCCATCTGAAATAACTCGCCTCAGTAATCTTAGCTGTAAACTTAGTGAGTAGCTTTTCATACAAGTCTTGACACGTAATTCTTCTAACCCAAGCTATAGCCTTCCAAGAAGTTTGCCCACCAATTCTAAAATCTCAGCACACAACAAATAAACAAATCAGAACTGGATCAATGGGCATTATAGGCAGTGCTCAATCCTGCTGAAAGGTAGGCTCAGGAACTAGCTTAAACTGAGTTTGCAGGGCATCCTGCATTTCTGACTGCGTTGTACTGCCTGTGCAGTCAGGGAAGGACGGGTTTGGTGACGTCCAGCCTTTTGGCTTTTACCCTCACATGTCCGTCCCATGCCAGCCAACAAGGGGTGAGGGGGTTGGCCACTGTGTTGTGGGAGCCCTTTGAACCTGGACATGTCCCACCTTCGTGAAGCAGATGTGGGCTGCTTTTTGGACCAGAGGTCAGGCGTTACCACCGTAAGTGATTTCTTCAGATTTCTTACCCTGCTGTTCCATGACTTGTGGTGTTTCAGTGTTGAGCTGGATCAGTCCCAATAACTTGAACATCTCGCTAAATATTGTTTAGACTTATTGAGATTATATTGAATAAACTGGAAAACTGAAGCTTCCTCTGCAAATGTGTAGAGAATGCATGAAGAGTTTTGTATTTACTTTAACCAGAGAACCAAAACACTTATGTATCTGACAGAGACCACACAGGTAGCTAATTACGTATCTCAAGAGGTTCTAGGAACATTTGGCTACCACACTGAATCTGGAAGATTTGAAACATTTGTGAAAACAGAGATCTGTGCATTGTCCTTTCTGTGTTCCTGTGTAAGAGGTTACCCCTGTAACTGTCAACAGATTATTATTATTATTATTATTATTATTATTATTATTATTATTATTATTATTATTATTATATGGTCCCTCTGTTCTGCTTTGCTCTGCTCTCCTCTCTGTCACATCAGCAGGAGTTTTAGCTTAACAAATAATGCAGATATGGAATTTGGGGACATTTTCTTCTGGCAGCGCCTTTACCTTTTGAAAAAGATTGCCTTTTTATTTTGAAAATAGCAAATTAATGCTTTAATTCTTACTTCCTTGTTCCAATTTTCTTGCCTAAAAATCTCTGAAATTCAGCAGAAGTCCTTACAGCTCCTGTTATATTGGTGGAAAATGACTAAGTTCTTCCTATATTTATGCTTCTCAGAGGGTGATGCACAGACTACTAGTGTTTCAAAAAATCATGGACATGTCAATTAATCAGTCATGCTGTTTTCAGCTAAATTTGGTGAAATAAGTAGTGGCTCTAATTTTTAGGACTGAGAGGGCTTACTGTCCAAAACTTTCAGGAGTACGTACCCTTTGAGTTAAGCACAAGAGGAATTTAAGATGCTATTAAAACTTTAAAATTATTCAAGAAAAAATTATTTTAATATGGTATAATGTGTATGAATTCTTGAAACATGCTTACATGAAGCTAAGTTTAAAAAAAATAGAGATGTCTGAACTGAAGCATTTTGTTTGGGACTGGGGAGATAGTCAACATTGCAGAGTGATAGCATATAGGAGAGTTAATATAACAAGATGTACAGGAAGGTAGGTTAGGAGGAATTTTAGTGTTTTGGTTCAGTGCTTCTGTTGTTGAAATTTTCTGCTGACATTTTAGTGTCCCTGGGGAGTAGAAAAAACATCAAAATTGTGTTAAAAATAGATAGACCATGGTCAACAAGATGTTACATTATATAGATTTTAGCGGTAACTGAATCAACTGAAATTAGACTGATTGAGTAAGGTTATTTTTTTTCTCCTGATCCATTTAAATACTTTTTAATAGTTTCAAAGTACTGCAGTTTCATTTATAGGTTTAATAATAAAGCACAAATGTAGACCCAGGTAGAGCAGATAAAATTAATTTTCTCCTTTCTTGGCAAGGAAAGAATAGTGATCCAGGAATAATTACAACATTTTGCTCACTTCCCATACCTTAGGAGGAGCACGTAATACCCCAAGCACTTTAAATGGCTATTTTAAGCAATACAGAAACTTTAATGTCTAACTGTCTTAATTTAGTTTTCTCTTGCAACACAATCCTATGAGGGGGGGCATACCTACTCAAATACTCTCTTCTTGTGTTGTTTTATTTCTCAGGATCTAGCATTTTTGATGCAAGTACAGGCTTCATAAAAAAAATAGCTAGGTATTCAGAATGCAAGAATACAGTAAATTAAATATTCTATTTAAAGTCTAAGACCTAATGTTAGCCTGATTTTCCAGTTTGCTAATGGAAACAATCCTACCCATTTGTCAACAGATAGAAGGTCAATCACTTTAAGAAAAATAATGTTTAAAATGGTATATATGCACAATGAGGTGTAAAAAAGATGCATCTTAAATCGTATCTATTATGGTAATACAATACCTGCAATGGTATGAAGAAATTTCACTCTTTTAGGTCCTTGAGTTCCTCAGGAAACGTGGACAAGAACAATTTTTTTGCAGATAGGAAAGTATTTTAGTGTAGTGACGTGTCAACTACCAGCGTTGATACTGATACTATTTAGGAATGACTGTACATGTAACTGGTCTACTCACAGTTAAAATTCTACAATCAAAATTGCAAAAACATCAGACCTGATTAAAGAATATCGAAGGTTTGGGGGAAGAAGAGGATTTATTGCTTCATATTTGAAATCCACTTCACTCTCATTCAGTTATAAAGCAGCCCTAAAACTACCCGTGTAGGATTCCTTTGGAGAAAAAAAACATCATAACAGTTCCTATACTGAATTCTGGTTCATAGGCGGGAGACATCCAAAGTAATTTCCATCAGGTATTCCCTCATTGCCCAATGCACCTGTGAATAGAAGACAACTGGCATAAATCACAATTTCTGCTCTTGCTCGTGCCAAGGATTAGACTGGTGCTCTGCATAACACGAAGACTTTTTTCTTCTTTTCTGTATTCTTTTGTCCTTCACCACACAGACTTAAGCTGGATAAGAATTGGAAACTGCTTGTATACATACTTAGCAGAGAAGAAAAAGCATGCATTCAGGTTTCAAAGTTCTGTTCATTGCCTTCTTCCAGGGGAATAGGGGACTTCTTTTTCTCTGTTCCTATGATCATCCATTTACAATCAGTGTGGCACCTCTATGTCTCCAGAACAGAAAACATCTTTCCTTCGCAGTACTCCGAGACAGCATGCCCAGACAACCCCCTCTCTGGGGCATGTTAGGTGGAATGTGTAAAACCATTTCAGTTGCTCCTGGCAAGCTTCTTGAGGTGGAGCACACTTCGGTACAAGGAGCTTTCAGCTCTTGAGCAAATGAGTATCTCCTCTCTCGTCTACATCAATGGCTTTTGCAACAGCACAGAAGGCCAACACTGAAGGCCTGTTTCCATCATCTCATTGCATACAAGATCTCTTTCTGTGCCGTATTAATAGAGAGGGATGGAGTCAGAAGAGTTTGCCATCCACGATTGCTTTAAATCCAGAATGAGAAAGGATCAAGAATTTTAAGTTGCAGGAGTGCCTGATCACGAAAGCCTCATGCAGCCCACGAGTCCACAGCCATCACAAGCAAATGCCAACCATGTTGGTCTCATCACACCAGCTTTGGCAAGCTGAGCTTTCTTCCCCTTGAATGCACAAAGGCTGGCATGGTGGAAAGTGCAGACAAATGCCCTTTCTAGATCCACCCAACAGTGAAAGATCTGTTATCTGTCCAGGCAAAGCATACGTGTACTTAACAGTGTAAATGTATAGGTATGTCAGCTCTGCATCGCTCATAACTCCTGTTACTAGTAAGTAACCTTCCCTTCTTGGCAGGCTTTTACAGTAGAATTCCTTAACATTTGGCCTTGAAGACTCTAGTATGACTAAGCAGTAGGCAACTGATTTCATCCCAAGGGATGAATATTTTGAACTGGGTTGGGATTTTTCAGGTTTTTCAAGTAAAGATTCCATATGTGCTGTTCTGCTTGATTTTTGCCAACTGCTGTTTTAGGTTCGGTACCTTGAACACAGTGTCCTAATTGACATTCCTACATATCCAATGTGATGGGTAGCTTACACTAATCAATCATCTGTGAAACTCCAAAGGAAGCTTCTTCAGTAAATTCAGTCTTCAAAAAAGATCAGATTTGACATTGATCTTAAAGAAAGAAACAAACAAAATCATCACCTAAAACCAAAAACAACCCTCATTACATCAAAAGTGCTAGCCTGAAAAGGCAAAATGTTAATTTTTCCAAAAATTCCTTTGCAAGTGACATTTTAAGTTTTTATAGCTCTGAAGACAAGAGATCTTACTCTCTTTCTTAAAATAGTCTTGAAGCCTCAACATAGCTTTATAGAAGCATTAAAATGCAGTGAAGAAGCAGTGCCTGCTGCAACTTCACACAGTAAAAAAGTCAGATAAAATGTAAGAAAATAATTAGCCATTGTAAAAGGTTGGCCGAGTTAAAGCGGCTGAAGACTCCTGATTCAGGCTTGCACTGGGGCATTGAATTGTACCATTACATGGCAAACAAGGCAACTGACTTCAATTTCTCATCTCCCAGAAACTGTTGCTTAAAGGTGTGAGCTTACTTTCCTTCTCTGCTGTGCCAAGCAAGGAACAGGATTGTAGCTGCTGCAGAAGCACCATGGTCCTAAAAGTTTCGGCTCCTTTCTAAGGAGCTTGATGAGTTGCTGTAAGGGTTGATGTCTTCTACAATGAGCGGAGGGGGGGGGGTGGGGGGGTGTGTCTACAACTTTTGTGCTAAGCAGCTTTTGGGGCAGCAGACCTGTTTCCTTCTTTTTGTGCCACATGTAAAAAAAAAAATCAAATAGTCTCCTCACTCCATCAGAAGAATTTCCATGATGGATTTTTGTGGGTTTGGTTTTTCTACCCCCCCCATCCCCAAGGGGATCCTTCTCTTACCTCTGTGGTATAGCCCCTGCAAGAATCCATACAAACTCTAATCCTCGTAATCCTCTCCCAGTACTGCAGGTGAGAAATTCTTCAAACCAAACTTATTTACTGCTTTTTTTTTTTTTCAAAATCCAGTTTTTCAGATATAGCTTTTTTAAATTTTACAAGGTACAATTTTAAAGCTCTCCTTGCCTCTATTTGCAGACTTCTCTCCATCAAGGCTCTACCGCAGTACACAATGTGTGAAATTTATGTACATGTTATGGTTCAGTTTACATTTCGAATATTGAACAGAACGGTGAATGTTCTGTTTTATTTGCTATATTTCAAATATTTATTAACCATAGAAAGTTACATGTTTCCCATGGCTTTCAGGCTCTAGGCAGGCCTATTTTTTCATTTTACAGACTACAAAAGAAAACAAATCATAGTGGCTTCTGACGAGATGCAGGACCCAGACGAGATTTATGGCTCAGCATGGCAAACTCCCTGCTTGTCTCCACTCTCATCTCAGAGTTTTTCAGGCCTGTCTCTCAGTGACCCTTTTGTACACCACACTGGATGGCGCATTTTTTCAGTCCCACTGGTATTACAGTCTGCTTTTTCTCCAAGCCATTACTACACTCTGTCCTGATGATGTATTCCTTAGCAATAATAATGTCCACTGTAGACAACCCTGTGATGATACACTATCTTACTGTCACGACATCTGATTAAGATGGCTTTAGAATAATATTCTTGTCCTACTCATAGGCATACTTAATTTAAAATAATATTATTCTGTACCTTTTTAACAATTATACTCTGTTGGTCTTAATTCCATAGCCAGCGTTCTGCTAAAAGGCAGCGCACTTTATAATAGTCGCTTTAGACTTTCATTTATTACGCTACCAGCAAACTGCATCCTCAGTGTTTCTTGGTCCTGGCCAGTTCTCTTAAGTTAAAGGGGAGACTACTGCTATCAAATCAGGCAGACATTTTTATTTGGGAAGCTATGAAACTTTGGCTAGCTTGCTGTTGTGACTGCAGTCGTAACAGCTGAAACATATCCCAGTGGAGGAGTATAATTGTTTTCTCTCTGACCTAACAAAGACCAGACCTGGCACCTTTATAAGAAGCTCTTCTAATGAGCTAAATATAGGCTAAATGCAGCATACTATCTCAATATACATGTGTGATAACAAAGGGATGCAATTTCTTCATGACTGCAGTGAAATTACAGTGTAGGGCATGAAATAAAATGCTTACCCTTTTAACTGCATTTTAACGCTGGAAGGGCAGAAAGCGTACTTCCACGTGTCTAACATTGCTTTCTGGCTTATTGCAAAGTCAACAGACTCGACTAGCTAAAGAGATATCATTTCATTTAAAATTATAGCAGAAACGTGGGAATTTTAAGGGATCATCTAGTTTAAAAGCAATGCAGGGTTGCTTCCAACTATGGGCTACAGGGGTTGAGGAAGCAGAGGGTAACTTCTGAATTACAGCAATTTATGAATTATTCTGAGCAGACTGTAGGATGTAAGGAGGCAAGCCTGCAGGCTTGCACTTGCTCTGCAGGGCTTCAAAACATTATCGCAAAGTTAGTAGCCTAGAAATAGGCTCTAGTAGGAACCTAGAAATAAATATACCAAAACAAACCCACAAACTTGAAGAAAAACTTCCATAGAAAGTCACTTGCAGTTTAGATGAGGTCAAATTTGAAACTCTCAGCTGCTTTTTCATAGATGATGTAAACTGTACTGAAAAAATACTTATACTGACCCCCTGGTTCCTCATTCATGCTTTACAAATCTTTCAACAGGTTTTCTTCTACGTATGTAATGAGAACTTAAAGTATTCTACCTGTACCACCAAACTGGGCTTAGTCTTAAGAGCCTGACCTCTTTGGTGATACACAGTAACCCTCCCGCCCTCCCTTACAAGAGTATGCTGACACGCCAGTTTAAGCTCAGACATTTTTACTTCTAGAGAACAAAAGCACAAGAAGGTTTCCCCAGCACGGGAACCGTGCATCCGAAGCCAAGCACTGACTTTGATGCATGCATAGGTGCCCTGCATCTGTGAAGCAGAGCATGCACTTGCGATATTTGCTTTTTTCCTTTTAGAAGCATCGCACCAACGCTGCATCCTCTTCCCGGGCTGTTTGGTGGAAGCACAGAGCATCCCGAGGCGCACGCGTTGGGCTGCCAGCTCTGGAGGAGGACGGGTCAGCAGAGGAGTTCTGAAATAGAGCCAGGCTGAATGTCAGATAGGTGCAATAGTGCAAGATGGGTGGAACTGGGGAGCAGCAGATACGGGGGGAGCTGGGGGTGGTGGTTAATGTACTTGTTCTAAAAAGAGATGACACATACTCACCCACTCCTGGTTTTACGTTTAGTGAGACAATGTTTTCAAGGTTTTTAGAAGTAATTACTTTCAGTACAATAAATTACATCTAGATTGGTTTTCATCAATGAGAAATCAAATGAGAGATGTAAATATTGAAGAGGCTTAGGAAGTTATTACCAGGGTAATTTTAATTACTTGCATTAGAAATCACCTCTGCAGACAGTACTACCCCACTTCATGTATCTGACAATAATTCAACCTCACTCCAATTTTAACTGTTTTTGTTTTCTTCCAGAATTTAGCTTACGAAATCATTCTTACACTAGGACAAGCATTTGAGGTGGCCTATCAGCTTGCACTACAAGCACGAAAAGGGGGCCATTCTTCAACCCTCCCAGAAAGCTTTGAAAACAAACCCTCCAAACCTATTCCCAAACCACGTGTTAGTATTCGGAAGTCAGTGGTAAGTAGAAGGTAGTCGTGCGTGCAAAAAAAAATGGAATTCAGCTATACATCTAAGAGTTGATACACTAGAAGCTCCATAAAGAAATACACCTCTTGAGTCAGAAACGCTCCGTGTCTCGGTTGTGCCGCCTCTGCTCATCAGCCGGTATAAGTTGTGTCACTGCAGCACAGGCAGCCGTTTCAAACAACTGTTTATTTCAGATTCCTCCAGTTTAAGCTGTTGCTTGGCTAGTGTTGTGCATATATCATTTATAGTAACTGCAGAGCTTTAATTGATTCGGTTTAAATCCAATGTATTGTGCTTCTTTAAGTGCTGAGGATCACAGCCAATGCAGACCTCTCAAACTCAGTGGTTCCATGGACTTTCCTGATCTCCTATGGAGAAATAAAAGCTGCACCCAACTTCTTTGGTACACAATCACTGCATATATATCCTAATCAAATGACAAATCCAAATCAATTTACAGTTTTCTTGTCAGAGCAAGCAACTTCTTTTCTTACCCATCGTTTTTTTTTTTTTTTGACCCTCGGAAGACCCTCCTGTTCTAAAACTGGGATTCAGTATTTTCTTTGGAATCCCAAATGCTTAAGAATCCAATCTCATTGGAGCCTACATATTGTCTTTAAAGTGCCCTCCTGAAGTGCAGAGGTGACAGAGAACTACTCTTTTGTGGTAGAGCTTTTAAAAAAAATTATGAAAACTATTTTAAAACAAGTGAGCTGGGAGGGAAGGGGGGGGGGGCGGGGAAATGACTGCACACGGTATCATATTCACTGGCTATAAAGTGAGAGCCATATTCCGTGATATTTAATTCTTGGATGAGAGGAAGGGGGAAAAAAATGTATGACTGTACACTTTGTCATCCATTGCCACAGAACCTTCCTCCATAAAATTTTAAGCAAGAACATTTTCTGATGCCGTCATCTGTCTCGGTGGCAAAAGGACTGCATAGGATCAAGCATGGCTTTAACGAACTATGATGCCCTATAGCTTGGGGGTGGACACAGCTCTGATCTAAACAGCAAAAAGAGGGCAACGGTGGGTACATGGGAGCGTAGAGCACCGCACTCGCTGCTGTAGGACCTTGTCGATACAGGGCTTGTTCTGTGTTCTGTTTGTTTAAAGAAGAAACTTCTGCTAGAAATGCTGTGTGCAGAGATGGTAACCTGTCTGTTTGTTTGCATGTGTCTTAAAGCAGATAGATCCATCTGAACAAAAGACTCTGGCGAACCTACCGTGGATTGTTGAACCTGGACAAGAAGCCAAAAGAGGCATTAATACCAAGTATGAAACTACAATTTTCTGATACAAAACTGTCCCCCTGTTCCTTGTTGTGCCTTGCACGCCAAGCAGTCACAGCACAGCCTTTCCTTTATGGCAACGTTTCAATCCAGCAGAGAGGAAGACTGCACTGTATGAGTGGCCTTGTAACTAACAAAAAAGGCTGACGGTCATTTCTGGTGATGTTCTTCTTCCTGCAGCACTGACAGAAGAATGACACTATACGAAGACTTTTCAAATTACAGTCCACAAGAGGAGTGAGAAACCTTATTTTTCATGCAGTTCTCCCTTGTGACTCTGCCACAGTGCTTTCTTTGATTTCTTACTTTAGAATTCTACTTTTTAAGAGAAACAAAACATCTCTAAACTAACACTAATGCTGCCTATGCGTAGAATACTTGATTGGGTTTTTTATTTAAATCTTGGCAGTTTTTAATTGAAATAGAACCAGAATTAATAGAGTATTTGTGAAACCACTGAATTCATTAATAATTACTGTGTTGAATAAAGAACTCATTAAAGTGACAAGAAATTAGGCACCCTGATTTCTGTGTGCGCTGGTTTTATATGTAATCATTGGTGTTCTTTGATCCTCTACAGAAATAGGAACCTCTTGCATTGTAACAAAGGATCAGAGTTTTATGAATGGTTAGAAAAAGTTATTAATAATGCACAGAAAACATTTATTAGATATTTTTATGGAAGAGAAGTACTATAGGAAAACATATGAATATTTATGGAAGGAAGCCAGATTAATTATGACAAATATTGTTTATTTTAAAGTTAAGTAAACCACTGCTATTGCAGCACTATGAAAATTATGAGAGTTGTAGCATCAGTGCACTGGATGTTCCATGTGATCAGTCTGGAATGAAAATGGAATGGTCATTCTACTACACCTACATAGAGTTTATGCAGTTCAACATTGCTATAGCCATGAATTCTAATAGTATTTTTAAAAAATAATCTCAGTGGTTCTAAAAAAAGTCAAAACCATGGATTTTGCTATCAAGATTTCTGTCACAGAAAGCTTGTTTGGAAGAGTGTTGATAAAATTCTACTGCAAAACATTTTCTAAATAAAAATAGTGAGAAAAAAAAAAATTCCAAAGTAATAAAAATGTTTTCATGGAACAAAATAGTTAAGCATTTGCTTAATATTTGATTAAATAAGATTTCCTTACATTTTCTTTGAAGTGTTTTAATTTTTTTAATGTCTGTGGAGTATTTGTATAATACCATGATGTATATTTATGTAGAACTGAAATTATAACAGTACAAATATCACTATAGGTGAAAAATGACATTTTAACGTATATTGTTCTATCCAGTCAAATTGTGAATCATTTTGAAGTTCATTATAGAGATATTGATAAATTGTGTGGTTGTCTTAATGTTTTTTTAATTATTATTTCATATCCAGCTGAGGTTTTCAGTTAGAATCATCAGTTGGTAAATTCCAAAAAATGGATAATTTAACTTGGTTTAAACCTGATAACTGTATATGGTTTAGTTAAACCTAATCATAGCGCTGAGTGATGACATACTTTTAATACAGTATTCAATTTACTTGAACAAAATAGTTCCTTGTACATATTTTTGCCTCTTCACTGTTGATATGTACGTAGTCAACTGACAGTAAAAAAATAACACTAAAAATATGGTACCAAAAGGAAAATTGTATAGGAGAACAGTAAATAGTAGCCTCACTGCAACAAATACTTATGTAAATATGCTTGGGCTTCCAGTTATAAATTTTGTAATTTTGTCATTTATTTATATCCTATAAAAGCACACAAAATAAAATGAAGTTGTACAGTCCCTGTGCTTTGTGCGCCCTTTTATCATTGCTAAAGGAAATAGGGGGCCTGGTCCAAAGGATACGGAAATCAGTGAAAGGTCCTGTCCTCCCCTTTCCCCGAGTTCACCGGCTTTGGATCCTGTCCCGTGCAAACCCAGGCATTGCTGTGGGGAGAGTTTTGGTTTCGAATACAGATTTTGTTTACAGAGGGTGAATACTTCATACTTTAAAGTCCTTAATTAACTGGTTCTTCAGTGCACTACTGATCTGCTGACTTCCCCTATTTAATCGCATCCTGTAAAGGCTCGCACAGGGAGTTACGGTAAAACATGTTCACTTCAGGCACCAAAAGTACAAAGTGGCCAGATTTTCAGGCTATAAAACTGGGGCACCTCTTCTGTAGCTCAGTGACCCCGAAAATTAAAGCATGAGACAGGAGCCGCAGCACAGCTCTAAGCAGATGTAAGGGAAAGGAGTGCAAACAACGGGGAGAACGGGTAACTTGCAGGAAGAATTTGATCTAGGTTCATCAAAGAGATGTCAGGCACGTAAGGCGGCACAGTAAGCAGCTGAACTTGTTTGGCAGAGGTAATTGGGGCAAAAGAGACTGAGGATGGCTAGCAAGGCTGACGAAAGATGAGACAGGTGGGGCAGGGAATGAGTGTGAAGAGAAAAGTTTTGGGACACGGTGAGGCAGTGAACAATTGGAGCCCCCACAGCAGACATAAATTGAAACTGGAAGGAGAAATAAGAATTAACAGGCACAAGGCACTTCTGTATTGGCAGAAACCTGGGATTTTAGAGGGAAACGTTTCCCTCACTAACTGATACTAGTGTAAGCCAGTTGGAGAGAAGTCCATGGGGTCCTCTCTGGCATGGGACAGTGGTTCAGCATTTCTTTCTTCAGATCCAAAGAGACTTCTACAAACCTGCAGTAACCCAAAGCAGTTACCACGTGCTCTTCAGTCTTTTTTGGTCAAGGTGAATTTCCATTCAAGTTGCTAGTGTGCTGGAAGTGTATAGGCAGTAAGGGGACAATGGTCAGTCATAAAAGTGAAGGTAGGGAAAAAGCCAGACACCTCCAAAAGATCAGAAAGTGAGAAAAATTGCTATTCTTGACCTCTACTCAAGGTAAGAGGGAAGCAGAGGCAGACAAGGAGAGTATGTGAAGAAACCAGGAGTTCATTGCAACAACTGCCTTACAGTGGGAGGGTGGAGAACGGGCAAAAGAAGAGCGATGATACCGGAGTAGATTGCATTTGGCATGAGAAGATAAGGAAATTGGAATCCAAGTGAGGTAAGTGTGAATGACAAAGGGTTTTGAGAATTATTTGGGTAACAAGGTCTCTAATAACGCAAGGTAAAAAAAAACTGCTGCTGGGAGAAGGCTTAAAGATTGGAGAAACTCCTGAGGAAAACAACAGAGAAATTCTGTGTGGTGGAGGTGGAGGGTTTCCTAAAGCAGATGTTGCATTTCAGACTGGACATGTGACTCCTCCAACCTGGCCTGGTGTTTATTAAAAGCCAGAGGAGCTACTGCTCACAGCTGGTAGGAGGAGACACTCAGCATATCTGGTTCTGATACTGTGCCAGGAAGTTTTTGAGAGGCTGCTTCTCCTGCAGAACCACAATGTTCCACAAGCCCTGCAGCTTGAAGCCAACATCTCAGCATCAAAAACTGGCATGGCCATGAAATGCTGACCACTGGGAAGAGAATTACCAGGTCATGAAGAAGGTTGCGTCAGTCCTTTGGAAAAGAAAAGCAGCATGCTAGACAACTAATAAACTTTCACATCCAACTGTGAAATAGTTTGTAGCTTCCATTCTAGATCAAAACAGGCAGTTTGTGCCACGTGCAGAACTCTCATTTAATTTTTGCCCTAGATTTCTTTCCATGTGTGCTGTTCAGCTGTCCCGCTTCACACTTCACTGGAGGATGATAGGTCTAGGATGTCATCAAGACAACAGTCTAGAAATAGTGACATCAACTGTCTCCAAGCTACCAGCCCAAAGAACAATTGACTCTACAGAGGAACTGTGTGGCAGTGATGAGCATGTAACTGAAACACACGGCATAAGGATTAGAGACAATATTTAGATGTGGGCGCTTATCTAAGAAAAGGGATATCCTTTATCTCACGTAAAAAGACCAGCTGAAGAGAGTGGGAGAAAAAAGGACTCTTGCTGGAAATACTGATGGGATATACAGGGGGATAATGCTCAGGCTTCTGCTGAAAAGCTCTGTAACTGTGTAGAGCTCTGTAACTTCTTTAGGTGAACCAACTTCTTTGCTAAACTAGCACACTGACCATACTGCTATCAAGTCCACCCTTGAATACACTGGTTCTAGTTGACTCTCTCACCCGTGAGCTGATAACCCAAGCTAGACCGAGGCTGATCAGAAGCCCAGCTAACAAACAAACGTACAAGATTCACTTGCAGCCAGAGTTCGCACTAGGACGTAGATTTTGTGGAACTGGCGGATGATTTCCTTCCTACTGACTAGACAGTCACACTCATCCTCGCCACCGTCCTGAATGCAACCAGCCCAAACACCACTGTCCTACTGAAGAGGCAGAAAGGGGAAATCGGGGAAAAGGCCTGTGGCGCTTGCCTTTCAGGAAGGGTATGCTCCAAATGCCGGAATGGGAAATGGCACCTCCATGCCTGGCTCCCGCTCTTATACAATACCGCGAGCAAATTTCTCTTCAGTCCTACTTAACTTTATATGCATTTGGTAGTGCCGCATCTTTCACCCTTCTGCTCTGGAAGTCAGGTACCTAGATATATTTCAGAATGGGGGTCTGGGTAAAGTGGTAACAACGACGGGGACAAAAATGCTATCGGTATGTAAATGAAACAAAGTTCTCTCTCTCCTCTTGCCACCAGGAGCTTGGAGAAGAAAACTACTTTTTCTATCAGTCAAGGAAGCTGAATTTAAAACACTTTGCAATCACATAAGAAAAAGTGAAGCTTAGACAGAAACTGAGGGCCTTAGACTTCTTCCCTACACATAGGAAATATATCACAGATTTAACATCATAAGCTCACTTAATTGTAAGACACATGCCTTTTTGTCATTTTTTTAAACATGGCAATTCCTACCTTCAGGTCATTAGAAGAACTGCTCAAATTCTCCAGGTCCTTATCCAAAGCTGAATTTATTCCAATATTAAATCCTTTTAAAAACCAAAATGAAAAATTCATGCACAATGTTAAGGATGGGTCAATGCTTGAGAGAACATGTCCAAATTTGAAGGCAGCGTATTTGTTATTATCTTTTCTAAATACGTAATAGAA
Source organism: Pandion haliaetus (assembly GCA_013401275.1). Classification (NCBI taxonomy): domain Eukaryota; kingdom Metazoa; phylum Chordata; class Aves; order Accipitriformes; family Pandionidae; genus Pandion; species Pandion haliaetus. Next base: position 129,445 of record VYZV01011631.1, read on the forward strand.
AACCCAGAAAGTCAGAGTGAGACAAAGGAAATGGAAATATGCTCCAGTATAAAGAATACCCAAAGAGCATAAACTTTATCCTATAGTGACACCATGAGGAAAAAAAGAAATAGACTACACAAATTTTCAAAATGCGCTAGATGCAGTGCAGTCTTCATTCTTCTGCTTGTGATTGTTGGATAATGATAATTGCTAGGTTGCCGAATCAAGGGCTTGGGCATGTCCTAAGCAAAAATATCCTAATGTATATAATTGAGGCTAGCACTACATATTTCTTGAGTTTATGTTGCAAAGAAGATTAATTTTTTTTTTCTTTAAGTTAGCTTTATGTACTTACATTGTTATATACTGTCTGGAAGGTATCAGTGACGGATTAGATGAACAATTCTGCATTGGAATTGAGAGAATCTACTGAAACTTCCAAGTATCTGGGAACGCTGTGCATGAGCGGAGGTTAATATGAAAAGACATTAGATCATTCACCCTGGCCATTTCTCTGTCACAGCCATTACATTTCACTCAGCTATATTTTGTACAGCTTCAAGAATTACCTATGCCAAACACCTAGAAAATTAAAACTGATTGCTACAAGAAGTAAAGAAAAGAAACTACTGAGGTGCCATCATTATCCCCAGCCTCTGATGTGGCAGGAAAACCCTTAGTGTGAAGTACTTAAGTAATTCCAGCTGGTGATACACACAGCCTGCACCCTATACTACAGAAAAAAGAGGGGGGAAGCTATCCCCGCCAATCTGACTTTGGGGAAATCTGTTTCCCAGCCAGCAGTCTAGTCATTACATGATGCAGTCTGCAAGGAAACTGCACTAAGAAAACAAAAAGGTGAATGAATACCTGTCACACCTGAAGGCACAGCTCACCTGTGTTCAATACTGCACTTCCTAAAGCGGCCAATCTCAAACGGTGAAAAGGTTTAAAGGCCAAATTATACAGTACAAGAATGAAGTTCTTTCTGATCCACAGATGACCAACAAAAACCCGGAATCTTAGTATTTCATTACAATCACTCTCCTAGCACAGACTATGCAGGCCTGAGATGAAGAACTTTATCAGAGGGTCTCTCAAGTTCCTTTCTGTATATTTTTAGGTGAGACATGCAAAGCAAGGGAATAAAGATCTTAGCTTTATAATAATCCATAACATTTGAAGCATATGGACAGCTGGGAGCATTTAAGTAGAAACTGAGTATTTCTGAGACATTTGTTTAGACTCAGTTTTGTGTGGAGAAGTAGAAATTAAGAATTCCCTCGCTTTACACGATTTTACAAGGTGGTTTTTTTTTTCTTCCAGCCAATAGAACTTGTTATTCTTTTGCCAGCAAGGCTGAAATGTCCTGCCTCTCGCCCACACCTGACTAACGGGTCACTTCTTAGCCACCTCTCCAATTCAACAAAACAAACTGAACTCAAACTTTCCACTGCAAGACTTTTGCCCAGCCCATGGATCACTTTTTGTGGTCCTCTTCTAAATTTTGGTTGAATCCATTTTGTCCCTGAAACACAAATAGCGGAGCTATGGTCACTACTCCAGCTGATGTCTTATTAACGAAGCACATAGATCACACTTCCTCACTCTTCGAGACAGATCCTCTTTACGTGCCCACAAGCCCTGTTTATGTACCACTGCAGATGCTTTGGAGTTTGTGTGGGTGATACCATCCACCTGTGTTTCCACACCATCATTTTCAAGGTGGTCTCACTGGCATTCTTCAGTCTACTATGTATGACAAAGCTATGCTTTGTCCATAAGGTAACAAAAACATGCTGTTGGATGTTGAAAGCAGACAAGCATCATATTGTGATAGCTACTTATTCTTGCAGTTCACTCTTTAGCCAATTTATATCGTCTGCAGCATTAGCATCAAAAGTTTTATACATCATGGACAAAACCATTAAATAACACTGTACCAATAATGTGACCCATATTTTAATCCATCTAATACGTTCTCTACCAGTGCTATAAAATAGAAGCTCTTTTAAATCAAAATGCTGTGTGATAATAAATCAAATTCCCTAAAGAAAACCAAGGTTCATGTATTGACACTGATGAGTTAAAAAAAGAAAAATCACAAGCAAAACAATTAGAAATCTGTCAGCAATGTTTGCTGAAACCAGTCTCTCATAAAACCACAACAATCAGCAACACCCAGAAAAATGCTGTGGTGTTCAGGGTAGACTCTACTTTCCCGTATAACCTTAAATCTGCCGTTCCACTGTTTTACTCAGGATGGACTTCAGGTCAATAGTTGCCTTGGTCACCTCTTTCAAAACACCAGAATTGTCGTGATCACAATCCTTTAGAAACTTCTCACTTTTTCAAGACATGACAAACTTTACTAGGCATGATTCAAAGGATGCTTCATCTTATCCATCTCAGACATTTGGGTATTTATTGTTTGGACTTGCTGATTCAAAATTCTTTAGTTTGAACAAATGCATCCTTGTCACCTGTTCTGTTAAGATTATAAATTTCCTATCCCTATGATTAATATATACCAAATATTCTGTCTTTCCAACAGCATATTTTGCAACTGTGTCACTATGATCAATGGAATAAGCTGCTTTTTGTTAATTGCATAGGTTTAATGACCTCTCATTTACTTTGATTATTGATATTTCACTCAGTGTACTAATCCCTACCAGTTGCTCCTATATTTTACTTTCTAAGTTACACTCTAAAGTATCATAGACATCTAATATATTTATCTGTGTTTCACTGCAGCTTCTACACCTCTTTTTAAGGGATGTCACGTAAGATAGCATCTCATTCAGCAGGTTTTGTGGGGGTTTCTTTTTTTTTTTTTTCTCACATCTGCAGAACTGCGACACCTTGGACGCCTTTCAATGTTTCCCAGCTTTAACACATCCTACATTACATCTATGTTCCCAGCTATGCCAAAAATTGTTTTGCTGGAATGATTCCAAATCTGTAACTCCCTGATCAAGGGGATACCCTGTTATACACGGATTATGCAAGCAGAGCACAATCAGTGGCACCTAGAAAACTGCTAATTTTTACACCTTGAATTTGATTTCATAATTTGATTTCATAATAAAGATTTCATAAAGGTTTGCTTTTCAAGAATGTCTCCGCTGATCCAAAGCCAAGTGTGTGGGTGTTTTTCATCTCGCTGTAGTTGATTTAACTTGTAAAAAGGAGACTTAACTTCCTCTCTATATTTTCTTTCAATTACATAAACATTCCTGTGAGCAAGTCAGTAAGAATTTATGACAGATTTAGAGCTGCCTGGTGATAATTTATGAGCACTCTATGTTGGCCTGATTACCGAGATGTTTGTTATATGGCTTCACTTGTTTAATGCAGCAAGAATCTGTCGGGAAAAACAACTCTGAAGGGGAAGGATAGATTAAGGTACGCAGTTTTCAATCTCTACTCGGTTCCTAAGGAAAAATGCCAGAATTAGTTGAATATCCTATTCAAAATAGCCTCTAAACCTGGCTTAAAGGAAGAAAAAGCAAGAGCAAAACTTGTATTTCAAATGGAAAGCAAAAAGCGCTTAACTGTTAAAAGTACCGCTTCTGTCAGCCACTGCACAAACACCACCGTCACAGTTACACCTTTAACGTGCCGCTGCTGCTGGATGATCTGTGCTACTGATCTCTGGCTGCAGTCACTTAAATTTTGCCTTTGCTTCCTCTGGGAAAGAATTTTTGCAGTCCTCCCATTTGGACCAAGTCCTTGGGTTACGATACCTAATTTGGCTGTTCTCGCTTTGAAGTTTTGACTGTGTTAGGAACTTCCAATATTTCCCTTCAAGGACTCTCAGCAGCCATGAACGGACAGTCGCCTTAGAAATAGCAAAAATATCTCAGTGTGGTCACCTCAGTAGGGAAAACCACTTTGTTAGAACTCAAACGTTGCACAAAACACATTCAAACCAGAAGACACCCAAGCTCAAAGCCCCTCACTACTTGTCATAGTTAGCAATTCCAATTTAGAGATCCAAACTTTGCTTTTGTGAGAAAGAAGAATTTATCAAAGTTAAGGCCTCTTTTATTTGCTGCTAACTGCTCAAAGTATTCACTGTGATCAAATTCTCATTTTCCAGATAGGTTCCTGCTTAAAAAAACAAACACATGGACAGTTACATAGTATTATCCTAAAATGATTTCTAACCCATGACAGAACTCAAATAAGGAGCTAAATAAGTAATGGAGTAATGGAGGTACAAGCTGCACGAGTCGGAAGCATTACTTTTGAAAAGCAGAAAATGTAATGTGTATGCAACTAAAACTAAAAAATATAGGAAGGATTATCATTTTTAGAGAAGGTGATCTTAATTTCCTAGATTCACGTTTTAGCAAAAAAAGCAGTATGATGCATAATACGCTTAGCTAGCAGCTTGTTAAAGACCATTCTTTTTTTCACTAATCCACGCTGAAGAAACCAGAAAGATCCAGAACACAAACTGAGAAAATGCTCCATTCCACAGAGCCACTTGTGATAAAAGAAAAGATAGAGAAGTACAACTGTGTTCCAGCAAATCTTCCCCTAACATTACCGACACTGGAACCCTGAGCCCTGGAACCCCCCTTGAAAGCAGGTTGACAATAGCAACTGAGGACTAAATATGAGATGTAATGTGGGGTAAAGCAGCTTGAGAAACTGCAAAGTGTAAAAAGCTCTACAGCTAGTAGAGGTTTAAGTGGAAAAATAGACCATAACTTCAAGGAATAGACTTTTTTCCATGTCTAACATAACCAAAAGTTTAACCCTTTGAACAAAGATATTTCTCGAAAAAGGAGATAAAACAATCAAATTGGTAGACTTTCAGCTTATTGCCATCTACTGTGTTTAATATATTTTTAACCAAATTTAAATGCTCAAGATATGCTATGAAGAAAAGTCCAGGTCACATGAAGTTCAGTTGAATTGTACCTGTCTCCGGCTGGTATTCACTGTTACAATCTTGCAGTGAAAAACTATTCTTCCACAGATTCAGTCTGGCCACTTACCATTCTTTTCGAATTAACATGTACCCAGATCTGCCTCACACCCAGTGCTCCAGATTATGAAAAAACAGCTGCTGAGTCAGAACAGCAATTTAATAGCTGATACTGTAGAAAGAAAAGAAAATTACTATCTGCTCTATAATTTTTAGAGTGGATAAAACCACAACTCTTTGGCTTTGAGAAACTGAGAGTGCAACTTCTGCAAGATGTTCAAAATATTTCTTTAAATGCTTTGAAAATTCAGATGCACTCAGATGACCTCTTTTCATACTATTGTTAAACATATACTCAAATAGAGGTAAAATTTAACCGACATTTAATATGTTCAAACTCTTTGAAACTGTTCCTCCTCACACTTCTCAGTTCTGAAGTTTAAGTCACATATTGATAAGACCCCTTCCACACAACTTCTTCAATCTCCTTTGCACAGGTGGAAATATAAAATGCATAATTACTATCCTGTACCGAACATGTCCACAGCACATTGTAAGAAATCATGCAAATACATTAAGAAATTTAGGAGCTACCAACCTGCATAAGTATATCTTACACTACTGTCTAGGTGCCAAGTGCTCAACCATCAAGACATGACTATCGGCTTCGGACTGGATTCTTTAAAGCAAAACGTTTGATCTGTATTTAAGGACAGATTTCCACTGACCTATGCCTATGTCTGTTTGTTCATCTATTCTCTACTAAAATACCACCCCCCGGCCAAAAAAACCCCCACAAAACCACACCACAAACCAAGAACTCTTAAAAAGACAAAACTCTAAGCATTTCCAAATCTCACGTTAAAAATAAGCCATTCCTGTCATGCATTACTGCAATGCTGTTAAACCAAAAGTATATTTTCTGCTAAGGAGCTTATAAACAAGAGCCAATACTGATCGTAGTATTAAAAGATGAACTTAAGTGGTTCTAATTGGGAAGCACAGAAAGAAATGTCCCTGTCATTGTGTCTCTGGCACCAGAAAACTTGCTCTCAGGACATGACAAGACTAAGATTTCTCAGCGCTGGACTAAGAGTTTGAACCAGCAGGCTACAAAGTCTTAACACACATAAACCTGAACATTGACTCGAGTGAGGAACAGGAGTATGGGCAGTTATTACTGTCTTTGGAGAACATTACAGACAAATAATGTGATTTTCAGATCTACAGGAAATCCCTGCTCTCATTTGCTAGAAAATAGTGGTTATCTACAGAAATGAAGTTTGCTATACAATTAGTAGAGAACAATTAAAAGAGCCTATTGCTTTAGAAAGGCAAGTAATGCAAAATACCTTTTTTTGGAGTTATTTTAAATATTAAGCACACTTTGTGTGCATTTATGCATTAGAAATAACACACGCTTTACCCAAACGGCATCATATTTACTTTTGCACAGCTGGATTGGGTAAATTTGTCTTTACCTCATTTTGAGTCATTTTAAACATCATGATTTTCAAAATTCATCTGAGTTCATATGTTATTAGAGAAACTGGACAAAAAAAAAAAAAAAAGTCAGAGGGACACAAATAAACTGAAAGAAGTAAATAGAAGAAATGAAAAATACCACACACATAAACACACAGAGTCTAATAGTGGCATCCTACATGGGTGATGATCCCTCTTGAGAACAGAACAAGAATCCTCTCCAGCCTGAAGGACTTGAACCTAACCGTTCTCGGAGCACATGTTATGCATACAACATATGGTCTGTTAAATGGAAACAAGCACAGGAAGCTGATTTGTTCTGTTAACAGGCCCCAAGAGAGAAACTGCCTATCGAAATGCTTAGAAGATACTTTAGCTTTCTCATCCTGAATAAACACACACATGCCACTTACAGAGTTCAACTAGTCCAACTATCACACAGTTGTGCTAAGTCCCACGAGTGTAACCGTAGGAGATGATATAGGAAGTGCTGAAGTTGTCAATAACACAAGCAGACTGAAAATCATACTCCTTCATACTCACTGGATCTTTTAGGATGCACCCTAACAGCCCAGCTTAGGTGTCTATTAAAACCTAGTTGCAAGGTTTCTCATAAGAAGCCCCCTTAGAAGAAAGGTGTGCAGTAAGTTAATTTGGAAAAAAACCCTCAAAACCCAAGAAAACCCAACTCCCTCCTCCAGACCCACAACTCCCCCCTTCAAAAAAAACCCCAACCCACACCAACATGCAAAGACATGGCCAGAAGCACACGGCACAGCAGCTTTAGAAGTGCTGAAAAGTAGAGGTCAACCTACTGCAGAGTTTGTGCCACAAACAAGCCTAATCTCAGTTTAACATCTTCTTGCCTATTAGCAGAACCAGTAATTGTGTCCCACCATTCCTAGCTTGAAGGAGCAAAGTGAATTGAGCACAAAAGTCACACAGAAAATGTCCTGAGTATCTGGCACACTCTCTGTTCTCCAAAGAGCAAGGTTTGTTTGGCCTCTGCTCTTCTTGAAATCACAACAGAAATAAGGTGTCCGGAGCTCTTGGGCATCATCATCACCATCTATGAAGCCCAAATGAATTTGTGTCTTCACAGTAGACAGAAGGAGGTGGAAAGCAAAATGCGGACAAACACACCAGAGCGTGTGCTATCAGAGGGAAACACCAGAGATCGTCTCTCAGCCCCAAGGCCGACTTTTGCGCTCACTGGCACTACCACGGCATCTGCACTTGCTATGAAGGAGAAAGGGCAACCAAACAGTTTGGTAAGGGGGTCATGTTCTACTGGCAGCTGCAAGAACATTCCTGAATTCTCTGTGACCTACTGGTATTCTGGATTTACTGGCCTTCTGAAGATGGGACAGAGGGGCCTCCCTGCAATGTTCTGTTCCAGGAGGGCAGAAGAAACCACCCGAGTCGGACTGCTTTCTCAGCCTGGCTTTCCCCTGAAACCTGCAAAAGCACCAGCTTCTGTAAAACACCTCAGGAGAGAAGAGACAAGGACACAGACTGTCGTAACCGGATACAACCTGGGGAAATGGGTCCCTTACAGACACTTCACTAAATAAAAAATTGGCGGGGTGGAGGAAATCAGCAATTGGCACAGCATTCTGTAACAGGGAGTTTAACCGCATCGTTTTCTAGGGGAGGCAGAATAATTTTGGGGTGGAGGGTGTCCTACTGGCAACAGGCTACCAGTTCCAGCTCTACCCACGCACTCCAGCACTACAAGAGACCTATAAACCTTTACATGGAAAAACCTCAGGCAACAACGGCACAGTTCCATTTCAAATGACTGTGTGAGATGAGAGGGGGAAGGGGAACGCTGTAGTTAAAGGAATGGTACAATTCAAGGCGATATAAAGCATCCTCTTGAGCAGCTGTACTGCATGTGGGTACAATTCCTTGTTAATAAAGGAAAGAGAAAAAAGAGATTTGTGAAGGAGCTGTAGGTCTAATTGCCAAAGTGAAGAGACTCTAAACTCCTACAGAAACTGATAGGCATCGTTAATAGAAAGTGTACCTAAAAACTGCTTACACAAAAGCATATTATAATTTCAGTTAAAGAACTAGATAAAATTGGTGATGCTTGTTAGTTAAATTTGAATATAGACTGATTCAATCTGATCTGGCATTACGAGAGATAATGGAAGCACTAATGTTCAATCTACATAAAAATTGCTTCTGGCCAAACTTTCTTTTGTTTCCTTTAAAATACATCCAACATCAAAGAGAACAGCTAGATGTGATAACAGAGCAGGACTTAATTTTTTATTACAGTAAACTACCTTAACCTTCTTAAATATTCTAAACTAAAGAAGTTGCTGTCTTGGTTGGCCCCTACTTTAACAATTTTTCATTTGAATTTCGTCATCCTCTTCCTGCAAATTGTATCTATTCTTTGGCTCTTCAGACTTTCTCATTGCTATTTCTCTTCTTCCACCTCAGCTACAAAAGACTTACAGCCCACTCCTTACATTTGCACATGAATGCAACCATCCTGACTCTATTAACACCACCTTCTATGAAGCACAGCTTCTTCAGTTCCAGCAACAAGTATGATGCTGCTGTGTTGTCATTCTCGCAGAATTCAAGAATGCACTACTTATCTCACACTCCTTCAAGCTTCTGTGCTACTTGCTTCCTACTCGCTTCAAAATTGCAATCGTCTATGAACTCTGCTCATCCACCGTTCACTTTCTTCATTAAACCATGATCAGTTTTTCCTATCACCAGAGTTTCATTAGCGTTGCCACAGAAGACAACTTTCTGTCGTGGTTGCTCATGTGAAACATTTATCCTGCTATCTTTTTACCTCCTTGGGTCTCAGAGTTCAGTTCGACACAGTCCTGTGCAATAAGGACAGCACAGCCTGCGCCATCAAGTGACACTGGCTGAGAGAGCTTCCTGCTCCTTGAATCTTTAGCTGCTCGGGGAGGAAACTGGTGAGGTCTGTGCAAACTAGACAGTAGAAGCAACTCTGTCCCGAACGTTGCAGGATGTCCCTTTGTCCACATTTTCCTCTGTCCTCACGTTTAATACTGTTGCTTACCTCCCAAAGTATTTTTGATGTAGATTGTAAAGCGTCATTATGTTTAGATTGAAAATAAAACCACAATAAAAGACAATAAAAAAGAGGCAGCACTCCCCCTCCCTCCTACCCTGTAAAAAAAACCCAAACCACTCAGGAATTCAAATTCATTTACAACTTGGCCAATATTGCCTGAATTATCTTTATTGAATGCTGTACATATGTAGAATACAAAACATCATGTTTTTTCTGTTGAATTTCTTCTCCTTAAATTTCTGCCAGCAGTACTTGAATTATAGACCCGTATTCAGTAGCACCTTAGAAATGGTGGAATTTTAAGTTAAAAAAAGAGGAAAAATTGGTGATTGTCAAAACCATGAAAACACTAGAAACGTATATTAAATCTTCTGAAACGCACACAAAAAAAATACTAAAAGTGAGAATTTCATTATTCAGTACCAGTTGAGACACTTGCTAACGTACTTTCTACAATCAAGTACTTAGATGGAGTGTCCTACTGCCAACTACAAAAATATGAAAATCATGATATTAATGCTTGTGCAGTTGCTCATAGCAGTTAAGAGGCAATTTAGTAAACAAGGCTTCCTAGGCACCTAAGAAAAATTGTTATCTAATTATTCACAAAGGGTATGTCAAGCACAATTAGTACCAAACATCAACATTTCTACCCTATATTGAATCTATAAATAGACCGTAAAAAAAAAAAACAAAAAAACAAAAAAACCCCAAAAAATCACATATTACCAGGCAAGAGATCCCTGTGCATAGAATCCCACGTAAACAAAGCTGACAACAGTAAAATGTCTCCGTAGTCTGAACTGAATACTAATTCCAAAAGGAAAAATAACTAAAATTCACACCACCTTATAATTTTTCAGTAGATACCTTTTAAATCATTTCCATTCTCAGTTTAGCTGGTTAGCTGTATTCACCCTTTGACTGGAAACACGGCACAACCTCTTCCACTTAAATTGCAATATCCTTTCAGATTTTGCCTTGAGAAAACAAGACTCAAGATGTTCCCCTTAATAGGAATGCCTCGTATGTGTTACAATGCACTTTCTCTCCACAAGATTAGAAGCGTGAAGGTTCTTACCGCAAGTAGGAAGCACTGTTGCTGTAAACTGAACAGCTACTTGATTTGTTTTGAACGTCAAGCACCAAGATAGCTAGTTTCATTTTTCAAGTGAAGGAGGTCCCTGATTCCTTCCATTCTGTACTAAATGAAAATCCTTACATCACAGTAAAAAAAAATTTTTTTTGCATCTTACACAGTTGTGTTCATGGCTAGAGAGCATTTAGCCACCAGCCTTAGCACAAAATACAATTTTAAAGTATTATATTCCTATTATTTCTTCACTATTAATATTACATTTCAACTCATTTGAATAAATCTTAATATAATTTCCTTACAAAATTGGAAGCAACATACTGAAGATGCAAATAAAGACTTAAGAATTATAATAATTCTTATTAAAAACAAGATTAAACGCAAGTTCATCTGAAAAAACATGCATAAATGTACATTAATATACCTGAAAATATCATGAATACATCAATGAAATATAATTCACAGCTTAATGAGTCTCAGACAATCATTTAGCAGAATTTTGTCTCCAGCTTAAAAAAAATGAATTATCTTTGCTGTTTTCAGCACATTAATCACAACTTCTGTAATACATAAAGAATACCAAGATTATCAACAGTCACATACACTTTGAAATTAGGGGCCACGTGTATTGACTTGAGGTTTGTTCCGTTTGTGTAGAACGTTTGTAAGGATTCTCCAGTAGTTACATTCCACCACTATAAAAAATAACAACACACTTTCAGTTAGTTCAAGAAAGCTTAGAATACTTTCTTATAAACAGGCTTAGTATGGCAAGCCCTGTTGACTGCTTTCCCCAAAGAGGTAGAATTAAAAATAAAAATAGAAGCAATCTTAAGTAGAAAATGTTTACTAGAGTTGTAAGTTACTAGAGGCGACTTTCAGATGAAAAGAAACTTCAAAAAGACTGAAGCGGTTTAATTTCAGGAAAGCATACAAAATAATAAATTCAGGTACTGCCCTTTACCCCATCACCAAATGCAATCAATAGATGTAAACAGTGACATGTCTAAAATGTAAAAGATTATGTATTTTTATATAACCAAATGAATAAATGAAACACATTGCCAGACAATATAATTGAAACTATAGCTCGATTAAAAAAAAAAATCTTAGCTGGACTTACAAGAGAATCAATCATGTACACATTTGAAACCATTTACAGTTTTGTTAGCAGGACAGTTTTTTTCAGTGAGATTAATATTTTTTTTCCAGAATATACAGTAAGCACTAATAACAAAGCTACAGAGAAACCTTCAACCATCAGTTTACTCCATGAATGTAGACTGAAATTTCACATTTCTCAGGCAAACTACAGACCAATGCAAAATTGAACCAAACACAATCCAGCACAAAGCTGTTACTTGACTGTTCCAGTAAGAAGTCTACCCTCTATTCTTGCAACATTTGAGTGCAGTAGCAAAATACCGAAACAGATTACCTTAAGCTTTGATCATCTGTAAAAGCAGGTGGCACTACTACTACTTTTTAGCTTACTCATCCCATGAAATACGTAACATTATAGTCGTGTGCATAATACAGACTTGCAACTACACAGCTATAATGTTCTGATTAAAAACACCTTTCCTAAAGTGTCTGTTATTTGATGGAGACCTGGGTAAAAAAAAAAAAAAAAAAAAAAAAAAAAAAAAAAAACAAAAAACCACAACCACAAAACAAACCCAAACCTGGATGTTAATTAGCTCTTGAACCTTTGTTGGTGGATAAGTGATCAGGTGCTGGGCCAGTGGGTACCACTCACACAGCAAGTTCAACAGTTCATAGCTGGATGCACCTCATCTAAGAGTAAGATGACTTATTTGTTTAAAGGTATCTTCTTTCTAACGCTACAATCCAACTCAGTCCAGTTTTTAGAGGTCCAAACTTCTGAAATGTTTCAGACTTTCACCGACTAGTATCTCCCTACAAAAAAGGTGCATGTGTGTCTGTGTGTTTTCATGCACATCATACATATCCATCTGTAGATCTTGAAAGAAAAGTAGAAATACAGTACTTTGAGAAGACATGGTGATTCAATCTGGTCCCAATGACTGGAAAAAGGCATATGCCATACCCATTTTCACAAAGGGCAAAGACGACACTGGGAACTACAGGGCAGTAATCTTCATTCCAGTGTCTGGATTTATTATGGAACAAGATTTCTGGAAGCCATTTCAAGTCACGTGCAGGACAAGAAGGTGATCATGAACAACTAGCACAGATTTACCAAAGGTAAATCATGCTGAACCACCCAACTGACTTCTGTTGACAATAATGGCGGTGCTGCAAATAGCATGACAAGAGCAGTGGATGTGATTAACCTTGACTTTAGCCAAGCCTTCAACGTAGTCTCCCATGGTCTCCCTATAGTCAAACTGGAGAGACAGACACTGATGGGTGGAATACAATGTAGGTGACAAACTGGGTAGACTGCTAGATTTGAAGAGTAGTAGTCAGCAGTTCAGTCACTGTGTGTTGAGCCCCACCCTAGCACAAGAAGGACGCTGACAAACTGGAGCAAGTCCAGCACATGGTCACTGAGATGGATGGACACCTAGAACGGATGTCAAAGAACAGAGACAGAGCTCCGAATTGGTTTAGCCTGAAGAGAAGGTGGCTAACTGCTGTCTTCAACTACCAAAGAGAGGGTTACAGATGACAGAGTCAGACTCTCCTCTCGGGGCCCAGAGGCACCCCTGTTGGAGTGGGGGACAAAACTTGATGGGGCAAGGCCCTAAGCAACTTCACCTAACTCTACAAACTACTTCTAGCAAGGGGCTGGACTAGATGAGTTGCAGAAGTCCCTAACATCCTAAACGATTCTATGACTCTAAGAAGCATCACACCACCATACTGTGTAACCAGAAGACAAAATGGGAAGGAAGCTAGAAACAGGATGCATGTCTTGTTCTTTAAAATGAAGTGAACATCAGAAGACATTTTCAATGCTAAATTAGAAAATTCAGTGGTCTCTATTAAATGGTTACTAACTGCTTTCAAAGAATTAGTCTGGTAGCGTGTCCAACAGCTAAACACTGACCAACAATCAACTAACCTCCAGCACTCTGAGATGAGAACTCCACAACCTGTCATTTCACATACACACACAGTTTCTACTAAGAGGTATTAGCTATGGCATGAGGAAAGAAGAAACAAACAAAAACCTCACGAGAAATTTACAATTAAGAAGAACCAATTCACAGACTGAAAGACAGATCGCCTCTTCCCCTTCCCCAAAAACATATGCTCAGTAGATGTCTGAACCAATGAAAGACTGATTAAAAGACTGATTTCCTCAGTTTCAACATGCCCTCTTCCAAAGATTACTTCTAGAATGTCTTTCGAGGCAGAAAATTATCACTTGCAATTCCTTCTGAATTTCTATCTATGAAAAAATTTAAAACTCAGTATCTTTAAAAAAAAAAAAACCAAACCCAAACATAGACCATTTTTCTGCTCTTTATAAAGAACACAATTGCTGCTGAAATTGAGTGGATATTAAGGCAGACAATAATTACTGGGATCTTTAATATTAAAGAAGTTAATAAAGACATTGATAATAAAAATCTGAAGCTAATAAGAATGGAATATATGAAGTCTGAAAACAAACTCCGAGTCTGAAGTCTGAATTCTTAAGAGACCTTTCAGGGGGCTTTCAGATTTGAGAACAAAAGAAGTGAAAAGTGCTAGACAGTCATGAAAATGGACCAGCTTTGTGTTAAGTAAAAGACTTCAGGTTTGTTTCTTTGAATTAGTCTGCATTTTCCTTTAGAATTATCAGAGTATTGCCATTTAATTAGGTATGTTAGGATATTTTAGCATTCCAAAGCTTACCTTAAGATAGCCTCCAGATGACACAAGCGTTTTACTGTCAGGAGAAAATGAGAGGTCTGTTACCCAACCACCATGTGTTGGTTCTCCTTCATCTACAGTAACTGGGGAGCAGAAATGAAGTAATGCACCTGTGAAAACGTCCCAAATCTAAGAGAGAGGGAAGATTACGTATATAAGTAAACTTATTGGGGGGAAAAAAAAAAATCTCAATTAAGGAAAGCTGAAACATATTTTCTATGTTAGAGAAAAAAACCCTTGTAAATAAGCATTCTGCTTGAACTGTCAATACAATTCAAAAAATTAATTCTCCTCTTAGAACTGTATCATATATGGAGGATTTAATCATGCATGCAATTCACCATAGAATTATTAGTAAATCATGTGAATAGGTTCCTCAGCATTCATGGAACATAAATTCATCAATATGGTTACAAACTACTGTCTCACGTGGCAAATTTTGCTATTTTCAACTCTTCGATGTTCAACACAATGCTAACGAATTAGAAATGCAGAACACAAACTATGAGAACTCTTCTGCCTGTGAACTATTGACTGAATTATAAAATAAACAGTAAAGTTAAAGCAGTACCCTTATGTCTCCTTTGTCATCTCCAGTGGCCAATAATTTGTTATTAGGAGAGAAAGTACAGCACCGCACACAGGCGTCATGACCTTTCAGCTCATGAAGAACAGATGAACCTTCAAAGCTCCATATCTAAACAGAAAACATTATAGAAGAGTGAAAAAGATAAGTTCAAAACCAATTATTACTTCTTTCTAAAAAGGCATTAGTATTCAAATGTACATAAGACTTTTTGTATATATGCATATGCGTTTGTTCATTTATGTATGTATTATACTGTAGCCTGTTTTTATTATCTGAATCACATAAGAATGCCTTTGCTACAAATTACTGAACCAAGTGTGAGTATATTTTTTTTTCCTTGGAATATACTTTTTAATGAAACTGATTTACAAGAAAGTTTAAAGCTGTTCATAGAAAAAGGATTCATCAACTAGTGTAAAGCTATATTTTAAAATTCTAATGGGACACTTTAAAAATCTAATGGGACAGCCCCAGAATATTAAACAGTTCACTTGCTTCTGAACAGGAATACCAGAACCTATGGACAGCACTTTAACTGGAAGTTTCAGAAATTTTTCTTAACTTAGGTTTCCAAATTAAGAATGTTAGTGTATTAACAAATCAATACAGAGAACTAAACTAAGTGTTCTGCACAAACTTGTGCATTAAACGTGCATTTTATTTGTACAGAAGTCACCAGGACGGCCTCAAGTTATATCCAAGATCAACTGTGAATGACTGGAACAGCTTTAGAAACATGTTCACAGATACAGGAAATTCAATACTAGAAATACAACAGGATAACTTAAATAATCGCAACTTACCTCAGAATAGAAAAAAAAAAAAAAATAGCCTACATTTCAGGACAAACAAGGCATCATTTTTATCTCTGTACAGAAAGCAACCAACCTTTGCAGTTTTGTCAGCGGAAGTAGATGAAAATTTACTACCATCAGGTGAAACAGCACAGGAAAGAACAGCACCTCCATGGCAAGCAAAATGTTTTTCTGTGTCTCCAGTAGCAATATTCCAAACCTACCAAATATACAGGAAAAACAGGTTACTTTTGTAACTGTAAAAAAGTTAAAACACCTGCATCTTACACAACAATATATAAGAGATAAAACTCTGCTACATAGTTCTAATATGGCCAACATTTTGTTATACTTACTGGTATAGTTAAAATGCAACAAGAGTGTAAATGTTACTAGAAATAGAAAATGCAAAATTGTGTCTTAAAAGTCAGCTTACGCTTTAGGATCAACGACAGCCTTTTATCTACCTTTACAGTTCCATCAAATGACCAAGAAAGAAGTTTTGAACTTTCCAGAAGTCTGAAATCCTTGATTGCTTCCTTGTGCCCTCTTAGAAATACACACTCGCTCAACTGCCAGCGC
Organism: Pandion haliaetus; assembly: GCA_013401275.1. Taxonomy (NCBI): domain Eukaryota; kingdom Metazoa; phylum Chordata; class Aves; order Accipitriformes; family Pandionidae; genus Pandion; species Pandion haliaetus. The sequence continues at coordinate 145,837 of VYZV01011631.1, forward strand.
CATACCTAATCATAAAGATGGAATACTTTTTTAAAAAAAAATTTTAATGGCAAACATAAGTTAATGAACTGTTAAATATTAAAGTCACAGGAATAATAAAAAGTTCTTACAGAGGTGGCAACTAATTAAAAGGTTAGATATATTGAAGATATCCATAGTAGAGATGTTGAAGATTGAGGATGCCACAGTATTTAATAGTCAACCTGCGAGAGGAGTTCCCTATAATACACACATAATCTGATTTTCAAAGTGAATTTGATGCTTAAAATTCACTGGTAATTTAAAAAGAAAAAACAAAACAATAATTTTCTAGGCACCCCAGAAGTTTTGTGTTTTAAACCTTTGATTATTGCAACAAATAGAGTTCCGTCATCTGGCAGACCTCATATTTTCCATACTTAAATTAACTTTCTTTTTTATTTTTAAAGCATATTTTTAATGAAATGCCATTTTGCTTTGCATTTCTATATCAAAATGACACTTCTATTTTTAATTTGACTCTTCACTGAAAACTGAAGAAGTGTCACTTTATTTTACAGAAGCTATTAAGCATCAATTTAATTTAAATGACAATAATTTAGTAGTTTTCAAATTAATAAGTTTTCTGCATCAAAGAACAGAAAGCGGAGGTGTTCAGGTGACAGTGCTGGAGGTTTAACTGAGGCACTGTCCACTAGAGAGAGCTGAGAACCCAGAAGAAAAGCTACCCACGTTAGACCTGAAAGAAGGATGCAAAAGCCGATAAACGTGAGCTGTCTGTACTGCTTAACTGACCACAGTGACGGCACTCAAGCTAGTGTCAGATTGAAACAAACACCAAAGCGGGATGCTGCACAGGTTACGTGTGTATCAGCAAGCAGGAAGAACACTGATGTTAGAACAGATTTCGTGAGCAAAACAGCGCTGAGGACCAGCACCCATATGTGTTTTGGAGGTTTTACTTCAAACCAGCTCAAGTTTGGTTGTGTGGACTGAATGCTCATTAGTAGCTGGAGCATGTGCTCTAGTTTAGGAAACCCGTCAGCATGCCTGCAACTGCTCTGCAGTGGAAACTAAAGCACAGTAAGCATAAATGACCAGGACATTCCCTTCAAAAGTGCATCCCTGAGCTGAGCCAAAATGCTAATATAGACACACCAGCATGCCTCTCCAGAGCTAATCTACCTTGCTGAGAGGCAGAGCTTATTAATTTGAGACCACATTAGTGCAGCCGTTCTATTTCTAGCTAGTATCTGTATTCAGCGCTGTACTGGACTAGGTGGACACACTAGCCTGCTCAGAGACAGGTCTCTACCTCCTTCCTTCAGACAGCATAAGCAAGCCCACTGACAGACCTACTATATATAGCCAGGTCTGGGTCGCATCCCAAACCCTTCACTTATGCAATCAGAACTGTTGAATTATCTGGTTTGAAAATTAATGTTCCTTTCACCCATCTTAGAGGGGTTGGTGCCTTTCTACCATCCACAGCATTAAAAACAGAAGTTGTGTAATATTGGTTATCACATAAGGTACAAAGAGAGGCTACAGTTTCTACCGTCCCTTGCCCCAAGATGGAGCAATACAAAATACGGTAGTCATTTACTGAGTTTACATTATCTATAGTATGAGATCTTTGTAAATAAATTACAACACAATCTTTTAAAATATCTTCCAAACCTGTATAACTGAATCATGAGCACTTGAAATGAGAGTCTGACAATCAGGTGTAAATCGACAATGCTGCACGGATGTCCTGTAGGCCTCCCAGGACTTCAGAACCTTCCCATCCAACAACTGTAATACCTTTACAATGAAGAATGCAATAATTATATTTATTTTACAAACTTGAGGAAAAGGAAGAAAAGAACACGCAAATTCTTTTTTAAACAACACAAGACTGTAAATACATGATTCTCAGTCAATGGATTGGAACAACCAAAAATTCCTATTAGCTTAGTCCTTGGTAAAATGAAATTCAGAGCTATGTTATTAGCGCTACCTTTAAATTATTGTCATTTCAGCATCACTCACAAATGTAAACACTTTAAAGCACTATGTTGAAGAATATTATTGTACAAAGTCATTCAAATTGCATTTCTTTAAAAAGAAAAAGCACCAAGAAGGGTGCTTTCCTACTACTTTTAAAATCAAATTTAGGATTTAATACCTTTATTGTTCCACTCTCCTGTCCAAAAGCTGCAAATTTAAGATCTTCACTTAAGCAACAGCAGGAAATGGGGGATTCTGGAGCTGCTGTCTGCATAATAACACTGTCTGTATTTCCATTTATAAGCTGCAAGATAGGAAGTTTATTAAGTTATTACAATATTTTAAAATTTAAACTTAAAACAGATTACAATACAGAGCTAAGAATGCTAAAGAGAACAGTGTACCAGTTTCAAACTTTGAATTCTAAGGACCAGTTACTTCATAAACCAATTGCTTTGAAGGTCAGTGTAAATATCTTCATAGAATGCTCTCTGAACAGGACAAGTTTGCAGCAGGAAACTCATCTCAGTATTAGAAGGCTTTTTAAAGTTTGTCTGACTACAGAAAATAGTAACTCAAGATGTGAATCCCAAATTTCAAAAGCCAATATAGTGAGCTCCATGCTCAAATTTACCTTGCCAACCAGATTTTACAGCTCATGCCAAATGGAGCATAAAATACTTTTGAGTGCATCCTCTAAGCATGACTTTAAACTTATTAGCACACAACAATGCACCAAATCTCAACTCATTATCCCCTCAAATCAATTTCCCAGGGAAAAAAAAAAAAAAAACCACCCCCCCACAAAAACCNACCACCCCACAAAAACCTTTAGAATACAATGATTTACAAAGTTTAAGATAGAAAGCTACCAATATAAAGTGTTTACAAATGAACATACTGCATATCAAAAGGTGACTAGGACCCCAGTTCTGAGACATTACAGATTACAAAGGGTAAAACATCATGGTTGCAAGAAAAACTACTTTTAGAGATGTGATAGAGATATACTGTTAATTACAGTACAGATGTTTAACTGCAATTTATCTTCTCAGTCAATTTCTCTATTCTCTTTCTACAATGGAGTCTTCTCTCATGACTGCACCTCTACACAATCTCAGAATATTGTATGTAGGGCAGAAAATCTAAGCACCATCTTTCTCTAGGAAATGGTTCAAGTAAAGTAAGAACAGAAATATACTAATCATAAATAAATAGATCAGGTCTACTAATTCAAATGAGAGCCAGACTACACCATTACATAGTAGTTGCTACAGATTTTACAATTCAGGAACATTAAAAAGTAGCAATTATCCTAAACTGCTCCCCACATAAATAGGTATAACTCCATTCGTTGTGGTTTCTCCCATCTCTTCACTGCAACAGGTGCAGCTTCTCTTTTCTCACATATCGTTTGTTCACATAAATTTTAGTTTCAACATTGACTGCTTTCTGTTGGCTCAAAGTCTGAAATCTTTTTATTGCCAAGGCCTCATTGGAGACACTTGAGCTATTTCCACATCTATATTCCCCACTATTCAAATATCACCATCATTCTACTTAAGGTTTTTTTAATAGGATTTTTAAGTAAAGTAAGAAATGGCTAACTTGTTGACACACAGAAGGAGGACAGAAAATAATCAGGAAGAGAGAAACAGGAAGTACAGGGCAAACAAGAAGAAAAGTTTCTGCAAAGAAAGCTCTCGTTCTAGTAGCAGCCTAGGAAAAGCTGAGCATCTCTAGGACTAGAAATAAAGGCAACGGTCATGCTGATTAGCCAGGATTACCTAGCTTGCCTTTGGCCAAATTAGGAGAAAGGACATGACCCTACACAAAAAGATTATCTGCACAGTGTTCCTCAGTGCAGGGCAGCAGAATCTAGCCAACACTCACCTACCTATACATCCAGCAATAAGAATTCACTGCT
>VYZV01011641.1:0-37304 GCA_013401275.1 Pandion haliaetus
GAATTATACAGCTCTCACCCCCGAAGTATTTACACAAACTCCAAATCCTTTCAAAATCCTATTAACTTTATCAGAATAAAGCACTAAGTCTATTGACTACTGTTTGAAAATTGGTCAATATGTTTCTGTCTTTAGCCACCTTTTAGAAAATTTGAGCCAGCACTTTTACACCTGAAGAACAGGGTATGATAATCTGTTAGTGGGCCTTGATATAAACTGTTTCCTGCTTTTAACTGAATATAGCATCCTATTGCCTCTTCTGGATGGTGCTACGAATTTATTAGAATCTGCATCCAGTTTCCTCATCTCGTATTATGTTGCCAAGTAGGAGACAAAATGTCTAGTAATTAAGGCTGCTTTTAAAGTTGAAGATGGCCTTTTAAAAGGCCAAGATTGAAATGGAAGATTGAAAACAAAAATATCTTTAACGAAAATAATCAAAAAGAAAAAAGAAGAAAAGGTTTGTTTTAGACTTGGCCTGAATATTGAATTACAATGGTTTTAAAAAATTCATCAGGCAATAATAGCTAAGAAACAAATATCTGGCAAATTAGGCATTACAATCCATAGCAGGGAGCTTCATCATCCTTAGAAATAAGTTTTGCAGGCGCATTGATTTTTTTTCTCCCGAATCAGCCAGCTAGATATAAGCCTACTTCCTCTCACAAACATACATTGTCATAGGAAAATCTGTTTAGTGGTCTGCGCTGTCTGAGTGGGTATGAACAAGTAGTAAGTATCAGTGTAGGAAATAAAAAGTTAATTAAAAAAAACCAAAACAAACACCAACCCTGCAGTGTATTATCGTGTTGTGAGAGGGACACAGTAAGATAGGGTCAATCTCCTGCCTTTTGCCTTTCATAATCCTGTTTAATTTTGCATAGCCCCCAATGACACAGGCTGTGGATGATGCCTGATTTGCAGAAGACGATAGGTTTCCATCAAGTTTTCCTGAAGTTCCCATAGAGTAGGGCAAGGCTGATGGAAGACACACACATGGCCTTTTTCACCACTGCCACCATTGACACCACCAGCAGGGTTGTTTGGCCCACAGCATGCTATACTGAATTAGGCCAGGTTTTAGAAATTTTGTTCAGGTATCTCATGACCCCATTTTTCTTTGTAAGGTAATTTCTTTGATACGGCTACATCTCTTGTGTTGCTGTGTGGTTTTGTCCCTGCAGGGATGCATCTTCTTGGTGGTGGAGAACAGACACGTAAGGGGCTGCCAAACCCCTCTTTTTATGGAGCACTGAGGCACATCTTTTATCAGTAATTTTTCACAACAAACAGAAATTAAATATTTAGATTCTGTAATGCTGCAATGATTTGCTTGGTTAGAAATGCCAAAGTGAACTTTTTGATGCTTCTTAATTAGGAGGTTTTACGCCTTTTTCATCAAATGATTTTTTAAATATTACAAGTTGTTATTCCTTATTTGAGACAAAATGAAGGTTAACTTTGGTGTCTTTCATCGGACAATAATTTTTAGTACCTGACTTCTGCCTGTCTTTCAGTGGTGCTGGTGACTGGCATAAAACTTGAAGCAAAAGGTTTAAATATAAATTAAGTTTGTGCAGAGCTTTTACATAAGATGGAAATGGTGGAGAACAGTAGCTAACACTGGGACAGGAAAGATGCAGATGTAAAAAAACCTGTGACTTTTCTGGGAGGGAATGAAAGTTGTTATGGTACGCCACTGGGTTTTTATGCCTATTTCCTATTTTCTGACTGTCTGAAAAGAACGTGGTTGGGCATTTCCAAGTCCTATGATTTCTAGTAAAATATGTATTCTGTGTTTTTGAAATATGGATTTGTTTTCTTTTCTCTGAAAAACTGAAACCCGACTCTTTCTAAATCTGGCATATAGGTAAGAAAAAATGAAGAACAGCTGCCTATTTTAGAGGGGAAAAAATAATAACATAGCAATAAAGCTCTGATATTTGGAAAAAGTGTAGTGAGCATGTATAGTACGTTAATGTCTTATGAATTTGAGCACACACATGTAGCTAAACACAGGCCCAAGTTTTGACCCTGGACCTCTTGCAGAAGAGCCTGCTCTCCCCAATGTCTATACAAACGTGCACTCCTCCATGCATGACTGGTCCCATTGGCTTCAAAGACACTACTCATGGGAGTAAGGTTACTCATGCATTTAAGTGCTTGCTGGATTCAGGCCAAAAGCTTAATCTTTTCCATTTAATACCCTTTTCCTAAACTGATAACAGTCTTCAAGTTTTCAGTATCGTGCAGAAGTTTAAATAATGCAGAACCAAAGAAAAAAAGTGAAATAACAGTATTGTAATTCAAGGAGTATCATGAGATAAACAGCATAACACAGGCACAGTTTTATTAGTAGTAAGTAGTTATCTGCAAGGCTGCCGTATGTTACCAGTCTGAAGGCACTTCATGTCTCTCAATTTCTGAAAAAGCAAGGCAGGGAGGATGGGCAGCTCTAAAAAGGCAGGTACAGTGTAAAGCAAAGTGTAAAAGATCATATTTTATCTGAATTGACAGAGAGTAAACTTGTACTGCTCTTGAAACTCAGTACAATAGGGTCTACAGAATTTTGGCAGCAAAACCATAAATACACTTTTGATTGTTGGTGTTTTTTTAATTGTTTTGATTTTCCATCAATGGTGGACTCTTTCCAATCTATTCCAGTTCTTGCACTAGTATCCCTATGATCTTATGTTCTTTCTTATTGCAGATGAGCTCTGAATGGCATAGCTAACCTCCGTTACAGGTATTTCATTCTTTCTCCTATTAGGTCCTAAAAAGGATATTATATATGCAAAATTATGTTCCATTTTCTAGAAGGTGTTTGGTTGGGTAACATTATTTATATAAATTATGTTCACATGCATGTTAGAGTAGGCAAAATCAAAGAAATGTGCTTTACACCTGGAATAGAAAATATGTAGGGTTTATACGATATTTATTTCCTTTGTTTTGACTGGTCCTTCACAAGACAAGATGTGGAGGTAGCTGCTTTCTGCAGTACAGGTAACCTTTGATTAGGAGTTGAAAAGTTCCCCTGTCCTTAAGTAGTGGGAGTGTTGATGACTGCATCCTGCAGCTTCCAAAGACCCTTCAGACACACGAGGCTTCTTCTGCCTCCCTCCCTACAGACAAAGACCATGAATTTTACTAGGTATTTTCTTTGAGAGGAGTCTAGAGAAGGAGATATTTGATGGGCTCGGAGAAACCTATCTGCAGTGATAGTCAGAGATGGATTTTCATAAGGACTGATGGCTTTTTGCCCAGAAATGCTTCACTGATGTAGCACAGACAGGGACTTTTCCCAAGGGAAAAAGAGCAGGCACAAACTGAAGGGGAGGAGATAGAGAAGAAAAGGGGAAAACAATCTAGTCCTTTTTGAATTTTTCTGAGAATCAAATGGCATGTCTCTGGGTTTTCCTCAAGGAAGAAATGGAGAAAGTAAGAAATGAAAGTAAGTTGCTAGCTGAAATTGTTATAATAGCAATTTTGCAATTTTAGCATCATTATATATCAACATTAACAATAATGATATATCTTTGGGGGGAAAGAACTTGAGTAGGTATATTTTGAATATGTGTGAGCTGTATGAAAGTATTCAGGTCTATAAAGTGCAATATTGATATCTCATCTTTTAAAAATATATTTGTGTTATTGTGCCGCATAGTTTTCAAGTAGATTAACTGACTTATTCTTGCATATTCTTGTGACTTATTCGTCACATCCTGAAGTATCATGTTAAAGAATATGTGGCTGAGCAGCCTCTCTCTGAACAAAGCTGATGGAGTCTGAGGATGGGTAGTACAAGCAGCTATGTGAGGAAAAAATGGTTAAAAGAGACCATGGAGGTGGGAATTGCCACCATCATGGTGAAAGGAATGGATGAAGATCCCAGCAGAGCAGGCGTGGTAGAAATAGTCTCTGGGGACAAATTCTAACATATAAATACGGCATGTTACTGCACAAGCCAAAGTGAATTTAAGTCAACAATATCTCTACTAGGTTTGGTATCAGACCTGCCTGTGTAAGGGAGAAGAGTGCTGAGACCCTGTGGTATCCCAAAGGTGTTAGGAAAGGGAAACAATTGGTATAAATGTAGAAATTCAACACCAGAAACAAAATACTGACCTAATCAGTGAAATGAGCATCAAAATCAGTCTTCATGCTAAAGCTTTAAGGGTCTGGCATATCAAATAGAGCATGAATATCTTCAGGAATATGCCAGAAGCTAATTGGTTTAAGAAATCTGGCTGTATATAGAGACCATTACTCATAGATATCACGTTTTTCTATTGCACAAATTATCTACAGTGCTCATGGTGTCTGCTCAAGGAAAAGTTTATTTTCATTCAGTCTTTTCTTTCCCCCTGACCTCAAAGGACTAATTAATAAAGTATTAGCATGTTTCTAAAATATGACTGAATTCATCTTCTTAAGAAAATGTACTGAAGAATGTACCCTATTATTAGAAATGACAGGATGTATATAGGGCCATATGTTTTCAAAGGGTTTTCTGTCAGTGTTAATCAAAACGTTAGAGAACTTATGAACATACTGAGCAGCACGTCAACCATATGGACAATATCTTCCCTTTAATAGCGAGAATTTGAATTAATAATAAACACTGGAAAGTAACCTAAAATGAGACAGAAACAATAATATTAAGATCAGCAAAAGTGTAATATCACATCAGCCTGAAGACTCCAGGGTATTTTAAAAAAAAATCCTATTGTGTGTTAAATCCTGGTCATGGAACTACATTCATTAATTTTTCTTAGTTTAGCTTGGAAAGGTAACTCCAAAGATGCAGTTTATTTTTACTGAGCTTTGTACAGGACAGAGTTTGGCTCTTATAGCATGCATCAGTATCACGTGTTTGTCTGACTGGTAGATGTACATTCATTATTGCAGTCTATTTCTTATTGAAAAGGCATTGGAATATTTGCTTGGTGACACATATGTGCACAGATCATTTCATGGACTCTACAAACAGCTGCAGGAAGAAAACTAAGTTTGTTTCTAAGTTTACTAACCTGGAAAATGGATTGGGAATACATTATTTTGAAGAAACCTCCAAGGGCTCAACTTCAGAAACTTACCTGCTTTTACGGATGGTGAACTCTCTGAACTAAATATTGAGAAACCTGCTTGAGAGAAAATTAATGTTTTAAGTGCAGTTATATGCTTCTACATCACTTACGGGAGCACGTAAGAGATAAATCCGTCAAAAATGCAAACATTTTAGTTATTAAGTACACTAAGAAGTCCTGCCTTTGTGCTCACAGTTGCCTGCGAGCACACAACCACATGCATTATAATTGTCTTTCAAAATCAAGCCCTTTTCACAGAAGGCAGCTCTGCAGCCAGGGGCTGAGCTGTGACCAAGACAGGGCTCAGTTCCCTGCTCTGTTATATGGGAATTCTCCTTTCCCTATATGGGAATGGAGTACTTGCTCCTTGGCATTGCCCAGAGCTGCTAGGTGCCGCTGAACACCAATGCAACAAACACAGGGAACTAATTACATCGCCAGAAGACACCAGGAGGGTTTAAGCCTGTTGCCCCTCTGCCTCTGGTCCCCCAGGCTCAGCCCCCCCCAGCCCCATTTCACACCAGCCTTGGTCCCCAGCTGCCTCCAGAAGTTGCACCTCTGCCGCAGCCAGTGACAGGACCGTCATCTTTCTCACCACCTGATCGCAACTGGGAAGGTTTTACTTTCAATGATACCAGTCCTGGTTTATTTTCTCCTTAGTTAAATACAAAGTTACATTTAGATATTTGACTGCTCACTCTGAGACATAAAGCCTTGAGCTGCTGATAAGCACAATCCAGCCTTGGCGGGGTGAAAACCTGAATCTTCTAACAGAGATAGGGGGGTGAGGAAATACAACTTTAAGTCTTTGAAGCTATAAATTGAGATCTCCCTATTATATAGTGGTGGTTTTTATTGGTAACTATCCATCTGCATCAGTTCCCAGCTTAGGAGTGAGTATTTTCCTCTGACATTTCTTTTTCATTTTCCCCTTGAGTCCATTCTTGCTTTCCAACTTCCCTTTCTGATGCTGGTTGAAAAGCATGATATTACGGATAGCACCTTCTGACAGGTAGATATTCTTCCACCTGCTGTTAGCTTTATTTTTGGAGTAGCCACAGAGGACCCAGTGACAAGGAGCAGAGCTCATCCCTCCCTTCCCCTCTGTGCTATTCTATCAGCTCTTGTAATTTTTCTGCCAGTATTTGTTCTGCTACACAATAGCCTGTGACTGTCCTGCAGATCTCAGAGGAGTTTCTCCTGCACCTGGAAATCAGTATCCACCTGCAATTTATTGGTAGAAAATATATATCAGCTTTAATTTTTTCCCTGTTTCAGATGAAGATTAAGTACCAGGACCCCTGCACATAACGTGCCAAAAGTCTGCGTTTCACCATGTAACCTCCATTGCCTACCACTGAGAGGTGGAGGAAATGCAACCTCTAATCGACCTGCTGAGGACACCATACCTGCAGGGTGTAGCTGCTGTAGTGACCTTTATTTTAAAGCTGGTTCACAGGGCACCCTCCCAACACACTCTGATCCAGCCGCTTGCCCAGCCCTTGAGAGCCTCCTGCAACGATTCTGTTCTCCTTATGGCCAAAGATTTTAGCCTTCCATGCCCTTTTTGTTCCTAGCTTCTCCCTTTTTCTTATACACTCCTCTTCCATCAAACATCATGAACTACAGCTTCTCTATTTCTGGAGGAGCAACATTTTCCATTTCTTTCAGACAATCTCTACATTAAAGTTTCAATTGCTAGGCACAATTTTCAAAGGCCTTTCTTACATCTTTAGAAGACACCTGTCTGGTTCTTCTGCATATCTTCTGCAGCAAGCACAGTCGACAGCATCATCTGAAGGCTGTAAGCTGTCCTGAGGCCAGGCCAGCATCCCTGCTCGGCACGAGCCTTCAGCTGGTCTCACCGGGCTGCATCAACATTGGTGGAGATTCTGTACAGACAGCTTATGCACTTTCACAGACCCCTCTTCTCTGGTGTGTCCCATGAGTCCTTAGATACTTTAAATACTTTACTTCTGCCACACAAACTATGAGAAAGAGTCCCAAAACTGTCATGTAGCTCCTATCAGCCTTCTGTCGAGCAGATGTTCACCTATGGGAGTGTTGCATGAAGCATTGTACTGATGCTGAAACTAATTCCTCTTGCCTCCAAATCACAAGAGGAGGTGTTAAAATCTAGATAAACAAATAAAATATAACCACTAGTCAAAAGAGAGAAGGGGTGGGGGGAGGAAACATGCTTGTTAAAACTTCCAGGCACCCTGGCAATTAGTCTCATAATGGCATAATCCTGATGAGCTTTCACATCTCCTATTACATTTGGTACATTGTGTTTGTTAGCATTTTACTCCATCTGCTGCTATACAATCTCCATCAGCTGAAGGAGGATATTGTTACTCCAGTCATTAATTGTTGATGATGCCTTTGCTCGTGGTAGGTATCTGTTATGTTAACTGTTACTTTTCCTCCTCACTCTTGGAAGTGCTTTTTCCCCCACCACCATCCAGGCATTTGCTAATAATAAAATTACTGCTTGCTTTATTAAGATGTTGACAACAGCATGACTTGCAAGTTCAATAAAATATGTTGGCTAGTCTTCATTGCACTTTGCCTGAATGACAATTTTTTTTCCAGTATGTTATTCAAATTTCTAAATGCACTAACTTCTGGGATTTACTGATCAACTATCCCTCATTAGAAGGGATATCTCTTATTTTCGGACCAAATCTACTCTTATTCTTCTAAAAGGAAATACTATGCTTTCATTTGCCTTAACGCCAATCAGTAATAGATTTAAGTGGATAAATGTATTTGACATTCTTTTCCATTGCATTTCTCTTTTGCCAGCAATGCCAAACAGACTGTGAAAAAGAGAATTAATTCATTATTCCAAGATATTAATGAACTTCTCTAAGCTTCTGATTCTTGGACTGCAGGTCATTAGCAATTATTAATTTTTAAAGCTATGGATGATGTCCTCTGAAGCAGATATCATATGAAATAAACAGATCTAATAATGTGGTAGTAGGATGAAGTTTGAGCAGATGTAAGTGTATGGAAAAGCAGAATTTTAGCTATGCAAAGATATTTAACATAAACTGAGGCAGTGCTTGGCTTTACGCAGCTATACTACTGTATGCATAACACAGGGTATGAGGATTATTATTGTCGACATTAAAGACCAACAAGGTGGTCTTCTGCATCCTTCTACTTCTGCACTCCCGGTAGCCACAAAGTGATAGTTACCTTTTATATAGCTTTTGCCCAGTCACATCATGGTCAGAAAGAGCCTACAGCTGTCTGCAAGAGGTCCTGCAGACAGATACGTTCATCGCCTGAAATCCTTTTTTTTATGTTTGAGTGTAGAACATTTTGTGGTTTTCCTTTTTCCTTCCTAACAAATACACACATCCCTCCCCATTTAAGAGTTAAACAAGCCTGGACTACCCCAATAATGACTCTCCTTCTGATGTTTCCATATAATGATTAACCCATATTAATATGTAGTGCTCCTAACCTGAGAAAAGATATGAGAGCTCAGGATTGTTTGAATGCCGACTAGAATATCTGTGTTAATAGTCAAACCATATGTCCTCCTAGAAGTATGATGTTGATTGCGACCTCAGAAGAAATCAGGCCTGCTTATGGCAAATATATGGAATTGATTAAATGAATAAATAACCCTATTATTTAGTTTTGCATAAAAATATGTGGGACCCAGGTCAAAGATAATCCCTAATTTTTCTATGCATAATAGATTCCAAAGTGTAAACATTACCAGTAGCATGAACCAGACTAGATGCTTTAAGTCAACAGTCAAAGGTGCGAGTGTAAACTCAGAAATATTGATAATGTTTGTGAATAACTTCAGACTAAATTATACTGGAGTTCCCAAGCTGATGTGAGTGCATCTGCTGTTTTAATACTCCAGTGTCTGTTATATGTATGAGTTCAAAGACTGACCACAGGCTTTGCGTTGGAGGTTTCTCTCTAATATTTGACATCTTTGCTTAATTTCAGAGCCTCAGCTTCTGTGACAGAATAGCATAATTTATTGGGGAACTGAAGTACTATTTCCCTTCAGCCCCTACCCAGGCACTTTGTATTTTCTGATCACGGTCCTTTCTGTACTTGATTTTCTTTATTATTTTTTAGCTTTGGTGCAGAGGTTCTGGACCATAAAGATTAGAGTCTGTAGATCTGATCTTTCTTCCCCTGTACAACTCTGTGCTGGGTAGCATGAGAGGAAGGTCCTGCTCATAAGAGGTCACAGAGCAGGACTGGTGGGCAGCAGGGGTTAAAGCACCTTCCTAACAATAGCGGTACAAATTACTGTCTTGTCTGAAAACATAAGCCAGGCATAGCGGCATGCTGCCTATTGTGGGTTGTATTGCATTTGCCTGTATTTTGCCCCACATGCCACAGGCTGAATTATGAATAAAACATGAAACTTTGATATTGCTATGAAGCCACTAAGAGATCTTCAGTCAAATTCTCCACTTCTCAGATTAATTATGAGCATAATAGGTGTAAGACTAGCAAAACACCTACAAATTACCCTACTTGGAAGAATTTTGTTGCTGAGCCGTGCATGCTGCAAATGGCTTTCACCCCCAGACCCCTTTGTGCTCTGCTGAATCTGCGACACAAATCCAAACTTCCCAGCTGCTTCCTATATGTGTAATGATCTCAAACTCAACCCTCACACTGCAATGTTTGTTTGATGAAGTTCAGGTTTGAATTCTGAACGGAGCAGCTCTTCGCAGTTGGATCTTTTATCTGCTGAATGCACAGGGGTGAAAAGAAAGCAGTGCATCTGGTAATGCACAGAAAGCAGACCTTATCTAATAAAATACAGGCTCGCAATTCACATGTGTATAGAATACAACCCAATGTGCCTGTAATGTGGGATGGATCCGAAGTCCAGGGAAACCAGTGGGAGCCTCTTCATTGACTTCAGTTGATTTTTACATCAGCTCCACAATATACAGGACTATCTCCGATTATGAAGGCAGAATATAGGAGTTGACAGAGGTCAAGGGCATCACTCACGTACTGATAATAGAAGTAAGTCCAACTAATAGGCACAACACGATACAAAACAATGCCTAGCTGGGTGCGAAGGGAATAGGAGCAGCTCCACCCCCCATTAAATTTGAATTTAAGAAATTTCAAGAAGTTTCTGCACCTCAAACATTCTTCCTAGCAAATGATAGATGGTACTAGAATTGATGTTCAAGAATTTGGATTGATTGATGAATAGCTATTTTGGTTATTTAGAGGTTTCTTTAAATTCAGTGTTTAAATATGATTTCATTTCTGTCTCCCTCCAGCACAACTTCCAGCAATATTTTTGAACTATGATTTAATACATGCAAATATAATAACTATTTTCAGTAGACATTTGGGTTCTTTTATTTTATGCAATTCTCTAATTAGCATAGTTGTCCTGTATTCTGTAGGTATCCATGGTTTAGTTTTTGCAGCATCTCCTAGCAAATTATGGTATGGTGTTTGGTCTGAAAAATTATATGATTTGGATTATGTATTTACAGTTCCCCAAAATGTGCACTGTGTGCATCACAAACAAAAAGAGAAGAAAAGAATCCAGGGTAACAGCTGAGAAATTCTTTTTGCTATCAGCAAAAATAAGCACTGCTTTGATAAATTAATTCAGCCACTCCTCCACCAAAGATAGGACGTATACTTACATGGTATCTACATAAATATAATTTCTGTGTGTGAAATACATCCCAATATGTTGGCGAGATGGACCAGATCCAAAACCCAGTGAAGGTAATGAGAGAATACAAAACACCATATTTTATGTATACAACTATGTAAATTAGTGCTGTGTAGGTATACAGGTGTGGGAGTGTAGGCAGGAGCACGTGTCCTACCTGCACATCTGCATACACGTGCACAGCTACACTACATCTTGCATATTTGCATGCACGCAGTTTGTACACAGGGCTGGCACGACGTCATGTAGGATATTTAAGCTATGTTTGAATTTAACCTACTGCTTGATGCATTTGGAGCCTGTTTGTCACGATGCCTCGTGCAGACAAGGAAACGTAGAAGTTATGGGTTTGGTGTTAGGTGTGCCCTGGTGGAGAGAGGGGATCAGTGATCCCAAGTGGGACCGCTTAAAGTCCACCAAGGAAGGGGACATGGCAGGATGGCACTGTCTTGTTTGTTTTCCTTTTTTAGAAGTCAACAAACCTGAAGGAATCACATTGCCTTGAAGCCACCACACAGTCATGAAAAGCAGCTGAAAACATAACTCAGCCTCCTCAGAGAGCACCCAGCTGCAGAACAAACTGCAGCTTTCCCTCACCCAGAGGAACTATGAAAAGCCCAGTAAGTGACCTCTTCAGCAAAAGTTTGAATTGGTTTCTCCTCTCCCCACGTATCACTTACACTATGTACATACTGTTGTTCCCACCACCTCTCGCCTGTGTCATTGTACCTGCCTTCTAATCTCATATTTTAATTCCACAAAGGCTTTCACAGGGAAGTCAGCATGCTGAGATGGTGTGAGTTTACAGCACATTGCCTACTTTGGCCTAATTCCCCATGTGGACACTTTTGGCGAAGGACCTTCCGTAGGCAGCAGTTTCAAAGCTGAGTACGATGCCTTGCATGTCAGCGGGCACCCAAGGGTTTGGTGTAGAGACACTAGTCTGCACCCTAGGAAGGTAATGCACCCTTTTTGTACAGAAGACAAGCCCTCAGTAACATCACCGCAGTTAGTTAACACAGAATTTATAACCCTGCCTCACCTGCCTTTTTAAGAAAAAAGCCTAGAAAACAGGAATACGGATGAGTGGAGGGTTTCTTTATCATCAGTGAGTCATTGCTTGAAGCAAATTTTGCCTACCTGGTTCCATGGCATACCTGGGAGTTACCTGGGAGTTGCCGACATATAACTCATCTATTGCTCTCAGCCCCAATAAATATGTTTAAAATGCAGCTGAGCAAATGGATCACAAGGACTACTAAAATCATACAACTCTGGAAATTTCTTTTACTTCCAGTTATTTTTTGTGGTGGTGATCTTTAACTTGAGAGCTAAATTACTGTCTGACATAATAGCTTATGGTGCAAAGGGACAGTTTCTCCAAATTAATTTGCTATGAGGCAGTAAAAAGTCCTTGTTATAAATAGGCTTTTCTAGGTGGGATGATGTAATATCCAGTATAAGATAATAAGAGTAAAACACCATTGATTGCATTCTTTGTTGTGTTATCCTGCATATAAATCACCAATGCTCCAACTACAATGCATTAGAAGTTAAGAATAGTTCTAATCAATAATTTATTACTTTATTGATAATTTTTGTAATGCAGACTTAAACCTTTGAAATAATGTCTTTAAGATGTTTGAACAATGCATATAGTATCCTGTGTAACAACCAGTCTGCACCGAGGATAAAGCCCCACTGCTGTAACCTTCACATCCTTTGCTCAAGTGCCAGACGTCTCTGCTTGCAGAGCACTGGAACTTCTGGAGACGATGAATGTGAGCAACCAGCTCCCACATCCCCTTGTGAACACCTCGCGCCCTGCTGAGTACCTGCATGTTTTCTGTGGCATTCGACCCCTTGCCACGGAGGAGGGTGAACATCTGGGCTACCCCTCCGTGATGGCAAAGGAGTATATTTGTTGCAAGGTAAATGCTATCTTAATGTAGCATTCGGGGTTGCCTCTGTGCAGGTGTCTGGAGGAGGGAGCACACTTGGCACTGGTAAGATGGGAGCCGTACTTTTATTTGACTGAGCTCCTGCTGTAGCGGGGGGTGGAAAGTGGAGGCACCAGCCATCGCTGCCTCAGAGCTGCACTGTTTTCAATATGCAATTATACCATCCCTAAAGGTAAACAGAAGGTTTGTGTGTGAGAAATATTTCTGTAAAATAGTTTGCAGCTGAAAAGATAACACTATTCCCTGCCTCCTACTTGGCTGTACAATTTTAATTATGTCAGGGAATCTCTCCTATTTTATATTCCATATATATTTATGGAATAAGCTGTTGGCAAATAGGACATTATTTCAAATAATTTAATGTATTTATTAAAAGAGATTAAAAATCTATCCAGGCTATAGTCATTGCACTTAGGGCAACTATTATGGCTATATTATCGTTCCATTTATTTCAAAATATCTTTGGCAAGGACTGCTCCTCCATGAACAGTGTTAAGAAAGAGGCTCTCTGTCTGATGATCTGCCCTTCTGTGTGGCAGAGGGCTCTGCTGTCCCCTTTTCCCTCCCAGCCCCATCCAGATAGCCACAATCTGTAGATTCAGAGTAGGGCCAGGGCAGAAGAGGAAGAGGGTGATACATCCTGGCTTGGTTATTTTATTTGTGCTACTCGATTTTAGCCGATAGCGGAACAGAGAGGCAGCCCCTGGGACACAGTCAGTGAGAAGCTGCAGAGCTGCTGAGGGACACGGGGGGTCCCTGTACATCTCTTGAGGTGTGATGGAGGAATCCAAGGATGCCAAAACTGGTCCCTTCAGCAGTGCCAGTTTTCCTTCCCTTGCTCAACTAGAAGAGTCTCTTCGAGATTCCCCTTCACTGCAGAGGTACAATCCACCCCAAACATGATTGATTCTTGTCACTGGTGAGAGAGTAGGTGAATTTTTCACAGCACAATGGTGGTTGCAGATGTCACACGTTTACCTGCTTGTTCTCAGATCCTTGCTCCTTGAATGTGGGGGTCCTTGAACTCCCTTTGAATGGTCTACAGAAGGTGAGGAAGCAAGACCAGGCTTGTCAGAGGGTTTAACTTCACAAGAAGAGGCCAGATCTTCATCTGAAAAACGTCTGGCTCTGCAAAGCAGGAAAGGCAGAGAGCTGCTGCCCACACACAGTTGCAGAGCTACAAGAGCAGTGGAAGAAAAACCTCACTCTGGCACCACAGCCGTACAGGTGCTAGATGAAGAGGCAAGAGCAAAATCCAACGTGTTGTAGATGTAGAATATGACCCAACACAGTCCTAGCTGGTGGGGGGGGGCACCAGGGCCTGCGCGCAGTCACTCACATGCACTCACACACTTAGTATGGAGAGGAGGGGAGGGAAGAGAACAGAGCCTTGCTCTAGCCCTGACTGGAGATCTCCCGGGGGAAGCAGTAACAGGCTACAAAGCCCATTGCACTAACACACCTAAGACCAGGATGAGATAATGTGCAATGAGCTTTTGTGTTTCCATCTACCCCAAATAGAAGGGCTGGTCTACATTGATCGTTATCATCATCCTTGTTGTTATTATCATTGATATTATTATTTCTGCAGCATTTTTACTCTGTTGGTGGAAACAGAGTTGTCATTCCTAATGTGCAGCCCCCACATAACAACTTGCATGAACTGTTATAAAGCTGCTCATGTAACTAAGGGTACCTCACTGGTGATATAAGCACATTTACTTATGAAGGAGTAAGAGAGAGGACCATACCAATTGTTAAATGAGTGCAAAACACTGTTCAGACCCTGAACTGTAAGTGAACCCTGTGTCTTCAGAAACTAAAGGATGAATGTGAACAGTGTTTGGCACACCTCTAGACCAGCTCCCAAAGAATCCCATGCTGAGATACAATTACTGCCAATGACTAAGGAATCATTTGCTGCTGTTTAACCAGTATCTAGAGCTCTCTAGTATTTTTCACAGGTTTAACGTGGTACGGTCAAATAAATAACTGTATGCTCTGTATTTATTCGTATGCAATAGATTCTGGGTAATAAGCTCATCAATCGATACACATCTTAAGAAAAGCATGGGTTAAGTAAACCCCACATGGATGAGATTAACAATGCATCCCGCTGTTATAAGCACCTGTGCGCCATAGTCCAGAGTCACTGTGCTCTGTAGCCATCACAGCCTCTCTGAAATGTTTGCTCTCTCACACAGGATCCAGCCCCAGCCCTCTAAGTGCTTACAGACCCATTCATTTGCACTACACCTCCATTGGTTTCACTGGACTAGTTAAGGTCATAAAATTAAACAACATAACGGTTAGTAGGATTAGAGCTGTAATAATGGGTTTGGTGCTTCCTTCCTTCCTGAACTGCTACCACTGCTGCTTGTTTGACATAATGTAACCCGTAACGTATTTTATAGGTTTCCAGTCTTTGAGCACAATGGATTAGAAAGGAGGTTAATTATGCATAAGATAGAAAGATTTATGTAAATATGAAACCAATATAATGTATTATTTACATACATCCTGTACTTACTCTAAGTAACTTCTGGAGAAATCCTGACTACCATGAATAGCTCACACCTCATTTCTGAATCTTAGTCCAGAAAAGAATGGAGGATTCTGGCTACCTTAAATTGCTGCTAATATTTTCTAGACTAGAGCTATTTGTATAAGAACATAGCTCGACATAACTCAACACAGATGGACGACAAACAGGATAAATCTCTATCATTTATTACATTTGCCTAGCGATCAAAGGTGTCTAACTAGACATTTTTCCTCATTGGTTGTTTGCATTAGATATGCAAATCTTCTTTCTTGCAGAGCCATTTCCGAATATATTTGCAAGGCTATTGATGTCCATTACTTCACTTAAATATAGATCAGAAATACTGACAAATATTTTCATTCAAAGAGTTTGATCATTTTCAGATTACTCTCCATGCTAGTAATTAACCTCAGTCAACACCCTTCCATAGAACTTTCAAACACAGTTCCTAGCAAACATAAAGTTTCATAAATATGTACTAAATAACCTTAAAGCCCTTTATGAATAATTATGAGTTTTTAAGTTTTTGTGAATCTGCATATTAATTCCATTCCATAAATAATACATGAAGCAAAAATCCAGCTTGTTTGGTGTCTGGGGACAGAGGAAGAAAAGGAGGGGATAATTATCAGTTTAATGTGGGAAAATACTTAACCTGAAAGATTATCTTCAAAACTGATGACTCCATAGGTTTGTATGTATGTGTGTATAAGCACACATATATAAAAAAATATATCTAAAGATGTGTATAGCTGCAGACACAGTTGAGACATGCATCCACTCTGAAGGCATGCTTTCATTTGAAGCATGTTACGCTTCTGTCTCTGCTGTGCCATGCTGAGCTCTTTAAGTGAGAAGCCGTGTGATGAGCTTAGCCTCCATGTAGTCCCTCTCTATAAACGTACGTTCCCCCAAAGGTAGAAAATTAATGAGAGGCTGCTGACTAAAATTACTCCATTTTGCCTTCTGTGGGACATTATGGATTTAAAAAGATAAGAAAGAGTGCAGCAAGTCCAAAAACAATTTCATTTCATTAATCCCTTAAGTGCCTCGGGATGAGCAGCCCATGTCCAGCAAAGGTGATGTTACAACAGCTTTTGCATGCCTATTGCACGTCATCCGAGCACGGTACCTCAGTGCTGTGTGTGCTCTGCTTCTCGTCTCTGGATGGAAGACATCCAATAAAAAGATGGAGTGGGAATGATATATGGCTGAATGGTCTTAGACTGACACTTCCTGGATGCACACTGACAATAATGGGAAACGTAAGGGGTTTGCAGAGCCAGCTCTCTGCTGATGCAGTGCTTGGGTTTTTCACAGTTTGCAGTAAAGAAAAGGTATTTTCTGGACGACTGTTTTTTCCACATAACAAAATGGAAACTATTATCTTTAAAAGCAGAATCCAAGAAGATATTAAATGCTTGCCTTTGTCACAGGACTGTAACTGTGTGTATTTGGTAGAAGCGTATTGATTACTGCATCTTTTATAGCCGTGATTGTTTAAGAACATAAACGCAGCAAGATTTGTCAGATAAAGTACAGCAGACGTGGTTGGAAAACGCATACAGGTTTTGGGCACTTGAAACACAATTTGCCTGTGTGAAACCCTGTCTGTACCCCACTGCCACTTACAGTTTGTAGAGTCTTTTGAGAGCAAATTATCACATTTGAATTTTATATTTTTAAATAAAGAACTCAGTTTGCTTTTTACATATTAATCCACCTACAAAATGAAAATAGATGTCACTTTTCATTTCAAGTCTTTTAGATCTATTTCATTTCATGGTCCTGTTCAGTGGCTGGTTTGAAGCATGAAAGGCAGTATTTAAACATTTTAATAAAAACAAGCAACTAAATAGCGAGCCTGTTCTCTTGGGTTTAACACAAACAGAAAGAAAAAAAGGAAAACTAAACTTATACAAGAATTTTGAGAGATGCAAGTGCTCCATTGTTGCTATCGCTGTTTTCTAGCACTGTGGCATCCCTGGAGGAATGCCTCATTTTGCAGTGCGGGTGGCAGAGAAGCTGGCCAGGAAGGTGCGTTATACACAAGGTGATGGGAGCTGGCAGCACTAGCAGTTGAAAAACAGCCTCAAGAGACTGGTGCAAGTCTATCCCGGTTGACGGGCTATTCCAGTCCATAGAGGAGTCCTCCCATAAATATCTGCACCTCTTTCCCCAAGCAGGAGTGCTCTTGGCAGCTGGGTGACTACGCTCACTGAAAGGGAGTGGTGTGAATGCTCTCTACCACTCACTCAAAGTGACCTGTGGTAGCAAAGCTCTGCTATTTAACCTGTTTAAACCTATTTAACCAGCTTGACTCATGCAGTTGGTAATAAAAGCTATTAGGTGAGTGGCTGTACCTCCATATCAGAACGGTTGATAACCTCTGGCTGGAGAGTGGTGAGAAATAGGGGAATTTAGCCCACCCTGTGGCCACCACGGGACCTGCACACACAGAGGAAATCACCGTATTTCACTCTTACGCCAGCCCTTGCTTTTGTGTGTACATGGCAGAAGCAGAGGGAAAAGGCCCCCACAGAAGTCACTAAATCAAAAGCTCCACCTGAAGCCACTCTAAAAGTTTCTGGGAGTGAGGGAGGGACTTGTGGAAGTATTTGGTAGTACTATGTCTCTTCACTGAAGGCCTGTTAATTACTCATAAAGACTCAGCTGGAAATAGTTTCTGGGAAAAAAAAAGTATGGAGCACCCCAATTTTGTTTTCTATTAGAAATGAGACACAGAGTTAAATGAAGTGCTTTGAAGGCCAGTATTACAGTTATTTGGGAATCTGTCTCCCTTATAAATTGAGAGGTCATTAGGAATTTGTAAATTAACTATTCTTATTGCACAGGAAAAAAAACAACCTACAAAATATTTAATTGTTGTTGCTGTTTATCATGGGAGGCAAAACTTCTTGCCTCTGAAATACTTGATGTGGATACAAACCTGTTGATGAGTGGTTTAAGCTAATTCTTATGTGTGCTGGAGTCATAAATTCATAGACTTTAGTATGAACTCAGCTGCAGCCTATGTTACTGGTTAAACTGTTTTCATCTCAAACCCACTCTGAATCCTCAACAAAAATAGTAGGCCAGATGCCCAGACTGCAGCTAGAGACCCTCATTAGGCATCATTTGCATCCTATTAACCACTGAGCTGTGGGTCATTCGCTGCCTGTCAACCATTCAAGTCATTCCTTTTGTGTTAATTAGTAGAGAAATAAGGAGTTAATGAAGATCTTATGATCTGTGATGATTCATCTTTGTTGTTTCAAACGAATCCCCGCTCTCTGAGCACTCCAATGAGCTCCTACACACCGAATAATAGAGAAATAGTCAGAGGGAGCTTACGGCGGCCTTTGGAGTGTTGTTCTCCAGGGACCTTTTGCATGGTGGGCTTTGTTAGCTAAAGATTAGAAGGAGTTAATTGCTTCAAGATTGCTAGCAGATTAAGTTACAGGGTGTGTTGTATCTATGCAAGCATATGTCAGGTCTAGTTAAAAGATAGAAGATGCTTATTTTAATAAAATTATGAAAGAACGAATTAATTTGTCATTATAGTGAAAATCTTATTTCTACTCTTAATTTGAGTGCTTGCAGATAAATGTAGTGCTGGTTTTGCTCTCGCTTTCCTTCTCAAAACAGGAGAGCACAGCTCTTTGCTGGCCAGGCTCCCTAGGCTGGTTGCAGGCTTTCGTCTGACTTTCCATCCCTGTTTGAGGATGGTAGAGCGGGGCTGGGCTGCATGGGGGGCTGCGGCTCACATTTCCTGTGGGTCCTCTTCCTCTTGCTCTGAGGGGGATGAGGGCTCATGGGCTGAGTGGTTTGTCAACACTCCTCCCTGGGAAAACTGTTTTTCCTGGAATGCAGGAAAATCCCACAACCTGCACTCCCAAACACCTGGGACCTGAAGCCTCATTGCCCCCCTCACCGGGACAGCAATATCGCTTCCACGGGGCAGGATTTGGTCCGGCTCCAACAAAGAGAAGTAGTTGCTATGACATGAGGTGCACGCATGTGGGTTTGCTCTTTCTTTAGTGCCTGCAGATCCCTGTCACTCCGGAGAGCCACCAGTGCAAGACCTTTCCCAGGCAGCCCTGGCTGGAAACTCCTTTTTTCAGACACTTAATTTCAAAAATAACAAACAAACAAGCAAACAAAACCCCCACAGCCTCCCTCCCCAAAGCGATTTCCTCAAGGCTTAAAGAAGAAATTGTTCCTCCGTCCACACCAACTCTGATACTCAGGTGTATTTATTTTTACAACAGGCAAATAAAGTTGAAAGTTTTGTTTCTTCATTTCCTATTTGCTTCCTCTGGAGCAGAGACACTGGCTCAGAAGCCAGGCTGGCACGGCTGGAAAGGTTAATGCCTCTTCTCTCCCCACTGCTTTGCTGTGGTCTGCTGCTTCCAACAGCAGGAATGTTAGAACATGCACAAATCTTCATCATTTACAGCCTGGATGTATACTAAAATAAACACCAAATTTAATATTCTGGGCTGTAAACCAAAGTAGGTCAATAAAGAACAGCTTCTTGATGTGAAGGATAGTTGCTGCTCTTCTTGCTGTGGCGGCAATAACTTCTGGAGAGAAGCTGAGGTACTCCACAAATTGGCCTCCTTATGCAGAGGCTCTGCTGAACTCAGCAACTTTCTGAGTTCCTGTAACAGGAGGGACATGGGCCAAGGGCATCAGAAGCTGCTTCAGGACAAGAGATAATTGTCTCTCCTCTTCCTCCTTGCTCAATTTGTGAATGGTACTTTAGTTCTTTTAGAAAACTAGTGTCTTGCTTCTATTTAAAAAAGCCCAGAACTGAAATTAATTATTTAGGTTTGCCAAATATTGTGAGTTTTTATTTAGACTTTTTTTTTTCACCTGTACATCTATCAGGTAGAAAATAAAATTAATTATTTGTTCAGCGCTATATTTAAGAGTCTGTGAACGTTGAGGTGCATTTTAGCAATGAACAATATCCTAAAAGAGCTCAGATCTGTCTGAAAAACGCACCACTCCCTCTTCTCTGTTTTAGCTCTTGCAAATAGTGCATCAGTTAGAAATGGCCATTTCCTTATTTGTGAAGAAACACTATGCAAATTGCAAAGATCAAAGATATATCTGATGAACACTTTTTTTTTAAAATCCCGTTGTGAAAACTGTATATAATTCATGTCTTCCTGGCTGTAAAAAAAAAAAAAAAAAAAAAAAAAAAAAAAACAGGACAACTATTTTNAGTCAGATATTTCGCTCCTCTTAAATAGTATTTTCCTCTTTTCTTGGGTAAAGGCGTGGGAATAGGCTTGGTGAGGCAGGAGAGCAGCATAGATTAGTCCCATCCCCTATGGCTTTTACATACGTCCTTTGCACTGCCCAGCGACAGAAAGGGTGGATGCAAGGCCTGGAAGAAGGAGACATCCTGCGATGCTTTGCCTGGGCTAGGGCTGAGGCAGCAGCACTGGTGAGCCCAGCGACCTTGGCAGCAGTTACTAAATAACTCCCTGGCTGGTTCATTATGTTAGAGCCCCTCCCTACTTTAATTGCTCTAAATGAAGAGGCATTTCCCACCACTTAGATGATAAAGGGAAAAAACCCTACCCTGCCCCTACACACACACACGCACAGGAGGAAAAAAGGGAAGCCAGTGCAAGTGATAAGGGAAAGGCAACCATGACTCTTGGGTGGCTTCAGAGAGCTAGAGGAGATTGGAATGTAACTGGAGGCAAATCAGGCACTGGAGGAATCACAGAGAGCAGGCAGGGGGTGGGGTGGGAGCGGGGACACAGCCTGCAATGCACAGCCCAGGTCCTCTTCAAACAACCAAAGCTAAAGCCAAGCGAGTGCAGGGCCACTCCTTAAGCATCCCCTTAAGTCTAGCCCGGGTTTCACCGCCGGCAGTAGCAGAGTGGCAGCTACAGATATTTTTTTCTTCTCCTGCGACATCAGTCAGAAAAAGCCGCTTTTGCGTGGGGGCGGGAGGGGGGGAAGAGGCAGAGGGAGAGAAGAGGGGAAAAAAATAAGCAGAAGTAATTTATTCGGGATCTTTGAGAGGATAATAGCCAATTATTTGTTTATAACACTGGTTAAATTTTCATTAGGCAGATTAATGGAATATCATGTACTGTCAACATTGGACTGAGGGGTGGTCTGTAAGAGATAAACGGGCAAACAGTCGATGTGTCTCCCTGAGTAAATTAGTTTTTGCTTTCCTGTTTTTCATATGAAAATGGAAAGGTGGACAAGGTGGTGCATTTTAAAACAGGTCTCAAGATGGGCCAAATCAGTTAAATATGAAAGCAATTCTGGTAATAAATACATTATAATAACTTAGCATCGTGCCTATCATTTTGATTTCATGAAAGTCTGGGATAATGTAGATTTTTAACCTGCTCTCTTAATACACATTTCCTCTTCCTGAACTTCAGCGTTTCTTGCTGTGAGGTGAAAGCATATTACTTTTTTTTGCCTGATTTTTCTGTGTAATCTGTTCAGTATTACAGCTGGTAAGTGCTAGAGGCTCACAGCTCTTTCTTGTGAATTCTGGTATTATCATACTGGATAGCATGAGCAGTCCCCTCTAAGTACTGTATTATCAGCATCAGAACCCCTGAGTGGTTATGGTTGCATATCCTCCTCTTTTGAAGTCAGACTATTTCTTAACATATTAGCCTGGGATTTTCAGACAAGCCACGGAGAGGCAAACACCCAAATTTCAGAGGGAGTTGGGCCTATAAGTCCATTTAACCTCTTTGAAAATCTCAAGACATTTTATAGAAGAGCAAAACCATGCAGAGGGTCTTGTCAGCCTCATCACCGTAATTTGACTTCACAGCTCTGCTGCTCTCGGCACTGCGTGGGCAGGTGGAGAAGAGAGGTCCTCTCCAGTGAACACAGCTTTGGAATGCACAGCAGGTTTAAAACAGCCCCAAGACATTTCATTCAGACTTGACCACTAATAATTACAGAGCACAAAAATGGCCTCTTGGTATTAGGAATGGCAAAATATTTCTTTCTTATGACATATCATTATGACAGTGCCACGTAGGTTTCCATTTACAGGCAGCACTTGATGACATTTGCTCTTCTAGGTCACAAGTCTACGCAACTTTGAGGCTGTATAATGCTCCCAAGAAGAATATTCATCCTTATGCTTCTTAAAATTGCAATTTTAATAGCCACCTCTACAAAAATAAGCTGATATATTGTTTACAAAATCCCCAAGTATTTATATAACATGTTAATAAAAACTCTTAGACATTGTGAGGGGACAACTCATACTTCTCATTTGTTACCCTGATGTCATCAGATTATCTGTAGAGAAAAACAGAACTGAGAATTAAGTAACAATGCATGGCACTGGTCTGAAATTATATTCTTGGGTTTGTTGTTGCAGTCTTCCTAAAATTCCCCCTCCCTTGTGATCATAGGCCTACATTTGGAAGTCAATTTTCTGTATTTTCATCAACAAGGAGGCTCACTATGCTCTTCTGCCACACAACAGCAGCAGCAGCCTGGCTCCAGGCCACACCAGTGTCTTCATACTGATCTCGAAGGATAAGAAAGTTCACTCCAGATTCTTAAATTCATTTATCTCTTAAGTATTCTATTGTGGACTGGTTTTTCCAAGCAGAAGGTGTTTATTGATACACATAAGGTGTTTCTCAACATGTATAAGGTGTTTCTCCTCTAGAAATGGTTTCTACATACTTGATAGGTTTAACTGTAGCTTATTCTCTTCCTGAAAACATACCAGTCCAACGAGGCAGGGACCTGGCCACACATGAGTAGTGAGGTGCATATTTGTAAATCAGTCTGAAATCAACCTGGAATATCTACAGCTGTCGATAGACAACAGACATTGAGTTACACGTATGACAAAAAGATACAGCTGATGTCTTTGACTTTAAAAAACTGAAAGGAAATCCTGTTTTCAAAGCAACCAAGATTATAGCTGGGATTCTTAAGTTGGACTTTATTTGTTGTATAGACCCAGTTGTTTTGGTCCTGCGGGTGTATGATGTATGGAAATGGTTTTCACTTTAAACAGGGACAAAGGTAAAAATTGAAACATATTTAGGAATTTCATTTTTTAAAATATTTTATTATTAAGGCAACAAAATAGCCATTTTAAAACATTCCATTTTGATTATGTCAGAATGTTACAATAAAAACAGACATATTTTAAAATGTACGCTTAATTTTAAGATGAAATGCTCTGAAGAAATTGAATTGGATCAAAACAAAACCAGAATGGCTGGTGAAACATTCCGCTTGAATGTGAACCTGTTTTTATCAAAATCAAGACATCCCTGAAAAAAACCCAGCATTTTATGATAGGAAAGTTGCTCTGAAAAAAAAATCAGCAAATGTTACTGTATTGTTAGGTGCACAGTGCTGAAAAACATGTACTACTAAGAAGTGGGTTTTTTCCTGATATGACCAGACCGACTGTGATAACTCGCTCATTTCAAGTGATTCTATTTCCCTTTTTCGAGTTTAAATCTTGCCTACTTCCATGAAGAAGCCTTTAATTACACCCGTATCTAAGTGGTGTAAATGAGATCAGAACAGATCCCTGACAGCGATGCCCTATGAACTATGCCAAGTGCTGTCGTTAAGTATATTTTCTAGTTTCCACTCTATTTTTGACTGAAAATTGTTGCTGTGATGCAGGATCTGTACTGGCCTCTTTAAGGAGTTAAAATGTTTGCTAGTAAAGTCATGGACGTCTGTAATGAATGGGATTATCTGTACTACTCATCAGTGCAGAAAAAAATAGCACTAATAATGCAAGTAAATTCTCATCTTGCACATGTTTTTCTGTTTCATCTTGGAAATGAATCTGTTCACTCATAAATCTTGCTTTGGTTTAAAAAAAAAAAAAAAAAAAGGAAGAATTAGTATTCTAGCAAGTTCACTCCACAGAATGACATACGTAATTTTCAATGTGAATGAAATGTTGCAAGATCTGATAGGTTCTGTTTTTCTTGTATGAATTTAAACGATATGTGAATTTTGCAGGGGAAAAAAAGAGAATTAGTATGTACTTGATTTAAAATGCTGTGAAGCATGAAGTCCATCCAGCAAACAATTCCTAAGAGGTGTGGTAGCAACTAGCAAAGGTGTTACTCCAAAAGTGCCAACAGCATTTTTGTTATAGTACCATTGAAGAAAGATATTCACTAAGAAATGAATTAATTCTCTCCCTGTATCCATCCAGAGAGTCTCCATTTGTGTGAATGGAAGATACACATGTGTATATGGAGGTATCTTTTTTCCTAACAAATAGGCCATATGATAAGCTCATAAGGGTTTTGTGGAATATTTGTATTCCCCTTGCTTGCTGTGAGCCAAACCTGTCTCACAAGGGATATAATTAGCAAAAGCATCAAAGAAGGCATATTTTTAGCAAGTATTCTTCATTTCCACAGCATTCTTCCAAAACTTTCCATTTTGAAAAAAAAATAAATTCAAAAATCCCACCTGTAAGGATGAGGCAAAATGTGAGATTCAGTTGTGCACACAGGTATCTGCCATTTCAGAGGATGGCAAGTTTCCACTTCTCTAAATGAACAGGCCTGCTTTCACTGAAGAACTAATGAAGTCTGACCCTCTATTAACTATAAAAGGAGCCTTGGTTTAGTTGGGTTTTTTAATCATGTTAATGCAATTTATCTACCGCATAGGGAGACTAATCTCCACATTTCAATACATTAGTTAAAATGAGGTGGTGTCTATACCATTTTGGGATTAGTAAATCTACTAGAGACTTGCCTTTTTCCTAGGATGTAATTTTTTCTTTTCAGGCCATCATCATTAGTGCCCTTACCTGCAGTACTTGAAATAACCAGCAACAAACTGTATGCAAGCTGAGGTTTTAAAAGAGACTAAATCAGTTAGGCTCCCAAATCCCATCAAAGGACAGTTGTGCTTGGTCCCTCATCAATCTTAAGTCCTTTTGGAAATCCCAACATTCATTCATGCTAAAGGATCAACTATGTCCTATAAAGCAGGGGGTTCAGTGGCCGCTCTCTTAGCAGAACAGAAAGAATAAAGTCACTCTCCAGTGATACCCAAAAATACCTTCCTTCAGAAACGGCCTTGCAAGATCTCCTAGCATGCCATCGTACATTAGTTTCATTTAAAACAACTGATAATATCCCAAGACTCCCAGATACGATCTCTGCTTCCAGTTATATTCGAGCCTCTGACGGCAAAATTTGGCCAACTCAGTTTTAAATACAACACCTAGGATGTTAACAAAATATGTTTCACGTGGCTGGTAAAGTGGCTGCTTTTTATTTCAAAGCCGTTGACTTCAAAGGCTGCTTGGATTCTGTGTGTGTGTGTTTTCTTTTAAAAATCTTCATACTGTTTCTGTCTTTTTTTCTCACTATCAAATAGATCATTACATTTTCAACACTTAAGGACAAAAATTCTTCTCTCAGATCTGCACGGCAGATCTTGACAGCAATAGTCAGCTCTTCCTCACATGCAGGGAACTCCTGTTGACATCAAGGAGAGAAATGGAGACATGTGCAGGTAGGTCTAAGGAGAATGCCAGCATCGAGACCCTCTGGCCAAGGTCTGGTGGGAAATCTGACCCCCGTTTTCCAAATACCCTAGAGCCTTGGGATTTTGGTGCCCAGTTTCCCTTACATTTTCAGCAGCTGATCTTCAGGAGCCATTGAACACCCATTTTCTGATATCATCTGCACTCAGAATTTCAGCTACAGTGTTCAGCGCCATATCGACACTCCCTCACATTCACCTGCATGTTATTCTCTTGCTGCCAGGGTCATTTCTGATAAAGAGCAGATTTGATTACCCTCATCACCCAGTTAGTTGGCTGTGTGTTTAGGAACAATCTCCTATTTTTGCTTGTCTTTCTTAGCACTAAATACTGTGCTGCGTGTTTGCCATGAACCTTGGCATCAGTAAGTTAATGGTTGGAGTTGTGTTTATTCCGGTCCCACAAACTCATTAACAACTTGAACTCCACAGCAAGTGTCAGCCGATGGCCAAGGGAGGGGATGGTTATTTGTTTATTGGTTTTGTCTGGACTTTTGTGGGGGCTTCACTTCATCTTTGATAATATTAACAAAGTATTTGTGAAACAGAAGAAACTTGGGCAGACAGCCGCTTATTACAGTTCAAAATGCCAGGAGGTTGGTGCTGCTCTCCACTAACATATAAGGCTTTATTTCATTTCTCTTTTGACTTTTACCATTAATATATTCTCAGAACTTTTCTAAGCATCTTGTTTTCCCATCTCTTCAAAAAAGGGGGGGGGGGGCAACAGCAAAAAAAGCCAAGTATGAAAAGGAATAGCTCAGCCATGTTAAAAAGTCTTCCCCAAAAATCCAGCTACCATGGAGAAGGATTAGCCATTTAAATGGGCACATTAAAAAAAAAAAAAAAAAGCCATTAGGATAGATTTGTTCCTTCACTTCTCATTTCAATCTTCCATTGTGTAGGTTTAATGAATAGCACAAGGAGGGTGAATAAGTTAAATAAGGCAAATAAGGCCATGGTTAACTTAACTAGTTATATGATTAATTCTTTGCTCTAGCTATTTTACTCAAGTGGGAGTGTTTGTCTGTGTCATGAAATGTATATTCAAAATCAGTGGTTCAGTTATTTAAAGTTGTAAGGTTTTTTATTTATACATATAAATGTACATCTGTTGTCAAATAAAGCAGCTTAAAGGGAATCTTACTGTGAAAAAAATTCAGACCAAGATCCAGGATGATGGAGAATCAGTCCTTAAATAACCAGAGGCTTTTATAGAGCTGGTGCAAACATTTCTCAGACATACCCTAACTGACCTCTGTAAAGGACTTTTGTGGAGAATAACTGTACAGAACATTGCCTTCGGTACCATCATCTCTCTGTTGCAGACATCCCCTCATGATGGGTTTGGCCATGGTCTCCTCTGCACATTGAAGGGAGAACAGAGCAGAGCACACTCCTGGGAAAGTTCATCAAAAGCTGTCCTGCAGTGAAGACAAAACCCTCTCTGAAGCTTTGCAAGAACCACTCCTGAGCAACAGCTTCATGCCAGAGCCATTGTCCTGTGTACAGAAGTATAAATCACGGAGTATTGTCTTCCACCACCCAGAGGACATGTGAAAGCAAACATATTATTGTACTTCCCATACATGTGTATGCAGTCCCCCAAGCCCACAGCCAAACCAGAAAGGAATGAAAGGGATGTGAGAGACAGCCAATGCTGACTTATCCCCACTATGTTCAGTCTCATAGTTGAAGTTTCTGTTAGATGTTTAATTGCACTGATTTCTCCGTACAGTCAGCTACAAGCACATATGGAAGGTGATTTCAATCTTCAGCCCACCAGTGATTCGGCTGTCTATCCCTCCACAGACCATGAAAGTTCCTGGGACGACTTTACTGCTAGGTTAGGAAACTAGTTTCTAAAGGGAGATGAATCTAAGCAATGATGAAGAGGTAAAGCCCTTGTTAATCAAGCGGAAATACAGATGGGAGTGAGGGTGTGGGGTAAACCGCAATCCTTTAGGAGATTTCTCATCCCTACTGCTACTGGCTGGTCTGGGAATCACAGGAGCTTTTTTCAAAAATTCCAAAGTCAGAGAACACTTTTGGTAGGACACAGGGTCTCATGTTGCTCCCTCCTGGCACAAGCAATATTTTTACCAGCAAGCCAGCTTTCAGTACCTGTATCATGGGTTCCAGTTCTGCTGGAATCTTTCTTAAACACTTGCACAAAACTGACTGGTCTACAATAAAAAGAAAACAACAGAGTGAATACAAAGGTTATGTGAGTAAACGTGCCTAAAGTTTCAAATGATGACTCCACTGGCCATTTCATTCACTCTCACCTAGCAGAACCCAGTGCTTGAACTGTCCTTTCACTCTGCCTTGCCAGTCTCTGCTGTTTCAAAACCCTGCTTAGATACCCTCTGCACAGATTTAAATGCAGAAGCTGAATGGACACTGGCTATAATGGTTTCACATGGGTCTTTTCAATCTTTGCCATAGCAGACAGCAAA
This sequence comes from Pandion haliaetus, assembly GCA_013401275.1. Taxonomy (NCBI): domain Eukaryota; kingdom Metazoa; phylum Chordata; class Aves; order Accipitriformes; family Pandionidae; genus Pandion; species Pandion haliaetus. The sequence continues at coordinate 28,329 of VYZV01011641.1, forward strand.
GTGATAGGAATATGATTTAGTCTGTTAAACTTTTGGCCCAGCTCAGGAAAAGAAAATTTACCACATTCTGTCAAATGCTTATATTAATATCTGTGTAAACAGAGGGAGGAAACTCATGATGTATAATTCAACCATATATGATGAAGGTGGTTTTCTGCCTTGTTGCTGGATAATGGGAAGATTCATGATAACCTGTGGCCTTCCAAAAGTGTCTGAAGGGCACAGCTGACCCTCAGCAAAGAAACATTTCCTCAAGCTTGCCAAATTATGCACACAAAAGAAATATATTCTTGTGCTGCAAATCAATGTATGTCTTTCAACAGAGACTGTTTTGAAGTCCAAATTTTTAATGATGCCTGATGATCTATTTACACAAAAACTTTCAAAACATTGGGAGCAAAAAAACCCTGACATGATGGGGTTTTCTTCCAAATTAGGAGAACTCTTGGAATGGTACCTCTGTCTTCACCCATATCCTCTGTTTTCTCTGCATGATCATGACAAGTTAACCAGAAAGATTGACATTTCCTTAAATGTTAGAGCTGACATGAAAACTTACACAAACTTTGCATCCTTAACCTTCAGAATAACAACAGGAACAAAGAATTATATCTGATATCACTCTTACTGTTGGACAGATATTGCTGAGCTGTGCTGGCACTGGCTGGCGTTCATGTCCAGCTCGCACCAGCTACAAGGGTACCACTGATGCTTGGGGGATATTTTGGGGACTGTGAATTAATTGCCTATGGATTTAAGGCTGCCCTGCATAGTGGTGAGGGAAGGGACTCTCACAGAGCCAGGGCTGCCTTGGGACGTGCTGCCTGGGGGTGCAGCCCACTGTCTGCAGTGGGTACCCCATGGGGAAATGGGATTTGCGGGTGGGCCAGCCCCTACTATCGCACCCAGCTGCCTTTGGGGTGTCCTTTCCCAACAAGGCCAAGGTGGGCTTTGCATGGAAGAAGGAGCTACACCTCCAACAGGCTGTGGATGTCCCTAACCAGGGAGAACATATAGGACTCTCAATCTCTGAGGTTATTGGTTTTATTTTAATTTTGGAACTTGGGTGCATTTTTTTATTGTTACTGTTGCCTACCACAATTTTTCAGAAATGCATGCACACACCAGAGCTTTAGGATCAAATGGAAAACTGAATAAATCAACATATTATTGATGATGGATTAAAATTTCAGGCAGAGTAATCTCCTCTCACAGTGCATCTGTTGAGGAGGACTCTGTTATCCTTTTGGGCATCTTTTAGGTGTATTAATTAGTACCAGCTGTAACTGGTACCAGCTGTAACTGCTTCAACACTGAGACCCACTAAGGGCAGCATGCTCCAGCATTTGCACAGCCCCTTGGGGTGAACCTGCCCTCCCTGACAGGCATTAGGGATGCAGGAGGAGGACACATGCTGGGATGATCAAACGCTCCGTGTGACTGCAGTCTAGGTGTGTGAGGTGGGATGTGGCTGTAACCCCTTTCATGACATACATGCTATCATACCATATTAAAGTATACATTACCACTAAACATAAGTAACCTCATTTTCCATGTTGGGGTTTCATGCATTTCATTTATAATTTAAGACTGTTATGAACTAGACTGATCCAGTTCTTGAATTGTTCTCAAACTGTTTCAAAAGTGAAATATGACAGGACTACTTCAACTTGGTCAGATACTATCTTCCTGCGTACAGCTGGTACTGCCTTTTCGTTCTGCAGCAAAGTGTCTGAGGTCAGGGAGTGCCTTCCTCTTTGTCTGGTCTCTATTAACTCTCTCTGGAAAAAGTTGTCCTCTAACAGATTTTTTCCCCCAGCATGCCTTTTTTGGGACTGATCCTTTAAATTTCACAGAAACAAGCTGCTACAGCTTTTGAATGAACTTGCTGCTATTTGCTCTCATTCTCTCCCTTTTCCAGCTGGTAAGTGTTAACTCACATTGCCTTTCCTTGCAGGTTTTTATTTTTTATTCCTGGGAAATACATTTTCACATAGGGAAAAAAAAAATCCCATAAGTCCTAGCAAATCCATTTAAACACAGATGTAGCCATTTTACGGTTGTTGCTATGACAGTTTGGCAAAGGTTATGCATACTGTGAAACCTATCTGCCGAGGAGAGAGATCCATGTACAAGCAAAGGCGGAAGCTGGAACCCAGCCTCATCCATGCTGTTTGTTTGCTAGGGAAAGGAAAACGTAGAAGGAAACTCTGCCCATCATGATAGCTCTTCCATTACACCCACCAGCATATAAATGGAGCTCAGGGTCAGTGAAACAAGAGAAGCAGAAGATTGATCGTGGGAATGGGAAGATGAAATGGAGAAATTTTTTTGTTTTTTCCTGGTTATTCAAGCAGAATTTAGCCCAGACTAGTAGAGGGACAAGTCTACCAGAGAACATCTCCTGTCTGAAAGTAATATGTTTTAATCCATGTAATGCTGCACGTGGTTCGGCCCTTAACATAGACATGGCATGTTTAAAGATATTTTTTTCTATCTCATAGCACTGCTAACAAACCTTATTCATTAAGAGTAAAGCCATATCTAGTGTACTGTGAGGTAATCCCTGGTAGTTAATTCATTTTCTAATATGATGTATTTCTCAGTGTAAATAAAGCCCAAGGGGAGTCAAAGGTCCCTGTCAGAATTCCTAGGGAAGCATCATTAACACCTTAAGAAATCTTCACTGAAAATCAAAAGTGATGTGCACCAATTAAAAAACAACAAAAAATCTGTAAGAGTCATAAAAGTAAGGGAGATGTGCTTCAAGCTCATTGCAATAAATCTATCATGATTACTTTGCTCCCTGCAGAACAAGTCTGTTAATTTTTTACTCTTAAAATGGATTTATACTAAGTCTCATCTTGACATAAATTCTAAATTTTAGTTAAAAGCTGAAAAAATGTAAGCCAAAGTAACAGTTAAAATATGAGTTGGAACCAAATTAAATGTTTGGTTAATTTTTTTTAAGCTACCATAGGGAATAGTCACTAGAAATAAATTTATCTGAGTATTATTTACAATATACTACAGAGAATAAATGTATGCTCCTTGTTTAAACTAAGTTATTCCAGGGGTGAATTAGGCCCAGCATGGTCTAAGCTATTCTTAATCGAATCAGAATATAAGAAGTCTATTTTTAGCAGCATTTATCTCATAAATGGACAATTTTGAGACTGTAGGATTTATAATTACTTTGTACATTTCATACATATAGCACAAAAGATCCAAATGCAGCATTTCCTTTGATACCCTATTATGCCTGACATGAATTCAGTATCACATCTTGTTAGGGAAATTTATCTTATGTGAGAGACTTTCAAATTACATTTGCAAAATATACAAACACCAAATGAGTCTGTAGCTTAAAAATAAACTAAGGAACACACATTTAAAGCCAATAACAATAATTTTTAGTAGTATTTGACAGTATTTCAGGATATTTAGTCTAGAATTAGTCCTTTCCCTGTGAGGGCAGCATTTCTTTGCCCCTGTGCAAGAGATTCAGCTCCTGGCACCGAGGAGCACAGCACAGCCCCGAGGCAATGTGATGGACACAGCGATGGTGTTTTAAAGTGTATTTAAAGTGTCATGAAAAATTGCAGGGAGGGGGAAGGACAAAATCACCTTTACAGCTGCCATCCCTCGGTCACCAGTTTCTCACAGTCCTTCTGGTCCCTGCACCCACCCACGTCCCTGTGCATCCTCCAGCATCCCAGGGCCTGGGTGGACAGTGCAGGGGTGGTAGGACATCTTTCTCCTCCTGTCTGGGAGCAACATTTTCAGCACGTCAAACCCCCCACCACCCCTTGACGCCCTTCCCTACCCAGATGTGTTGAGGAATGGGAAGGAACGAAGGAATAGCCTGATGCTGACATGTGATGGGATGAAGTTACCCAACCTTGGTGGCACAAACAAACCCCTGTAGTCCCTCAAAAGCTCCTTTGGGACTGTTGGGTCTAGGGGGGACCAGGAATACCTTAATTCCAGTCCTCTCTGGCATGAATCTCACCCTGGCAAGAGCAGAGGACACTGAGGGGTGGTGCAGGAAGCGGTGGTTGTACCTGCCGCACAGGTGTAGCCCTGCATCTCTGCCCATCCCTCTCCCTGCACCACCAGCAGTATCACTCCTTTCAAAGGCAACATAGCTCCAGGCAAATCTGCTCTGCAGATTGTTTCCACCCTGTGTTCCCCATGGTTCTGGCTCTGTCTGTGCCTTGTAGATATAGTAACTTTGCAGCTTGTAAAGATTTGTCTGCTCTCCCATCCCCTCCCCCCACTCACTCCTTAAATCAGTGACTGGGACAAGTCCATTCATGTTACAGGTATCGAGGAACATAGTTACGCACTGAAGACTTCAGTGTGCCGGGTCCTCCAGCAAGACTGAGTATGAGACCCAATCCTCCCGATGGTGAGCTCTAGCAACCAGTCGTTACAAAGGACCAAGCCGTGGAAAGTCGTAGGGAAGTCCAGACATCCAAAGGTTTCACGGTCCTTATGTTCAGTCATTGAGGGGCTCAGCTGAGATAGTGATGGAGAAACAGCCAGTACCTGGCTGGCACCTCCAGACATTACCATTTCATAAATGTTTACTAACAATAAATAGTAATAATGAGATTTTATTACTTCCTGACTCCTAGTCTTACGTACGGTCCCCCAAGAAAAAAGCCATGCATCTTGGAAGAGCTCCAGTGGGAAACACAGCACAGCTGCTAAGCAGAGGGTCCCTTAGAGCCCATTACCTGCTGTACCAACCTCTGCAGTGGCTTGTGCTAAGCACAGGCTCCAGTTTAGTGCATCCATTTTCCAACTTCTCACGCTCCAGCTGTCTGAAAAGAAGCTAAAAAAAAAAAAAAAATCCCTTCTCCCTCTCCCAGCACGCACTTGCACAGCAGCTGTATTTCCCTGTGTTCCCCGTGCTTGGAGAGCACATTGCAGTAGAACCGGACCTACGGTCTGAAACTCTGTTTTGTGAGAAACCAGGCTGCTCCCCCCACTGTCAGCTCTCTGTGAAACGAACTTCTTTCTTCAGTTTTCCCTGCTTGATTCTTCCCACTTTTTTCTCAAACACAGTCCCTCAATATGTGCTTTTTTGTGTTACTACAAGCGATTTCTCACCTAGCCTGTGAAGGAATGAACACCGAAGGGTGGGTTTGGGGTTGGTTTTTAGAAAAATGCCTCACACGTGCATCTCCTGGTACTCAACTCCATGTGCAGTTGCCCTAGTTACTCTTCAACAGGACTTCTGCAGACAGATAGAGATTTGGAACTAAATTTGGTCCACCAGATCATCAGATCCCCTACACATGCCCATGTTGGCTTTGCAGAATGAATTTCAGTGAACACCTACAAGCAAGCAAACAAACCCTTTCTTCCTGCAGCAGAGGGGGAATGTTAAAGCTCGAGGGCTGCAGCTCTCCAGCTGATACCTTGTTGTGCCAAGTTGGAGCACAGAGTAAATTTCTTACAACCGAGTTATAAACCCCCTGAAAATAGGTTTTATTATGGAAATGCAAACACAACCACGGCTATAGCAACATGAAAGGCTCTGCTATAATAATGCTTAGATCCAACTCTTTGTGCACAATTGGCATAGAAAAGTATTTGATTTTTGTTGGGGTTTTTTGCTGGTACGTGTCAGTGTCACTTCACAGTTGGTCTCAGTTTATAACAAAATGCATAAAAATTATTAGTAATCCTCGTTTATAGCTAGGGTCTCAGAAGCACCATCTCAGGCATTACTTTACCCATCAAACATGGCTAAAACAGCTATTGACATTTGGAACCATTACTCCTGGAAAGAAAGATGGGATATTCACAGTTAACTGAGCAGAATGTCTATTGAGTTTAGTGTCTCTCACACACAGTAAAGCATTAGGCTCACCACCCGAGCTTTGATAATCAGTTTGTTTCAGACAAGAAGGGAAAAAAAGACAGGAGAAGGGAAGGAAATCATGAAGACCCTTAGTCTGAGATATTCTGCTTTGCTGTAAGTTCACATGCTCTGCATATTTTCAGAATCCTGAGATTTCCTAAAAATACCCCCATGTTTATATTTCTGGTTTTTAGTTAAAAAAAAAGAAGGAAAAAAAAAAAAAAAAAAAGAGGGATTTCATTGTACTCCTACAGTTTCCACTATATAAAGTCAGGCTCTTATGCAAAGCTGTGGTCTATTCTGATCTGTTGGGTGGGGGGAAAATCCAAATTCTAATAAGGAAACATCTTGCAAATCAGGGGGAAAAAACCTACTGTCCTCAAATTTTTTAGCTTATTTTGTTGATTCATCCTGCCCTAAAATCTCCAAATGTAACAATTTAATTTCTATGGATGCAAAGTTCTTTTACATGGTCATGTTTTGCTTTAATTACTCAAATGAGCAGTTCTGCACAGTTCAGTACATTGAGGCCCATTGTGAGAGTAAAGTTAGCACTATTCTGCCACATGCCTTCACGTTGAAAGCAATCCCTCACCTGTGCCTATCCATTTTCCTAAAGTTTTTTTAATGATCAGAAGCATGAATCTCTGTTTCACAGGATCAGACACATCCATGGCACTCAGCCATCCTTCCCCCATTTCTCTATAGCAACTTTAGCAAATTTGTTTTGACTGCCATGGTCCTGGCACCTCACTCACTAAGCATCATCATTCCAAAAATGGTTGAGAAAACAGAATACTTAAAGATCAGTTTTGTTTGTTTGTTCTTAATATGAATATCCCTTCCACTCAATAGTTTAATTAATGATTACATGTAAATTAAAGAACTTTAAATGGCCACTTTACAGATGAGGTAGTTTAGCATGGCACAGGAAAAATGGAGCCCCTTCTGAAAAACCTAAATAAATGTGACAATGTACCCTTTTAAGAATTCAAATATCTTTCTTATTTTTTCCCCCCATACACCTCAGGATGTATCTCCAGCTGGAGAAAACCAGGCAAGTGCCATGTGTTTGTAATACACATATAACTGTATTGGCTCTTCTGCTGCTATTGTGGTGCTCTTGGAGGTACTCCGCATAAAATATAAGCCTCTATAGAGGAACATAAAGTTTAAATGTAAACTTTGTGGTGAGATCACATTGCCTAGGCCAATTTAGATTACCTTTTCATTTTCATGCTCTGCTTCCATCAGAGCTATCTAGGAACAACCACTAAATTTTATCCAGTTTTTAAAAATTCACATTATATTTACAGTATTATTACCTTTGCATATATGCTGGTCAGACCAAGAGGCATTATTTTCTTAGTCTCCTGATTGGAGAGAGAAAAATTAAGGTCTCACATTTTCAGAAGGGAATAACCTTTACTGGGTATAAAATGCACAGCTATAGTGAAGTAAAAAAAAAAATCAGGATTTGCCTCTGGTGGGTGTCTGGCCCTTGACCAGCCTCACTCAAAACTATTTCAAGAGGCTTAGAGGAATTTCCAGCAGTGTTTTCACACATAGATAGTTTGTAATAGTTTGTTGTTTGGGATCCTGGATTGTGTATTCATCAGTTTCCAATGATTTGTTGTGACAGTACTTAAAGGACCCATGAGTGATACTCTCCAGGCAGCTAAATGAATAGCATATTGCTATGAGCAAAGGTATTTTTACTGTTCTTTTGCTGACTTTTATGTTTACACTACAACTGTGTTATTTAATATGCAGATTCTTTTTCTTTTTTTTTTTTTACTAATTGGAAAAACTGGTTACGTCAATTAGTGAACCCTCCCAAAGGAAGGTGATAACGTGGAGCTCAAGTGGGAACAGTGTTTTATTTGGTGTTGGAAGTTTTTCCTGCTTGTGATCTACACGGATTTGCCTATTGTGGACTTTTTTTTTTTCCTTAACGTTCCATTATTTGAGTCATTTTAGTAGTAAAGCAATTAATTTTTGTCTGAAAACTTTCCATCAAAATTGTCCCTTTTTTTCATTCCTAACATTCTCTAGACACTCAGCCAGCCTGTTTCCTGATTTTTATAGTCTAGTTTATTGCCATTTGCCTAAGAATCTGTCATTTTTTTTCTGATGCTTATTGGTCGCTGATCATTTTTAATTTATTGCCACTTCCTTGTTTTTTCATCATATTTGTCGACATAGTTATAGCTGGAGTTATATGCACACAATCAGTAATGCAGTTAAGGAATACTTTGTCTTCTGGCTAACTGAAAAAGTCCCTTCAAATGATTAATAGATGAAACGTAGAAAGTGTAGCATTTCAAAGTGGCCAAAACTTGTGGAATATTTTACATTTCAGTGGAGTCATCTGTTTAACAGCCCCTGTTTTGTTTTGTGTATTACTCTCCCTTACATATGCTTTTGGTTTTGAATCTTTATTGGTTTTGTCCTTTATTTCCACTCTTTCCTTAGTACAGACACATAGGAAATCATAACTGAAATAATATTCATAGTTTCATGTATGGTGTGAATAGAAGCAAATACTCTCTGTTTCCATCTGAGAAGCAGACCAAGATTAAAAAAATATATAAAAAAAATTAATAAATTTGTATCAGACCTGGTGCAGTGATGCTTAAAATGGAAGCAGGATCAAGTCTTTATCATTTTTAATAAAAGAAATAGGTTAGGCCTGGAAAGAAAAAACAAATACAACTAGCTGAAATATTCTTGTAGTGAATTATTATCAAATCCTTGAAGCTGTTTAGCCCATTACATTGTCAGGTAAAGCTCCCCATGGGATTTGAAAGTGTATTTATTTATTTTGTTATTAAGAAATATATCTGGAAGTTTAAAAAGTATGGATCAATTTCTGGTTTATGCAGAGTATTAAATTTATACTGTTGAAGCAGGAAGTAAAATATGGTCCAGGGCTTTTAAACCCTAAAACGTTTTTGGCACTTTGGGAGGAAGCGAAAAATGACTGTTTAAAATCTATTTCCTTTTAGCCTCATTGCTATATGTCATCTGTTAGCAAATATCCACTAATGCTATTAATAGAATAGCTAAGGGAAATATCTATTTTAAGACTTTGCTTCTTG
>VYZV01011641.1:37347-63822 GCA_013401275.1 Pandion haliaetus
GGGGGAGGTGTGTAAAAATCCACAAAAACAGTGCTTTCAGATCTGATATAAACTATAATTTGTAGTTCTGGGTTTTTTAATCCTATCTGAAGGGAAAAAATATATCCATGTAGAAATATAAGAATATGCATAAGAATTAATTGCATCACCTCTATAGTGAGATGTCACATGTCAGTGTACTGATATAGGCAATAACCTTAGCTGAACTAGGAAACTATTCAATTAGCTCCAAAACTAGCAAATAAAATTTGCACTCTGTGAGGTAACGCATGCTCATTGTGTCAACAAATGTCAAGAAGAACAGAGGTAGTACCTGAGCGGTGAGATATTGGCTGAACTCCTCATCTCATCAAGACTTATAAGCCCATTGGTAATTTTAAACATAAAAGTGAGGGCCAGCAAGGGGATGCTTTTATGCTCCAGCACACATCTGCTAAGATGCCTTGCTGACTCGGGGCCTTACAACTTGCCTCTTCTGCTGCTTAAATCCTGGAGCATTTTTTAACTGATGGCAGGAGTTCTACTGGCTGCTGGAGGCAGAGCAGGGATGCAAGTAAATCATTTATACTGGGGAAAATACAATCCACAGCCAACGCTGTCTTGTTTGGGAACAGCGGCCAGGGCTTGAGGATCAGAGGGCTAGCAGGGAAAGGAAGAAAAGAGAAAGAAAAGATTGCCTCATCCATACTCTCAGAGAAACTTTATCACTCACTGTCTAAGGGGCAAAATGGTTACTTGGCTCTTGGTAACTTTAATCACAGTGTTTTGCAGGTGTTTTTCTTGAATCCACAGCCCTTGGAGTCATGTGATTATGGGAGACTTCCCAGTTTAATTGAAGTTTAACTTTCTCTGCAACCAGCAGAGCTAGAATTTTGGACATTAAATGCCTCAAACACAGAAAAAGAAAATAAAAAGATTCCTGAATTAGTTATTAAAAAAAAAAAAAATTCAAGGACCTGACTCATAATGTTCATAGACCAAAGGAGAGGACTCTTTTTAAACACATGGTATGCTCCTACTCACCTGACCCAAGAGAGCACAGTCACAGTCCAAGTATGTGAGCTGCCGTGGCCAAGAAATACCAACTGCAAATGCATTCAACCCACCTTTGAAACATCTTCTCTTCCCTGCTCGCCTGTCCTGCTGCTTCTTTTCATCCTGCCTGGCACTGGCTGGACATCTCTGCACCACAGTGGCCAAGCTCCTCCTTCCAACCTGAAAAGTTGAGATATGAAGAGGAAGATGGGTCCTCTGTTCATTTAACTTGACCTCAGTGAAATAAAGTTACCCAGAATTGATGCCTTGCTCCTGCACCTCTCAATAACTCACTGAACATTTTCATTTCTGAGATGAACAACAGCTTTCTGTCACGCAACCTAAAGCACATCAAATTGTCAAGGGGTTTCTCTTCCCCATAACTCCTCTCTTCATCTGAGATTGCAAGCCCGTAGATGCAAGTGCTGCCTGGATGTGAGAGAAGTACCAGGCTTGGTACTGTGAATAAATTTAAATGTGGTAAAGGGAAGAAAGTTTAGTTAAGGTGAGGCTTTTCAAGCTTATCAGCTTTGCTGCCCAAAGTACATGCAGGTTGCCTGTGCCTTTTTAAAAAAAAAAAAACACAAAAAACCCAACAACAATAACAACAACAACAACAACAAAAAGAACAAAACCAAACCACTTAAAAAAAAAAAATCTCGACACAGGATCTTATGTCATGCAGCCTCAGCCAGAGCTCTGGGTATGGAAAGAGGCAGGATGGACCCTGAGCTTTTCAGTATTTGAAAGCAGGTGTGCATACTTCTGGCTGGCATTTTGGATTTGCTCCTCTCTAGAAAAAAAAAATTCCTGTTAAATCCTTTTAAACATTTCATAGCAGCTGGGCAGATTTGACCAACTTTCTCCAACCCCCTGCTTTTATTTAAAAAAAAAACAGAAAAACAAAAAACAAAAAAACCCCAACAACCTGAACCCTCCAAGCTCCCCAAAGAAATTAACTACAAAAAAACCTATGCTAATGGAACATTAAAGTTGTAATATAAAACCATAAAAGTCAGGAAATTCAGAGTTAGGGCTCCCATGGTACCTCTAAGTCTGTCACCTCATGCACACACACTACAATAGGACCCTCAGAAATGAGCAATTGGGGTAAGTATCTTGCTATCCGCCCAGGTATTTTATTTACTCCTAAAGTTGTTTTGTTGCTGGTAACCTTGCTGAGACACCGCACTAATGCAGGCGGTGCTCAGCACGGGACTGCGATGACTGAGCGCTCGCAGAACAGCACCACTGCACAGGCAGAGGCAGCCGGCGATTCAAGGTGCTTGTCTAAACTTGAAAGCAGTGGAGATGCATAGATTTGCATTTCTTTTATGTGTAACTTTAGCATAAGGTTAGTTAATCTCAAGCAGCAGCCGTACAAGAGCTGTAGTTTTGTTCGGGCAGGAGATCAAGTTTTTCATAGAACAATTTTAGAAGGAAAAAAAAAAGAAAAAAAAAGAGGAGGGGGAACTGGGGCAGCTGTGCACGGGCGATGGCAGATACCTTATTCTGTGATTCTGTAAAAATAATATTGTAGCGATAGCATTTATGAGGGGGATTTATAGGACAATTTTGCAGCCCACATGTGTATAAGAGTCACCAAAGCAATTCATATCAAGGAAAGAGGGCAACACATTTCAGCAAAGCAATTTTTAACAAATATCCTTCCCGATATGCAATATATATATATTTATATAATCGAAGGTCTGTGCACAATAAACCAAGCAGATCAGTATCTTTCTCAAGTTTTACCTTTTGACGCGCTCCTCAGCCCTAAGAACAAACAATGAGCCGCAACTCAATAAGCACAACTGACCGGAAGAATCAAAACAATTCTTGGAAAAAAATTAGGTTATCATTCATTAGCTCTCTATCATTTGGCCACCAGTAGGCTGCAGGATATGAGGGCCATTTAATTAGGCCCTGCACTACTCTCTGGTGTGAAAAAGGCTCTCAAAAGCTTTGATTCCCCACAGCTTCACAGCAGGAAGTTGTTGGCGATAATTGACACAGGATTTCCTTGTTAACCAGCAGCAGACATGCTGGATTAAAGCGACAGAGATCTAGAGAAGAAAGTGAAAAGAGATAAGAAGCTCGGAAAGACTTCTGCTTATTTTGCACTTGAGGATGATGAGCAAATAGCAATAACAAACTGGAGTGCTGCTCCCTGTGAGTAAGGCCTCCACTTATCAGACCCATTTCAGCTTGACTGATCAAAGATTGACTTCCCTTAAAATAACATAGGCCTGGGGTTTGTTAGTTTATTAAGCTGCAGGTTTTATGAATTATCACAGTTTTAAAGATGGATTGCAGTTTATGTGAAGGAGTAGAGGATTATCAGGTTTTCATCTAAACAATTATAAAATATCACAGCTGAAAGCTTGCTTGCAAATGACATAATTTTCTCCTGCAAACTAAACAGGTCATTGTATGCCTTCATGTAAGCATTTCCAGCAAGTGCACAAATACAGTAAAATTAACTCTGCAGCTGAGATGATAGCCCGGTAAAATATGTATTTTAACTTCCAAAGCATATGCAAACCCAACATTCCCTTATGCTATTCCAAAGGTAATTGTATTTAATTTTTGACCAGGACCTTTTAGGTCTAGTTATGTTAAAAAAAGGAAAGAGAGAAATGGCCTATTGAAATGTTTCTTAAAATGTGGTCATGATAAATGGTACTGAAACAGATCCACATGAGTATAGTTAAATGAAACGTCCACTTTAGAGCAGAGACAATTATTGGATATCACTTAATAACTTAACCTTACAACAGCACATGTGGCATTAATAAAGAACTGCGAGTAATAAAAGCTACTACTACTACTATGCTCGGTGCATGCAGGCAGACGTGTGCATGCATGGGTAGGAGTCAGGGGAAAATCAGGGCACTTGGGGGGCAGAAGGAGGAGGGACAGAACAGAGGATGAAGGTAGGAGCCAGGCAGGAGATAATATGCTAGCAGTGGTGGTAGATGAGGTGCAAAGAGAGAGGCAGGTGCAGTCAGGGATGGGACACTGGCAGGCAGGGTCAGGACCTGTTATTCTGAGTCATATCTGCAACTCTTTGCTGACTACTGGGTACCTGCAAACTCCCTCATCCCAACAGAGCCCAGCAAGGAACTGCACAGTCTTGGGCCACCTGTGGCATTACTGCAAAAAACCAAATTAATTCCCAGGGTGTATTCCCTCTTCTGGGAAGGGGGAGAGATTGTGTGACTGCTGCTACAGCCAGGATTCTGCAGCTAAACTGTGCAATCCCTGGAAATCTCTACAGGGTGGAGACATCCAGGAAAAAACTGTCCATATGGGTACCTGCTACATTAAAACATCAAGAGCCCTAGGTAGTTTTGGCTGGAAAGTAGCAGTTCAACCGTATGAAAAAGTGGAGGTATCAGTAATTATTTTTATTCCAGTGCAGAAACTGCTGTTAAATTTTTAAAACAATAGCAAAACACTTCCATTCTCCTACCTCTGTTTTTAAGGTCTTGAATAACTCATTTTGACCATTTTAATAGGTTCTGAGCCCAGAAACTTCTGTCCTTGCAACTGAAGCCAGGAGAACAGGAAAAAAGACATAAAAACAGTCTCAACAATGTTGGGGTTTTTTAATCCTAAAAGGAAGTCAGTAATGTTCTCTGCAATGAATGTAGCACATGCACCATACAGAACTGCTGTGCCTCATGGCAGTCTCAGCACCACTACGTTTAGATTTACCATTGACTTCAACACATCTGAGTAATGCCCATCCCACATTCAGACCAGGAAATTCTCCTGGAAACCCCACATGATGTACTAGGCACTTCCATACACAGTCTCACAGTCTAATGGTTTTCTTAGGAGTATTTAAGAAGCATTAGCCATGAATTATCACTTACTGTACAGCAGCTTCTCCTAGCTTGACCGAATTGGCAAATAATTTTTATGATTGCATCTTCTCCTTCCTGAAGTTGCCATTCTGCTCAAAGAATAGATACGGAGCCCAGGCAGCCAGCTAAGCCCACTGGACACCAGTGAAGTTGCTCAGGCTATGATCAACCTCAGTGTCTTTTTAGTCTTAGCATTCTTCTTCCATGATAATAAATTATGTCTTGCAAAGTGATGGGCTGTTATGATGTAGAATCTATAATGTAAACTGATGAACTAAAGGCTGGTTATGTTAGACTTAGGTGAGTATTCACTGGACATGAACTGGAACCAGTGATCTGGTTACCAACAACCCTATATTTCAGTGGGAGAGGCTGAAACTCAGACTTCTCATCTGCTTCAAATCTCTGTCATGAACTCCATTAACATTTTATGTTAGAACACCTTAGACTAGACTGAAAGATCTCCTCCCTTACAGTTCTGTATATCTACAGCCCTTCAACAAAGTTAAAAATCTCGATCTTAACTGTGTGGTTTGCAATGACCGTCTTTTTATCTTCTTTCTGACATGCTTTGTAATTCCCCCTATCATGCTTACCTCTCCTTATTTTAAATTGGTTGCATATGAATTAATTATCACATTCTCCTCTGTACTATCGACATCCTTTTCAGCAAGGACACCCAGCTGGTAAATTACCATGTGTTTTAACCAGGATGATATAGCACCGATTCCAGAGGCATTGCAAACATAGAAGTTTAAGTTCAGTGGCAGTTTTACATACAGAGGATCTCCTGAATTAGGCCCAGAGTGCGGCATCTGTTCAAAGAGTGAGAAATTTTTTTTTCATTGGCAGATAGAAGTCTCATATTTAGTCCTGTAGTTCCTTTGCATTTGTGCTAAGATAGCTAACACGCACAGCCAATAACTCACTTACTATTGCATGATCAAAATAAATAATATCTGTTCTTATTTAACATCATTTCTAGCTTACAGCCAAACCATTGTCTTAAGCTACTTCCTAAGAACCTGATACAAATCTCACTGTAACCATCGACAGACTTCATGTAGACTCAAGTGAGTCATATGCCATATTGCTTTGTCCCATCACAAAAAAATACAATCAACAGAAAAGAAAATTGGGCTCTGGTTCAGTATTTCAGGGTGCTTGAGAAACTTCGTCTTACTCCACACAGAGCATGGAGAGTTGTTAGCAAACACATGCCACCATTGCAGCATTGGACCCTGGTGACAGATTAGTGCTATAATATGCCAAGTCGCGAAGCGTTATTTTTTGTTTTGAAATGTAGAATGCCATCATATTTCAAAAAAGCCAGTTTTGCACATTTTGAAGAGATAAATATGGATTAATGAGTTTCTTGCTATTTTTAATATTTATTGTAATTGATAGTTCTTGTAATTTTTAATGGTAAAGAACAGAATTCAATTACAACTAAACTTCTTTGAGTTCCTTTAGAAAGTTGAATGTGTTTTTTTCAAAGCTAGGATTACTTCAGTGGACATATAAACAGAATGAAAAACATTTTTTTTAATGGAATGTAAACAAACACTCTATTCTCTTTCAGTTTTGACACAACAAATCGAGATTTGTGGTCAACTAGTAACCAGCTTCATGGACTAATCCATCTTAATGCTAGCAAAAGAGTTTGTTAATTTTCCTGGGAAAGAAGGTTTCTGTAATTCACATATCTACATATGGTAGATATGATTCTTTCATTTACAATGGCATTTGATAAAATCCTACTTTTATAAATGATGCATCTGCTTTTAATGTCTTAAATCCTGTGATTGAAGAGACAAATCTTCCCCCTTGTCTTGGTTTTTTTTAATATTTAAAAGGCCTTACTGCCTTAAAACATACATCAAGCAACATTGTAATAGAGAAATACACTTTTAAGACAAAGTGACAGATTTACATATCTGTGTGATGTGACTCTCTTGACAACCAATAAATGTATTATATTGATGAAGTGAATATGTCCTCTATCTGGTCATTTTCAACTGGAAACTAATAACCAGCATCACCATATCAGGCATGCAATAACCTGGGTTAAAACTAGGTTCATCAAATAAATCACTCAGGAATTTTTCTATTTCTTTCCCAAGACACGTTGCACATCTGCTTAGTGAAAGGAGGAAAGAAGCAATATTTCTTTGATCAAAGTCTTTTTTAATATCCTTGTATATGTCCTTTGGGAATGCTATCTCTGGACTTAGGCCTGGGAGAGACGCTCAGCATCTCCTGAAAGGTGCTAAGCACCCTTTTACTGCCATTGACTGCAGCAAGAATATTCTGTTCCTTGCAAGATAGGGCTCCTTCGGAACAGTTGCTGATGCTACATCACTTTCTAATGATCCAGGGAATGACATAAATTCAAGGTTTCTAAAAACAAAACACAAGGTGTTTTTAATGAGTCCCAGTTTATATCAACAGCTTTCAGGAGGAAAAAAAAAATCTTAGGCAGAAAAGTATACTGCATTAAATTTACCCCAAGCCTCTATCTCATAGACATGAAACACCTATGCATATGTAGAGATCTCTAAGAAACACTTTGAAAAGCTACGTTGTGCTTTTAACTTTTTATAAAGTCTTATTAATATCATTTAGAGTTGCCATGTGGCTGGCTTCCTGCCTGGCCTCTTTTACTATAGACTTGGCAGTTGTTATCCCGAGCACCACACATGTGCGGACGAAGCTGAGCGTGGGTAGCAGCCATTTGTCTGAGGCGGCTGGGTTTTGTCATATTTCAAACTGGCAACCCTAATGCCTGTTCTTACGGGATACAAATCTGGTATGAAGTTCCCAGAGTCGAGTCAAGGTCTGGCCTGGCACACGCAAATCGGTTTTTCATGTGAGGATGGCTGCAGGAGCATATGGACAACGGGGGAGTTTTCCATCTGCTTCCACGTCTGCCAGAGTCTTGGTGGAGCCACTGAGAGTTGGGGCAGGACTTGAGGATTTGCAGGATCAAGGTGTTAAAATGCACTCCTTTCCCACACTTCTGGCTGTGGATATAGGGCTCTTCCATGTTTAGGAGGTAGCAGACATAAATGCAGCATCCGTAGCCCAGACTTGCCCTGTTTTCAGGTCGGAAGCATGCTGAAAATGTGGTGATAACAGGGAGAAGAGGAAGTGGCAGCTACTTTGCTTTTCTTTATCCTGGATCTTGCTAGCTGGTAAATGTGACAGAGAAGGACCTGGAAGTGACTCAGAGAGCAGCCTTTCAGCATCCTGATGTACTCTGGACCCACAGCCCCTCCCAGAGCCTGGAACCACTCTGCCCCTCCATGCTGCCACAGGAGGGGCAAAGCCCTGCAGGAAGCACAGATCAAGTCTGGTGGAGACTCCTAGCTTTCTACAATCTATTTTCCATTTTACGATGAAGCAGAACAATATAGACACAAACTAAAAGAAATGTGGAGAGGAGTTGGTTTCACACACTTAAGGACAAATACTCAAATAACTTTTAAATTAGACAGTATGGGCTTGGTGTCACTTTTCTTGCCTGTTCCCTAAGTGCTACCCAAGAAGCAGGTCTCTCAAGCAAACTACAGTGAGATGTGTTGCGGGCCCATTGCTATATTTCTAGGCAGGGCCTGTGGCCCTAACGTCACCCTGCACTTTTCATTATAAAGCACCAATCCCATCAACTGCATGGGCAGGCTTTTTTCATGTTGCGTGTGTGTCTTGGGCTTGGATTTTTGGGTAAGGCTACAGTAGAAAATATTCAACATGGATTTCTTTCTACAGTAGGGGATGTGCCACCTGCAATTTTGTGTAAATCCATGTCCATTCAGCTTTGACATAGCTGTAAACCTCTTTGCTCTTGCTCACCAGAGCCTTGTTAGGACTTCAATTTGCACCAACAATGCTCCCTTGCAGCTGGACCGTGATATGAAATAAAGAGACTACCTTAAGGAGAAGGGGAGATTATAGGGGATAGAGACAGACAGATCTTTAACCATCTTTCTGCTAGATCCTGCCTTTGTATGTAGGAATAAACCTGCAGATCTACTCTGCTGGCAACAAATAGGTGGGAAACCCACCTGCTGGTATCTCAGCCCTCTCTAAAGGCTGTGCTATAGATGAGATAACAATCTACTACTGTTATTTATAGTTCTAGTTACAGAATTGAGAAAACATATAATCTAAAATAAAAGTAAATCTGTTCAGTTTGTATAGTAATAATAATATATATAGTGTACAAATAATACACAAGAAACAATACAATTACAAAAAAATCCCAGTAATCTATATTTTCACTTAAACGGTACATAAATGGGAGCATTTTAATGACATTACAATTCCCCAAATAAACTGTTTGTTAGATAACGTATCCACGGCAAAGCAGACATGCACTTCTGTAAATGTGTGTACGACCATGACTTTTTTTTGTCTTACATTTGTATATGTGTTTCATGCCTATTCACTAGAATATGTACCACTTAAGGCACCAATACCCAAGTGCAAGTTGTTTGGGTGAGTTGCTTGGAATAATTTGTGATACCACATTTATTACAACAAAATGAAATTTACTGTGGTGCTCACTAGAAGATTTCCACCCCATCTAAGATCTGAAGTTAAATCCCAGTGCTACTGATTCCACAGGGCTTCTATCTTTGCTCAGGGATAAGTGGGATTGAAAAGCTCCTGACAACCTCACATGGGCCCAGCAGACTTGGATTAATTTCAGTCAAAGATTTTCCTTAACTTGATGTCATACAAATTTTAAGAAGTCATTTGCTACCAGAAAAGGTGCACAGGATTGCTGAACTAACATGACATTTAAAAGAAAAGGAGAAAAGCCTACGTATTCTGACCTGGAAGCAAAAGCTGGTTGTTTTGGCATCATGGTGACAATATCTGCATGCATCTGCATAAGTAGGAGAACTCTCTGCTCAGAACTGTCTTTGAAAACAATGCACCTGCCTAAATGGGTCTACCATTTCATTCTACTACACTGAAGGTTTGCATCCTGTGAAACAGCAGTCCCAGGACTGCATTGCTCCGTTGTTTACATTTTCACTTAGTGTGGAATGGTTAAAAAGGCAAATCTGGAGTAGCTGGCACTAGGCAGGTGGGTTTGGATGCAGGTATACAAGGGCGAAGTCACTGCAGGTCTGTATATCTCCTTTCCTCCAGAGCAGGAGTGATGGGGAGGAAAGATGAATGTGATGGATTCCAGCTCAAGATCCACTTCCTTCAGTAGCAAGGAAAAAACAGCGATGGGTGGAAGACAACTCTCAGGAGCAGTGGCTCCAAAGGCAATGGGGCAGATGGAGAGTGTATAGTTTACACATCGCCCCATGTTAGACCTGCCCCTGAAATTACAAATATCATCTTACATACTGACACTCTGAATTCTGAACTGCAGTTATGTGAGGAATGAAAAAAATGTGAATGTTTGCCTATCTTTTGATAGCAATATCTCATGACAGAGGCAGCTTTCGTCAGTGCTCCAAGCTCATGTTGTCTTTATTAAAAACTAGTAGTTGTACTAGTAGCTTGCTTTGTTTTTTAACTCCTAAACATGAAAAGCAAATGTGAATCAGCCTCTTTAAATTAAATATGAGAAACAATTACATTTTGACAGTTTAATTGCATTCTTCCTCCAACATGGCATTCTAAACAAGATACCACATGTATTTAGCATGCTGATTATATTTTTAGATTGTTTTGCAATTAAGAAAGTATCCCTAAAAGAGATAAAATAATTGGTTGACTAAATCACTATTTCTTGAGGGAACAATATTAAGAAATGAATGTTGAATGGCTATATCCATAATAATTAGCTTTTAAATCACTGCTTAAAGGTTTTAGGTTTTTAGCCTTCAAAAATTGTATCCGTCATTCAATTTGCTGTATATTATTCAAATTTGCTTATATAAAAAAAGAAAAAAAGCCAACCACTGCCAACAAAACAGCCTTCAGTGTAACTGACGGGATCTCATGACTTTCAATGATGAAAAAAACCCAGGCACCCAAAATGTCTTTCATTGGGACAGCCTCTGAAAGACATTGTGTTATTGATATTGCAAATAGAGAAAAAGGTACTAACTTACTTCAAAATCACTGAGCATTCAAGCACAGTCCAGCTTCCCAGGAGTGCTGGCTGACCTTTACATTGCTTTTATTATTTTGCTTAAAGCTGTTTCTTACTCTTCTTGAGGAAAAATAAAGACTAAATAGTAAAAAGTTTCATGAGTTTCTGTTATTTTCCTCAACAGTTGATTGAAATGGGATGGTGGGATCTGAGTTTGAAAAAGAACACGCCCATTCCCCAGGTTAAAACCATCTCTGGATGACAAACTTCTGAAATTTTATTTTAAAAATACAAAAATCTATTTAAAATATGCAAGTTGGAATCAAACTTTCAATTCTGTTGAAACAAAATTGTGATTTTAATTATCATTTCAATCCACATTTATCTCCCAAACATTTTTTTTTTATTTTGACAAAATATTTTTGTTCAAATTTTCCTACCAAAAACAAACTAAAAAAATCTCAACTTCTTCCAGTGAAGTCAATGCAAGTTTTTATTCTGATCATTTTCTATGTAAATTTGTGCAAAGCCAAGCCGGTATTCAGAGAAGAGACATAGTAGGCTTATGATTCACAACAAAGCCAGATGGAATTTCCTGGAACTTGTTTTTAAGATACCAAATAAAATCATATTTAGAAGGAAGAAAGTGAGAGGCTGAACTGCAGCTGAGTCTGAAGCAACATTGTTAAGACTTTTCATTAGGAATATAAAATTTGACCTGCTTGCAATGCTCTTTAAGGTATGTTGATTTCATACATTTCCTACTGAGGTGCATACAAAAATATGTGGGTAGAGATGCCAGTAGTTCACAGAGGAATGATTTGTAAGGGGAAAGGAAGGTTAGCCCAAACATATGGGACAAAGTGAAGAAGACATGCTCGTGAGAACCAGAGTGCAACAATGCTGAATGGTCTAATCAGCTGAAAATGTTCCCAGGCCCCAGCAGCAGGCCTAGCACAGAGAGGGCCTGCTGTAGTAGGTTTAAGAACAGGACCAGATAGGTAGGGATGGCGAATTGGGAATGCCCAGTAGACACAACTGGAATAAGCACAGGGATATTTCAACACAAGCTCACAGCATCACACTTTACCTATTCTTTTATAAAAGGCCTGAGAATGCATCATCCACAATGGTTGTTGAAATAAATGCATTTTAATATTGTAGTGCAACATAGTTCTATAAAATTACCAGCAAATATAGAGTAATAAGAGATCTTTATTTAGTGCACAGTCCCAGAGAGACAGCAGGGTAACAAGATGTACCTCATCATGAGCAGGATATGGTTTCAGAATGGTTTGCAAACTGGGGTTTGGAAAGAAGTAAGTGGCAAGGTATAGCCATGAACTCTTTCCACCCAGCTTTCCTGAACTTTGAAGATTGTGAAGAAAGTCGTGATAGAAACCTGAAGAAAGGCTGCATGCTTTGTAGATGTTGCAGTTTTTTCAACAGTAACTGTACCAGTAAAGGATACTGCTTCCCCACAGACCTTGCCACACTTGATGCTTCTGTGTTTAACAGGCTGAGAGCTGACCCATCTCCCTTTGAAGTCAATGGTTGTCTCCCGATTGTAAGTTGTTGAAAACAGCACCAACATCACAGCAGCTGAAGCTGGAATAGTTACACCCAAATGAGCTTTTAGCTAACAGGTTTTGATAGCAGCTTATCAATAGCTGACAGCTGGTGTATTGATAGAAAGGAGCTGAGCAAAGATAGCTTCTCACATGCCAGCTGCTAGGTGACAGCACAGATGTCTAATTTACATGGAGTTACATGGCTAGCAAACCCCAAAGTCAGCTCATTTAGCAGTGGCTTAGGTATGTCTGCCAGTGAAGTAGCCAATGTCTCAGTTTACCATCATTGAACAGGGAAGTCCCATCTCTACCTCGCCCTTGCCTGCTCCTGGCTCCAAGCTCCTCTACACACCTTGTGCTGCTCCAGCCTCGCTGGTCTTTCTGCCAGGTTACCAGGCTGCATGAGGCCAGCAAAGGCCTGAAAAAACTTAGTGCAGGGATGGGGAGACTCATCAGGCTAGGAGTGCAATGGAAGATGGAAGACTAGGGAAGAAAGAGGAAGAGCAAGAATTCTCCATTTCAGCAACACAAAAGTGTTAGATGAGCTCAGCAACCCCTACTTCATCCTGCATAAATTGTATCCACTGCAACGTGGACTCTAAGTCAGAAGGCATTCTTTCAATTAAAAGATAGGAGTATAGATAGCAGAGCAGCAGGTTCAATTTATATCAGTTGCTGAAGAGACTCCTATACCTTTTTTTATATGAAGAACGATTAGTGCCACTTGCACATTTCTGTAAAGACCCAATGGTCACTCCTAGCATGTCACTTGCTAATGGCATGTCCCTACCAAAAGCAGCAAAGTTGGCCCAATTATTTGTAAACATATTTAGCTGAGTTTGGCAGGGAGGCGAAGATCAGACATTTGCCACAAATACACCAGTATATATGATAATCACTGTAAGTCTTGTGCTCCTGAGAGCCTCCTAACCATCTCCAGACAGCAGAGTATCAGACAAAACATTCAGCGCAGTTCAGATGAGCTAGTTATGCCAAATGTGTAGAAGCAGTGACATGCAGAACTGCTTAAAAGTCAAGTTCCAACTGTTTCTGGGATACTCGGTCCAATAGGTTGATTGATGGACAAATTTATTTCTTATGACAAATAGTCAATGTTCATAATCGAGATCCCAGCATCTCAAGACTCCTATCACCAAGTTCTCTGTATGGAATGGAGACAGGGAAGCAGCCCAGGTAAGATTTCTATCTCTGTGCATTGCCTACAAGAACCAGGCTACCAGTTTCTTAACACAGGTGCTTAAGTTAAGGGTCTAAAGTGAGGCAGAATGAGCCTGGGCCACAGAGGCCACTTGGAGATGCAGGAACAGCATGCTGATGCTTTCACAGACCTGCTCCTTCCTACTGCAGCAGTAAAACTGAATAAACTTACAGATCTGTAGCGTGCTGCTGAGATTCCTTCCTCAGCTGTCTTAATTCAACAGATCTGATCCAACCTAGGTACGCTGATGATACTGTCTAAGAAAAAGACACAGGGAAACTCTAGTTCAGAATTAGACTGTGGATTTAAACAATAGCCAGTTTTTGGCACAGGGGACAGACTTTAAATGAGCACAAATTGGTGAGCTACAGATTTAGAAAGGGGAGAATTATTTAAATTCTGGCCAGACATTTGGGGGGAAGCAGACCAAAAGTAATATCTGTTCTAAGGAGAAATACTGATAGGCTGTGGAATTACAGGCCAGATCTTTCTTCTTTTTCCTTACAGTCTGGAGTATGCCTTATAGCTCATCATATTTTTGGCTTCTGGCACATATTTTATTAACTTCCATTATATATAGAAACAAAACAGACCACTATTTTAAAAAAATGCTGTGAGTAAAAAAAGAAATGTAATGGCATATTCAAAGAGTAATTAAAGACTCTCTTATGAAAGTTAAAAGCCAAGAAGAGTTTGAGAGAATTTCACACACAAAATATTGCACAAAAGTTATATGAACCCATTTGCATCCACATTTGTGAGCCATGTGACTTCCCCTGAGATTTAGTTTGGCTTCTCCATTTAAAGCATTACAGATACTGAAAACTGAGGACTAAAAATTTGGCTTGCTATCAAACCCAGACTTCAGTTTAGATGATGCAGGAGAAACCAACAGAATTGGACCTCACTTAACTCATTCCAGTCTGCTCAATTACTGTCACCATTAGAAATTACTTCATATGCCAAAACTCTTTAAGCCCAAGAGAGCCTGATAAAGATGCCTGCAAAGCTAAAAAACTGTAAAACTATCAGCATGCTGTGCATAGGCTGAATGCCATAAAGGATGAAAGATATCCAGGAACACAGGTTTGTTTTTCTTTTCTGTTCTTGCTGTTCCAGAGATCTGGTCTTATCTCAGATACTTGTAAGTGGCATGAAGATCACAAAAGGCATTAGCATGAAATATGCTATCAACTGCCTTGTGATCATGAAGCTAGACTATAGGCAAAGCAAAACCTGATAGCCGTTAGCATTGGTGTTGCTACTCCTGTTATTCTTTCATAGTGAGCATTTTGCTGCACATAAAAATCCCTATCTGCTCCTCAGTTGAGGTGTAATACAGGCTTAAGATATTCTGGAGAATATGCAGGAGAGCCCCCAGTAATTTTAGCCATGTCCTGTGAAAGAAATTTGCCTAAAGGAAAAGGCCTATTTTTACATTGTCACTGATTCATGGACACTAATGAAAAAGATAGAGAGGCTGCTCAGGAGTTTCCTCACTCCCCCTGTGCACTGCAGAAATGGGCATCACAGCAGCTCCAAAGAATTCTCTGCTGCAGCAACTGTAGACCAACAGGAAAAAGCTGCAGCTGGAAGAAAATGGTCCACAGAAATTACAGGTAGGTATTTTTGTAACTATCACAAAAGCACCTTAAATTAGTTAGGTGGTGAAGAGAAGAATGGATGCAGGCTAAATGGTTATTAAGTTGAGCTTCCCTGAAAAACAGTTTATAATTACACGTGAATGAAACTTGCTGTGAAATCTGCAATGACACTGAACTAATTTGATAACTGATTTCACAGTCTGTTGAGGTTCAGTTTCCAGGTCAAATTGTCAGCTGGTGTAAACAGACAGAGTTTCCATGAAGTAAATGGGCCTCTGGCAACTCATCCCTGCTAAAGTTTGGTCCTAATATTTGTTAAAAAAATTCCAAATCTGCAGGTCTTTCAAATGAACATGCAACTTGTCCCTAAAAAAACTGACAGATTATAATTCTGCTGCAAACTCACTGAAAACCTACCCTTTTTAATGTGGTTTTCACCTGAAACCTTTTGTACTTTCCACAATTTTTTTGATTGAGACTTAGGGCTCATTTGAACTTAAGAATCAAAGTGGAAGCTTAAAAGGAGGGGAAACCACATGAACCGAAAAATAAAAATCTGGGTATAACCAGGTGTGAATCCAGATCATAACCCCAGACCAGCAGACGGTGAAATTTCGTGAGGCTCCTGACCCCACACCAGCAGCGGGACCCGCAGCACCCAAGCCCCCCCTGCCTCCATACCACCCATGCCTTTGCATTGCTGGTGCGGTTTGGGTATATTGGCTAACCCAGTTATTTTGGTAAGATTTTCTCACATATTTGTTCTCTACCTCGTAGCTACAGGCTGATGGGAAGTTATTAAGTAACGTGAGACAAAACTTTATCTGGATGATGTGGTGAGGGGGCGACTGGTTTTCCTCTTGTCCCTCCCCAGTTCATTCCAGCATGCAAGATAAAGGAGGACTGGACCCAAACCTGAAAGCATATTACATAAATAAAGGCACAATATAATACCCCATAGAAATAAATTACCTTTTCATATAAAAATCTTCTAAAGCCCATTTCCAGAAGAGTAATAGAGCTGCCAGTCCAACACCTGCAGGGTTGGAAATAATTTACTTAGCCTCGCTGACTTTTAGGCAGGTTCTTCGTTTGACGAATGGCCCAATTAAACATCTGTTTATCACGACGTTATCTCATCTCGAGGTGGAATACCTACTTCTCCTATGCTATCTTTCTGCGAGATAACATCAGATAGCCCCCGATCCATCCGCAAGGCGAGATGCCTCTTAGGGCTCAGAGGAGCTGGCCGGGGCGCAGGGCCCAGGGCCTACCCGCCCTGAGGAAGCGGCTGGGAGGCCTGTGCCTTGCGCAGCCCTCCCTCCCCCTCCGCACAACCTCCCCGTAACCTCGGGCTCCTGAACCCTCGTGTACATTTTAGGCCTTGATAATAAAGCAACATCTGCAAACTTACAAGTGCTTTACTCGAGTTAATTGAGTAAATTGAAGCAAGATGCGGTGCAGGGGTGATCTATGATCCCAGGTTGCGGGCCTAGAAGGGAGACAACAGATTTACTGCAAAGACAGTGGGCGGCCTTTTGTTCAGGCCCTGGTTCACGGGAAGTTTGAGGTCACAAGGGATTAAAATATCTTCAGAAACAAATGGAATAATTTGGCTGAAATATAAGGCACACAGTGCCAGCTCATGCCAGGAAACTGGAGGTGATTTATGTGCCTTCAATCCAACACATTTTTCTGATATCTGCCCCATTAGGTTGAATTTATAGATTATTGGGAGAACATGTATCCTCGTCTCCCCTTTTCTGACATGTTTGTACTCTGGGGAGAAGTTCCAAGTATTGCAAAATAAATAAAGTGGCACGTTATCTTGCATTCACAAGGGCGAAGGCCCACTCCCTTTAAATCTCAGGGGTAAAAAAAAAAACAAGAAAAAGACCAAACCAAAACAAAACCCCAACCTCCCATTTACTATACTTGTTTGGGAATTACTTATTAAAAAAGACATTAAACAGGTAATGCTCTTTCTCCTATAATCTGTACAAGTCATTAAGTTTAAGCACAATTCGCCACCTTGAAGCAATTGGATACATTGTAATTTGTTTTATGGTCTTGCAGATGCAAGGTATTTGCCGAGCTATAAATACATAAAAGTGGTTTATACGACCAGCCCGTACCCCGCGTGAGTTAGGAAAAGAGAACCTCTCCTCGTTTCCCTATTCGCATGCACGCACACACACGCACGCGCGTTCATGCACTCTATCTGTTTATATTATTTTTTTAAAGCCTGGCTCACTTTTAGTGGGATATATTGTCCCTTTTGTAGTTTCTCTGCTGCTTTATTAAATCCCAAATTCCTTACAAAACTGTACAATTTTAATAACACAAATCCATGCAGGTCATAAAGCTGTCGAAATGTACATAGCACCAGCCGTGATCAGCTGCAGTGATATCATCAACCCTGATTAGCTAGAGCTGGTCACACGACTAGGTTTTATTACAAGTGTCATTTACATTTTTGACAGTTTTACAAGGCTTAATGGCTTTGTATTAAATACATTGTGTTTCAAGGAAACTGACAGTTCAGGGTATCTTGTAAATACAATGCTATGGCATTTCCTCAGAAGCAATACTCAGGAAAAATGAAACATCTAATATTCCTATTGTGAACAGGGATATTTCACCCCCCAAAAAGTTCACCCCAGCTGAAGTCCAAGAATCAAAAAAAGCTAAGAAAAAATATTTTCTTTTGTCAATTTTTTTTTTACATCAAGCTACATATGTCTTGTAAGATACTAAAACTTTTTGTAGCAAAAGCATTATCAATCACTGAAAAAACTGAGGAATGTTCCCCACAGAAATTAATGGGAAAATACTCTTTGCAAAGGTTTCCTACAAGAACCTGATTTATTGTTTGGTTTTCTTACAAATAAAAAGCACTGCCTGAGGGCATTAAAATATTTCTGAACTTCTTTACCAGGTTTGTATCTATTTTTAATCTCATGAAGAAACCTTGCCTAAACTGATCATTTCTCACATGGTTTTAATCAGAAATGAGGATGAAATTGGCGGCATTAATTCTGTTTCTACTTGGACTTTGGTGTTCATTTGGGCCTAAGATAGAAATGTTCAGAAGGAAACCTCCTATACTTTGAATGGCAGTAAGTCAAAATCCAAATCAGAATCTGTGCTCTTTGATACAGACCAGTTATTTCAGAAATTAAAATGAATCCCCAACCTGAAAACCACCTTGACGTGAAGCAGATAGGCATTTTCACAACAAAATCCAGAGCAGACTGACAATTTAAGACTTGTGCATCTAATGTAAGCTTTCCCCCCCACAGAGTATCTACTTACCCATTAAATAGTTCTCCAACTGATTAAATTTGTGCAACCTATTATTTACTATATGAATTAGGTTCTTATTCCCAGATGTATTTCATTCACTGCTGTTCCTGTGCCAATTTCTCAACAACATGGCACTAATATCCCTTATCATTTACACGCACAGGTTTTATTATTTTGATTATATCAGCGTAATAAAAATGGGACAGTCTATTTATGTTACAGCCTTTTCTTTATGTGGTGACCAGTATGAATTTACTCACACCAGTACCTGTGGAAGGAAGGCTTTCGCTGATATGGCTGAAGAGACCCTAGAGTTTAACTATTTAGGTTAAAAAAATGAACAATGGCAAAACAGTACCCCCAAATGAAATTATAACACCAGCATAAAAATTTACTTTACCCTGGGCCTTAAATGTTAAAAGGCTGATGTTGCTTCATTCTCCAGCTTGATCTGAGTAAAACATTAGAGCTACTCTAATGCTTCCATGGGCTTTTCAACCACCATACTGATTACTTGAAAGAGGGTCAGCCATTTGATTCACTCTAATTTTTTGTGCATTATTTCAGTGGTGTCTGTAGCCCATATGCAGTTGATCTACTGAACAGATAGTTCCCAATGCAAAAGTGCTACAGTGTCCATAGAAATTATGCCCAAATGCTGTAAAAGTACAAGAGGGAGACAGGTATTTGGGGTAAATCATGGTAAAGTACTTTTAGTAAAGTAAATCTGTCATTGCTTGCCCAATGGAGTTTGCAGGCTATTCTGTCCCTTTTTCCTTCCTTCCAGGCAGTGCTTTCTCCTAGAAGTAAGCACAGAAAGGCTGAATGTAATTTATGTTATTCTCAAAGGCTTTCTCCTTGTATTGCACACTCCATGGAGCCCACTACCACTCATCCCCTTCCCAAGGCATCTCCTCCCTAACTGATGTCTGGCCAGCCACAGGACAGCTCAGCGGCATTCACCCTTCCAGTCTGTCACTGAATTCTTTGTTGGTGCTGTACAAAAAGTCACTTTGACCTAATACCAATGATTTTCTCGATAGATACCTGTCTGCTGTAGAGAAGAAAGTTACTGGCATAGGTTCTTCCAGCCCAATGCCTATGGTAGCTCCATCACTTTTAGACTGGTGAGAGGGAAGGGAGCAGCCAGACCCAAAACCCTCTTGGGTGGCATATGGGATGCAGAGGAACCATTTGCACGAGTGTGTTGCTCTTCTCCCCACTCTCATCTCCTCTGCCAGCACGTTGCCATTGTGGCTAAGGGATCACTCCCATGGGTTGCCCCCCACAGAGACAGTCCTTCCTCCTGCCCATGGCTGCACAACCCAGAGCCAGCGTCCATGGCCGCCGCTGTCTCAGCAGCAGGTTGTGGATGGGCTGTTCTGTATTAAAGTTTGGAAATGAAAGTGAAAGCACATGTGAGACCTGCTGAACAGAACAGCAGAACCGGAGACTTAGCTGTATGCCAGAAGCCACAACCAGATAGAAATCACAGGTTAGTCAGGAAATTACTTGCATTTAATTTGGGGCCATGTCTCCTGGGAGGAGGCTGGCCTTTTCCTGTTGTGCAGTGATGTTGCCCCTGGGTATAATTTGCCTTTTTCATAAGCAAGGGTGCTATCTCCTCCTTCCTCAAAGAGACCTTTCAAAGCCAGCTGAGGAGAATCAAATGTGGCACATTAGCAACAGGACAATGGCAAAGTCGTTATAAATTTACTTCCTTACTGTGAGCTTCAGTAATCTGGATGTATTACTGGTGTGATTCTGCAATAAAACTGAAGCAGCGAGTTCCTCCACTTGAATTAAAAACACCCTCTCCCTACCACTTCAGAGAGGTAAGGCATGCTCCCATCTTCTGGGGATGAGGTGAGGTGCCTGGTGGATAAGTCTTCTGCTCCTTATGCATGTGCCCAAGGGAAGGATCCTTTCCAAGCAGGTGTGGACATGGCCACAGCATGTAGACCGTTCTGCAAGCCTCACAAGAAGCAGTGGACTCCGTCTTACTTCCTCCCACCTCCACGTCCCCAGTGGGTTGCAGTAAGTAATGGCAGTACAACAGCCACGTCGCCACAATTCCTTCCTCCTAAAAGCAGTCTGTCTCAGCAATTAAAGAGGTCATCTTTGACAGCCATAATTAAGAGCTGGAGCAAAAATTGATGCACTGCTGTGGCTTCCAAATTTCCCAAGTGCTGCAGCCTGTGGTCCTTAGTTAGACCCATGTTGACTGCAGTCAGCAAGGTTGCTTGTGCCAGTGACTCATTAGCAGAGCCAGGGCTGGGGAAGCCATCTTAAAAAAGGCTAGGATGCTGTAAGGTAAAGCATCTGCCAATTTTTCCCCTTGGGTTTTTTTTTCCTCCCACTTTCCACACAAACAATGGCAACTTTTACAAGCATGTGTCTGCCATAAAATGAGGACTCACTGTAAAAATAATGTTTCATTCAGAGCAAATAGGTTTTTAAAAGTGCATTTTCTGCAGGGCAAGGCTTTTTAACAGTTCTTGGCTCATGCTTCCACAGAATTCATTAAAAATGTTACTCTGGATCAAATGAACAAATTCTTAATATAGTTATGAGTTTTCCTCCCTTCTTAAATTTAAAAATTAATGGTTGTGCTCAAGTATATACCTATTCAAGATGTTCTGCTAACACATCTGTATTCTCTGTATGATTTGTTATGAACAATTATTCAGTGCCAGCAACTTCATATTTTGCAGCCTTTTGGCAATTAATGACTCTCAGTGTCCCTTGCGTAGTGCATCACTCCTTTACATCAGCTGTGTATGAGGTACGTACAGAGTTCACTTGCTGGAAATAGCCAAATTCCAAAGGTCTGATACTAATACCTCCCTCTCCATAAACTGTGATAAGACTTCACGTGATCATCACATTACCAATATATGAGCAGGATTAGTCACACAGGACTCCAAAATTAGTGACTTGCATCACATCTGCAATGTTTACTTTTTCTTAAGCTTTCCGGTAGCACTGATTGTGGGCACCAGCTCTTTCCATTTTGCACAACCTGAGGTATCCAGCAGCTCAGCCACATGGACACGGCATGTCTACCCCAAAGCATCAGTGTTCCTCTATTCCCAGGACTTGTCGGATCATCAGTAAATAACAAACTAATAAAATAAATGAAACAGAAGCAAACAAAACAAACCACCCAGTGCAGGAACTGCAGCCTGGCCTGCCTTGAAGGGGTTAATGAATTCCAGTTTGATATAAGTTTGGATAACTAAGACTTTCCCATGGCAATAAAAGTTCATATTAAACTCAACTGGTCTTGGTTCCTCAGGCCTCACACAATCTCTTTTTCAAGCAAAACTATGGGATGCTGATGGGAGTTTTACCAAGGAGACAGGGTAAGAAAAGCCCTTGATGGATGTGATCCCATCTCAGGGGACAGGGAGTTTCTCTGCCAGAGCCAGCTGCAGGATTAGACCTACCTTGGGTCTCCAGGACTGGGCTCAGGTAACTTGAGCCAAACAGGTTGAGAAGAAAAATGTACTCCTCCTTGTATTTCATAAGTTGTGTTTTTCACATATGCTTAAGAAAATCTATTTACAATATTAAAACAATGTAGACCATAAAAATGGTTTAGTGGGCTACCAAAAGATTTAGTTAAGCCCTCATCTAATTAAAAATATCCCATTAGCTGTGAATCTGTGGAGGGCAATTTAAAATAATTCTAGAAAGTAGTGTGTCCTGGGGTTATAATATGGAGTTTTTCTTTTCTTTTTCTTTTTTTCCTTTACAATTTCTTTTCTTTTTCATTTTTGTTTTGTTTAAAGGGTGAATTAACATCTGACTGCAGGCTTCAGCATTGGCTTGCTTTTAATACCCTATACTGTCACTTCTATTAAAAAGAAAAAAAGATTCCAACATTTTTTTCTTTTCCCCCTTTGTCTACAATGTGTGTAAAGAAAAGTGACCGAAAGGAGAGGTTAAGAATAGTTCCTTTTTTCAAATCTATGTTGATTGAATTAAAATGTTTGAATTTTATTGAACAGGGAAAAAGAGATTTTTAAAAGTCTATCTGTAGTCCCCTATAAAAGCATTTTTTTTTAATAAAACTTCTGTTTAAAAAGTATGTTATTAGCAGTATATCCTGTGCTGCATATTAATAAAACAATGGAATTTTGTATTTCTTTTTCTCATAAATTACATAATTCAAACCTTAAAACACCTTTAATGAACACTGACTCGGCATGTGGCACTTAATAAAACTGGGCTAAACTCGTTTTCTGCCTGACAGGCTACCAGTGGAGAATGTGCCCTACAAGTAAATGATTAAGAGGCAGAAATCTTTTCTGGACTACTATTAAACACTTCAAAGATTTTCAAAGTCAGATAAAATGAAAAGCAAATGTGTTTCACTGCCTCTCAAATACCTCAAATGTTTTAGCAGGTGCAAGCAATGAAACCTTCTGTAGTGACAGCACTTTAGGGTCTGCAAAGTGCACCCTACTGAATTATGGGAAAGCAGGGCTTACTTCATAAAAATTCATGATTTTAGATGAGGAGAGATGCATGTCCTCAATACCCATCTACATATGTAGCACAGAAGGAGAGTCCCGTTGTGTCTC
The DNA here is from genome assembly GCA_013401275.1 of Pandion haliaetus. Classification (NCBI taxonomy): domain Eukaryota; kingdom Metazoa; phylum Chordata; class Aves; order Accipitriformes; family Pandionidae; genus Pandion; species Pandion haliaetus. The sequence continues at coordinate 60,605 of VYZV01011641.1, forward strand.
CTGGTGTCACAGGCTTGACTTAACCCTTGCTGGAACTGCTGGACTGTTTAATGTTGAGTTTCATAGCCTTTAACCCTTGCAAGCTTTGCCTTTATTTTACTGCATCAACAGAAGAGCGGGCAGATAGTCTGTCCTTTACAGTTTATGCTCCAGCAGATATTGCAGTCTGGGAAAGTCCAGCCAGCTGGCAAGAGCAGTCCCTGGGAACCAGGCTGACCTGGGTGCTTGTCCTTACAGCAAGGCACAGCTAACCCTTTTATAGCTTTAGCCACGTTGTTCAGCCTCCCTGTGCCTCGGTTTCCCCCGTGCACTGTGTGAGCAATGCTACTTCTTGCCTCACGGGGTGTTACGTGTACTTAATGCCACGAAGCCTGCAGGTATTAAGGAAACAGGGCTGATAGTCCGGCTGGATTTTTAAATGGCACTTGCAGACTAAGACGACTGAGGAAATTTCTTTAGTATTAATTTCTCTGGCATATAAAGGAAAGTCTACACATATTAAATAGTTGTAGCTGCTTTGAACTTTCCCTTCTAGAAAACTGTAAATGAAAGTAGGGCTTATAAAAGCAAAGATAGGTACCATCTGGGCAGGTGCTGGTAACTGCTCTCAGGCTCTGCCAATTTACCAGACCATATACTTCAATCTTGGTCTGTAACTACTTGAATTTGGATTCAGGAGGATTTTATCAGATGGTTGTATGGGCTTTGAGAGCCAGACCAATAGTCTTTCTTGTGCAAGTTTGTTATTTAACATTTAACTGACAAATAGTTTGTTGAGGATTAATAAATGACTAACACAAGCTAAACGTGCTACGGACCAGAATGTTATGGGCTATATGTAATCAAAGAAAAAGCAGGAGAAAGTGGTAGGATAGTTTAAGCAAACTGTTGTTGAATTCTGCAATGATTCTGCATTTATTAGAATGCATGTTAGTCAGGAATGAATTCTTTATACATTCTCTTTAAATGCAATGTAAATATGTTGTATTTACTTGCACCCTAAATGGGATTGTGTAGCTGAAAGATGGATCACTTTTTCCTGGGCTGCTGAGAGTATATTTCCCTGCCTGCATCTCCAGCCACCCCATGCCAAGCCCAGCTGCATGGTGTTTGTCCTGTCCCGAACAGGCTCTGTGGAGGTGGTTGCACACCTGCCTACCACATCCCAGGGGCTTAGGGATGAAAGGCCTGAGTGTATTCCCCGTAATAAACCCAAACCCTGTGCGTTGTACTTAGGAGGCAGAGCTATTGCAAACAAAATACTGCACAGAAAAGGGGACCTGCAGCAAGTGCCATTACAAGATGGGAAGATCACAGATTTAATAAAATCTCATTATTCCACTACTCGGCATCCGTGGGATCTATTTGCCGTTGTGTTAAAGTGCACAGTGAAGTGTCCAGCATAAACTCCCTGATGAATAATAACATGCATGATTAACTTTAAAAACCCACTAACATAACTACATGCGAAGAACTACACTTACCATAGTGTTATGGTGGAAATTTTTACATGACCAACAGCTTGACATTCAGTGCTGTTTCCCACAGCAGCTGCAGCTTCACCCTTTCACACCAATATATGACTTCCGATGGATAGATGGAGTGATAGTAATTCTTCTGTTAGGATGTCTGTGAGTGTGTAGATGGGAGGATGTGCAGTGAAATCATGTTATAAGCACAAATGTATTCAGTTGTGCAATAATAGAACCACACGAATGGTCCCACATTAAAATAAATTCACAGAGCCTGACATTATGGAAGCTGAGAACAAATGTTTTGCCATGTAATCCATAAAGAAAATTCATATAATATATAAAATAATCCAGATCAACTGAAAATATTTATGGGCCAGCCATGCAGCTGGTGTAAATCAGCATAGCTCCACTGAAGTCAATGGAGTGACACCAGTTTTAGGCATATGAAGATTTGGCACCCAAGTAATTTGGTTTTTCAGCAAGAAAACCCAGAGCTACTTCTCCTGTGGATTTGATGATTGAACCTCTGTGTAAAAGGTTGTATTTTGAAATTCTGAATCAAGAAAATCGTATATTACATTTTGGGTTTTGAACAGCTTTTGCTGGCTGTGGAAACGTTTAATTCATCACAGTTGGCACTGAGTATTATCTGAGATAATGTAATGGAAACTTTTAAGGATTGATGAGGTTTTTAACATTTTACATGTGTATTTACCCTTTCTATTTTTTAATACATTAACAGGATTGTAAGGCATTGGACTCTGTTCCATATTCCACTACATTCAGGAACAGTCTTTTCATTGGCGTCCAAGAGCTCTGGGTCATTCTCTTGGTCAGCCAGACACTTCTAAGCTGTACATATATGTATATCTCATGTATTGTCTATATTTATTTTGTGAGATGGGAAAAATTAACATGCCTACCATTTACTGAGATGTTTGCACATGAACATTACATCACACATTTAAATAAATACAGATGCATTTATTTCAGCATGTGGATATCCAGACGTCTATGCTTGCCTGGCATACATCTGGATAACTGAAGCATACTATTTCCACTTGTTTATAACTCCTTTCTTTCTGAACCAATTTTTTTTCCAACTTATCCAAGCCCACATTTCTCACTGGAGACTACATGCCAAGTTTGAACTGTTTTCAGTTACCCTAGCACAAGTTTAACATCTGAAACAATTCTTTAAGCATGCTCAAAACCAACCATATGGATTTTCACCAAACTTTCCAAAAGCTACAAAAGTATCAGCCTAAAGGAGTAATTTTTTTTTCTGGAAACTCATAAAGGGGCTTAGAAAGGAAGTACCTCTTTAACTAGCAAGGAACACTCAACTACCAAAGAATTATATTCAAGGTCTAAAAGTCTATTTCTGGGCAAACACATGTCCTGTGCTGTCTTCTTATGTCAGCCAGGTTGGGTAAATTCTGAGTTCAGTCCCAAAACAGATATGATCCATAAGAGTGTCTTTTAAGGCTTATGTTGAAACTATAAGTTGGAATTTGATCTCAAGTTTTGCCACACTCTCAGAAAGGTCTTTCTACCTGGGAGACCCTACCAGTAAGTTCAGTGATGTGTCCAGTTGTGCTCCTGAAGGAGCAAGGTTAGGACGCATGGGCTTCCAGTCTGGTTGAAATCTGGAACAAGAGATCAGATCTGCCATAGCAGGAAACCTGGGAACGGGCTCTGAATTCCCTCCTCAGTGTTACAGGCTGGTACAACAGTATCTTG
>VYZV01011643.1:3964-15813 GCA_013401275.1 Pandion haliaetus
CTTGCTCCCCCCCCCCCCCCCCCCCCAATAAGTGATTTCTTGCAATTTTCAATTTGACGTCGAAGGCGGGGAGGGGGGAAGAGCACTTGGCACAGAGGGAGAGAAGTGGCTTTTTGTGCAAGAGAGTTTACGTAGCCTTGAGATGATCCCGCTCCCTCTTTCTAAAGGAGTTTGAGAGACGCTTTCACAGTGGTGTAGGGGGAATAATTACCCTTTCGGAAGGTAAAGGCACAGGAATAGCAAGCGGACTGGGATCTCGTGTAGGCGAAACAAACTTACCTGCTCTCTATTTTTTTTTTTTTTTTTTTTTTTTTGTGGGTGGGCTTTTTTCCCTTGTTAACCAAAAATGTCAACGAAAANTCTTTTCCGGGCTTCCTTCCTGCCTAACCACCAGGGACCTCTGCTAGGAGTTTAAGAAGGGGTTTCCCCGCACTGAAATGTCTTTTTCCTGGTGCTTAGTACACATTATTTTCATTTCTTAAATAGCTGGAGAAAGCAGTGTGGAACAGATTTCACCTTTTAGGGAGGTACCTGAATATAATCCAATATCCCCGCCTCTCTTTGACTAGCCAAATCTTCCAAGTCGGTACCTAGAGGTATCCATTTTAAGCTCTTTAATATTTCCCTGCATCTCTAAACCGCCATTTTAATTAACAAAAAGCCAATTTCCCAGTCGTCTTGGAAAGTGCGGTGAAGCAGGTTAAGAAACCAATTGCTTGGAATAGCCAGCACTTGGAGAAAATGAATGTGTGAGCTATCCTTCCCTCCCTAGGGTTGGCTTCTGTTCTCCCAATTGGGTTTGGGTAAAGTTATGCTGTGATTTATCAGATAGTTTAACACCCAGCTCGCTCTTCTTGTAAGTCAGCATTAAACCACCTCCTGGGTGCTTTGTAAATACAGCTTTAGCATTTTTTTCGTGCAGCAGATTGACATGTTGACGATTCTGCTTTAAGGAATGTGACAATAAAGTGGAAAACCAAAGGCTGGCAAGCACTTCATCAAGGATAAAAAGGTTCTGCTGTAAGGATGTCACTCAATTTATTGTGAAAGTCGAATGAATTACGTTTAATGAAAGTGCTCCCCAGATGAATATTACCAGCAATTTCCTGAGTTGGCTCTGTCAGATTGATATGAGGAAATGCCAACCCATATCAAAAAAGATCTCCAATCTCAATTACTATGCAAGCTTTCGAAGAGCTCCTTTTTATTGATATGATATATATTGGCGGGTTCTCAATGCTGTGGAAACTGCTCTGTGTTCAACAGAACAGCACATTTCCTAGTTTATTGTTTAACCCTACGTTTTTCTGCCCATTGTTTAAACTTCTGCGAGTGCCCTTCTTTTGGAGGGGAAACCGCCTCTCATCCACTTTCCCTTTCCATGACCCAGTGAGGCCAAAGTTGTGTGTCTGGCAGAAAGCAGGGACAATGGTCATTGCAGGAAGTTTGTTCAGCCTGGATGGACAAAGCCGAAGGTCAAGAGAAATAACTCGGCTGAGACAATGGCGTTGGATCCCCTCTTTTTCAGTGTATTTCTATGTGACGATCCAGAGCATGGTAATATTTGTTATGACTAGCAATCCCAACATTCCCACCCTTTCTTCCTCATTCCTCTAGAGCTTCTTTGGGCAAATTAGAAATTCACTAAGCCCTCGAAGAAAGAGAAAAGCTCTTATGTCGCCTCATCTACATAAGAATTGACTTTGTGAGAGGCTTTTCTGTTCTATTTTAACTACTGTGACACCGGTCACTGCTTAGGAGTACAGCTTCTCTTCCCAGAATCCATCTTGCTGGGCTTGCTTGTGATTAAAGGAGGGATTCAGTCAGCTTTCTTCCACCACTTCTCCATTCTCTTTCCATTTTTAAATCGAAGAGGAGAGAGAGACGGTATTGAAGGACAACCGGGAGGTGCTTGGTGCTCTGCAGCAGGACGGGGAGACGGGCACCTTCACACGTGGAGCTGCGCTCCCTGCGTGCAGCATTAAAGAGGAAGCAGAAAGAGCTTCTCCTTATCACACGTCGGGTTAGTTTGGGCTCCCGTTTGCCTGTTCCTTACCGGATCCGCGTCTAAAACTTTCTGCAGTGCACGATTAGTCCACGTGATTTTTATTTCTGCTTTTTTTTAAAGTGTGTTTTTCCCCCCCCTCTGCCGGAGACGCTGAATGTTTCGAGCGGCGGCAGGCTAGCGCAAGCGCTGCGGGGAGAGCGGACGAGGGCTTGCAGAAGGACCGGGACAAAGCTGACGCAGACGTGCCCCGCTCCGCGCCTGCCGCGCCGGGCCCAGCCGCCGCGGCCCCGNGCGGACAGCGCCCGCCCCGCCCCGCCCGGCGCCGCTCGCTGGGCGCTGCCGGGGACCGCGCCGCCCCTTGGAAACTCCTCTGTCCTCGGCGGCCTGTCCCGGGCTAGTGGGTGTTTCGGGCCATTGCTGGCTCAGACCTCACCCGCAACCCGCTCTGGACTCGGGGGTTTGGCTGCCCGCGTTAGTTTTCCTCAAGGAAGAAGTAGGCGGGCGGACCAGCAGATCGGTGTATTTACTGTTACTGCTGACTGGCTTCCTTTTAATGGTGAAGCAGCTGCTCTATTTTCTGGGGAAAGACTGACCAGAGAGGCAATACGTGAGCGTGGAGGGGAACAGGGATGGGATCTTGGGTTTAATCCTCTAAGATCCCTGGCAGGGTGAGTCCGGGCATCAGAAAGGCTGTTCTGGGATGCCTGGGTTTGTCTCATTCAATCCCAGGACGGCAGCATCCTCTCCTTTTGGAGAGAGACCAGAGACATCCGAGAGCATTGGAGTCAAAACGGGCTGTGGGACATGGCTGACCCTGAGACGTGAGAGCAGGGAGCGATTAATTAATAATGACACTTCCTATCCCGTGGGTCATGGCAGGAGTGGCTCTCAGACATAGTTGATGTCATTTTTGGGGTAGTGGCACTCTGAGACACCTGTGAGGGGCAGCCAGATCTTGCTCCCTGCATTTGCTTGTGTCCTGGCAGCCAGTGCTCGGCTCCCTCCTTGCTTCCAAGAGGAGATAATCGCAGGCAAGTGCCTCCACCCCTGTAAATCCCCACTCACTATCGACAGAGCTGTCTTCTAGGGGTCTGCTGCCTGAAAAGCACTTGTCAATGAATCACTGACTTTTGACAAGGCAGGTGTAAGTGGATGACTGACAGAGAGTCCTTCAATAAAGGAATGCGGTGGGAATTGACTGGGCTGAGGGCAAAACCAACCCACCATCCCCACCAACCCTCCAGACAAAACCGTAAGCCATTTATTCCTGATCCATATTCTCCCATGAATATCAGTAGCAATTGTGATGCTTTTGCTAGACATGAACGTTTTCCAGTCCCTTTTGATTACACCATGTCCCCATGCATGGTGCTTGGAAACTGTATTGTCTGCTTCAGAGATACTGCTTTTATCTTCCAAATGCCACCCTCATTAATGTCAGTGTCTTGCAGTCCAACTAGTGACAAATGTCTCCGGGACGTTCATCTGCCGTGCAGACTGCATCCATCTCTCCAGGTGCCCTGTCTTTTCCTCTCCAATGAGTGGTTTAGTAATATTTTCTTCCTTGCCCCCTGTGTCTGCTGTGAAATGATTTGTCCGCTAGTTGGTCTCTGTCCTGTCTGTTCACATGTTAGTTTTGCCAGTGCCCTCTGGGGTATCACCTCTCCTGTTAATCTGTTTCATCACTTCGATGACAGATTGACCAGTGCATGGAAAGATAATCTGCTCTTTCCACATCTGCAGATTGTCGAAGGGGGAGAAATTAGGCTTTTTTGCTTTCTGGGAGCCTACCAAATGATAAGGATACTGGTGCCCTATTTTCCTCAAATTTCATTTTCTAATCTAGAGTTGATGTAAAAACTAAAGAATGAAGAGCCTGGTTGTTTCTTTGTTTGTGCGCTTTTGATTGTTCTTTTTTTTTTTGCTGAACTTTTGAAAAACTGATAGGTAAAATATGCCTGTGTTATTTCTTTGTATATTTCCTTAAACTTTGGTGATAGCTGGACAGTATCCCTAGGCTCAGCAGACTCCTTTTAGCCGCAGAGCTGACAGCCAAAATAATACCAGGAAGGAGGTGAACTAGTAGCCTCAGTTCCTGGAACCACCTGTAATTAAACTATTATATCTCTCTCTATAAAAGATATATTAAAATTATATTATTTATTTAGAATGAAAAGTAAAGTGAAGAGTCACTTAAAATCTAACCAATACAGCATCCTTGGTTGAAAAACAGAAGATGCTACTTACCTCTGTAGTTAGAACATCTGATGCTTTGATCCAGAAATCCCTGAACTCAGTGATGATTTCTAACAATTCCAGTAGTTTTGCATCTGGCCCTATGAGTATAGTGCTTCTGCCTGATACTGCATACCTATGTCAGAAATAACATAAGTAACATTACAAATGATTACTGACTATCATGTCTTATGCCCCACAGTATTTCCTGCATTTTTCTTAGAGGTGCATATGAGCCAGAGCCACTGGGTAAAAGGGAAAAGAGAAAAAGAAGACACTCTCTAGCTATATATTGAGAGCACTATTGAAAGACAAAGGCTCCTATACAGCAGATCCTATGGCCTGAACCTGCAGTGTTATACAAGACAGGATTCCTGTGTAAATCAATGGCTTACTTGTGTGAGAAGAACAGATTCTGTGTCCTGTTGAAGATTAAGTAGACCATTTCTATCACTGAGAATTGCTTGTCATTATTCAGATGCCACTTCAAATTGAAAGTGTAATTGGCAGCTCTTAAAAAATTGTAACTAATGGAATGTCTGTTATGGATAGTTCAGACCACCTGTACCATAATATTTATCTGCACAGTCATTTTTATAAGCCATTCTTGACTGAACTTTAGAAAAATAGTTTTTCTGCTAGGCTATTTTGTCAAGAAAATATTGTCATAGGCCTTTAGGTATATAAAACTGCTTGTATAAAATTAATGGGCTGCTTTTTATATTTACAATCTCATCTATAGCATTTGAGGTCTTGCAAAAAAGGTATGGACTTAAAATAGGAATAATATTAAAGCTGTGTCCTCACGGTTGTTGCACTGTCAATAGCAATAATATAAAATACTGGTCTGTTTAAAATCGGAATGTTAGTCCGTAATTTGACTCTAGTTTAGAGTAATTTCTGTTGTCACTTTCTGCAGCTACTCTGTATTACTACATACAGAATTTTTTCTTAATGTTTATGTGGGGAATGCTTTGCACCTTGAGAAGATTTTGTAAGCAATGTTGGTAGGTAAAACATAGCAATAATACTGTAACTTTATGGAGGACAATTGCTGAGTGAACAGATCTTTAGAGTGGGAAAATAAGAAGGAGTACAAATACAGAGATGTGACATAAAAGATGTGCATAATAAATAATACATCAAAACCTTCACCATTAAAAAGATGCGCTCCATCCTGTTGCCTACATCTGTAATGGATATTACCTTTACAAGGCCCACAATTTTATATTCCTACTTATTTCTTCTCCCTGCTTTCACAAACAATCTCATTTGCTTAATTGGCTTGCTTGTAGTAGTTGGTAGTGTAGTACAGGTTGCAAACAGAGGTGCAAGAGTATGACCCTTCAGTAACACTACTTTCTAATATCTGAATTATAAAACGTTGGGATTTTGAGTAGTTACCTGCACAAAGGTTACCTTAAATTCAGTGGAGCCACTTCTGTGAGTGGTCACTTGGAGTGAGTAAGGAGCGACATTGTCTGGCCCTTGATAAGGCAGTGCACTGTGTGAATCGTCTCGTGTATCTTCAACTTCTTTCTACTAAATCAAATAGTGATACCTCTTGCTGGGTACCTCCTTCTTCTGTGAGCAGCTCTGCTGGCTCTACTAGCACTAGTCATTGCCATAAAATACTGTCCCACAGAATTATATCAGAATGTAGTTTGTGTTTACATCTTAAATGTACAGAATATTTGCTAGCTAGAGCAGAGTGTGCATCTTGGAAAAGTTACTGGGTAGATTAGCAGATTGTAATGATATGGTTCAGCCTTTTAAGTGTAATGCAATCCAAATGAATATGGAAATCTGTGATTAAGTACATTAGAGGAGGTGCGAGTGCTGCTTTTATTCTTCACAATTTATAGAATATTCTGAAATTGTGGGGTTGTAGCAGACACTTCAGAGTAGATGTCAATGGTTTGTAACTACTTTTTAGAAGCAAAACACAAGCTTAATTGAAATCAGGAGTCTGGCTTCTGTATGCTTCAGTGCTTTACTGAACTAGGACCATAAGAAAGTAAATGCAGTATGGTATTTGCATTTTTGCTTTTAGGATATAAAACTTTCTTCTGCCGTGCTAGAAAAGATCACACATCTGTATCTGTATAAATGTTACAAAGTAATGTTTTTGCCAAGAACTTGCAGAAGTTACCTCTGGGCTACTTAGGATCTATTACAGTATTATGCTTATAACCAAGCATTATACTACCTGCCATTCCTTATCTTAAACATATCTTCTTTATTATTATTGGATAATAATTAATTGGATAATAAAAATCCATTAATTATTGGATAATAATTATTTTTTTGCTTAATTCTGGATCTTTGGAATCATGACTTGTAACTTATTCTGACTACTGATTCAGCTTCTGAAGAAATAGTCTGCAAAATATCTTGATCTTTGAAATGAAACTAAAGTTAAGCTTTTCAAATAGATAATTTGTCCTTTTTTTTTTTTTTTGTAAATGTGTTTTTGAAGTATTCAGGCACCACCACTTACTGTTTTCTAGAATTACAAAGAGATGCAAATGGCAGCATATCTGAGAAAGCCATGTGTGGCCTGTATGCAGTATTATATCTGTACTCTAGATTTGAAGTCTAACTGCTACTGATGTACATGTTTTGCAGACCACTGCAGATTTTTTTTTCTTTCAGAAGAAAAATGTACTTGAATGATGACCATGTAAGGCAAAAAATGTACCCTTATTTGTTCTTCCACAAGAAACTTGCACTTTGATTCAAGACCATTCAGACTCATGAGAACTTTGCCATTGATTTCTCTGGCCATAAAATGGTGTTCTTAGCTTGATAAATACTTCTGTTTTTATAAGGTGGTTGGGAATGATATTTCATTACATTTTAGCTTGAGTTGCCTGGTGTGAATTGGCTATTCATAGCTAGCACAGGAAGGAAGAAGTAAGCATTTCTAATAAATGTGAAAGAATATGCATGTATGGCTATGTGGTATTCATAGCCTTTGGTCTGAGCAACTTAGTCCCCTGTGAAGTAAAAATAGCTGAGTGGCCTCTAAATGCTTTCATATCTAGCATTGTTTCTGTCATTGTGATATGCTTTAATAAATTTACCCAGAAGAATGCCATCCTGTCTTTGGTCTGCCACGAGACCCTTCCTTTAGATCCAAGTCCTTTTGTTCTCTGGCAGAATGGCTCAATGGCTACGGTACTCCTTCACCTAGAGTAATGACTACATGATTTGTCCCTAAACTTTTATGTTTTGTTTTATCCAAGGGGCACAGTGTTAGTCATCTATGTCTGGCAAAAAAATGAATCTGTGCTGCCAGCCGTTTTAGGTGGATGATTTGCTTTAGCTCAACAGGTGGAGCTGTGACTTCACTAGCCTGTTGATTCAGGCTAAAATTCATCTAGCTGGACAGGTGCCCGTATGTATTCTACATTACCTAAATTTGCACCTATGTTTCCATGGCTCATGGAAATTTTTTAACCTCCTGACCTGTAAAACACTTCAGGTAATGAGAGGCATATGTGCTCATGTATTCATCAGGAAAGTTGTTCATTGGTGGGAATGTGATGGTTCTAGGGGCTGCTATGGAAGTTTTTTTCTGCCCCAGCTTTGCATATTAATGGGGACATTAGACTGAGTCTAAGACAGTATTTCCACTTAGCCCTCTTTGAGCATGGTCCACATTGCATGACTGATTTAAGATTAATCCCTGAATTCTAGGAATTTTCTGTGCCCTCAAAGGACCTCAAAGAGTGTAGAAATGTTTGGAATAATTCTTCAGCATGTTTATAAAATGCTAGTTACAGTGGATTTATGTTAATAACTTATGTACAAATAGCAAACTCATTGCTTGCACATTCTGTAATTCCCATTTCATAGATTATTTGCAACTTCCATGGGCCATGGTCCATGTTGCTCTTTTTTCCTTGATTTAGCTGCCGCTGATCTTGTGGTGGTTGGAGTAATGGATAAAGGATCATTGTGTGTTGGGAAAACATATCACAGAAAAACAGGGGAGTGGCTTGAAATGAGTTGGCATGATAGCACAAGGATCCATCTACAAAGGTTCTCACCCCTCAGAAGCTTTCAATTCTTTGGTATTATCCTTTTATATTAATTTTTTCAACATACACCTGTGTAAACTTGTTTTGTCTGATGAATGTTTAGAGAAGGATTGTTTCCATATGGATTTGTGCATCCCTTGGTAAGTCAGTGCTTCAAACATAATACTAGATGTTCACTAATCACATCAGAAGTGTTCCTGATACTACACTTACAGTGGCAAAGTCAATTAGGGGAACAAAGACAATACCAACTGAAGATTTCAAGTCACACCATCTCCAGTAAAGAAATAATCATTGTGATTAGAAGAAGCTAAGAGCTCCCAAACAAACTCCAAACTAAAATGTGCTGAAAACATTCACTGAATGCTTATGAATAAAAGAAGCAGAAATAAAAATGGGAGAGGCTATTTAATGAACAGAAATGCAGGGTAAATTAATCAAATACATTGTTTGCTATTAATAATGTGACCAACTACAGTCAGATTCCAATAAATATGCCCAGTGGGGATGGAAAATCTACCCAACTGAAATTACATTGATAAATTTATCCTAGTTTCCAATGCCTTCTGAATATGTATTTAGGAAACAAAAGCTGTCATAAAGGTATCCTGAAAGAAAATGGACTCAAATATTTTTTTTAACTGAGATTTTTTTGACAATGGAAGTAATTTTCAGGTTACTTAAGGATGTTATGTATATCGCTGCTTAGGTATAGAATTCTTAGCAGAAATGTCAGCAGAAAAGTGACCTCCAATGGTTATAAAAATAAACCTGAGGTTATGCTCTTTTGTTGTTTTCATGATAAGTGAACATGATACGGGAGCTACCTTTTTTAAAAATCACATGGTTTGACCTGTTTAGTACCTAAGGAAAGTTTGCTATGGTGTTGTCATTTAACCCCAGCCAGCAATTAAGCACCATGCAGCCACTCGCTCACTTCCCCCCCACAGTGNGACCAATACCCAGCCAACAACTCCCCACAGTTTATATACTGGGTATGATGTCACATGGTATGGAATACCTCTTTGGCTCATTTGTGTCAGCTGTCCTGGCTGTGTCCCCTCCCAGATTCTCATGCACCCCCAGCCTCCACTGGCAGGGCAGCATGAGAAGCTGAAAAATCCTTGACTGAGTATAAACACCACTTAGCAACAGCTAAAACATCAGTGTGTTACCAACATTATCCTCATCCTAAATCCAAAACACAGCACTATACCCGCTACTAGGAAGAAAATTAACTTTATTCCAGCTGAAACCAGGACATATTGTTACCTCTGCTTTCGCTAGGGGATTCACTGGGAATGGTAGGGAATGCATGTTATTAGCTCTCATGCCTAAAGAAGCAGAAAGTTCATCTCTAATGAAATCCTGTTGGTTCTCAAATATGAGTCACTGAAGTTGCATAGAAATAAGTACAGTAATCAAAAGGCAATCCAAGCGCAAATTCCTTCTTAGAAATCAAAACAAAATCTCAAAGAAAACAGAATCTGACTAAAGATTCATCCTGTTCCAATTGCTTGGCTTTCACAGCCTTTTCTCCTTTGATGTCTATTTCTACAGGAGTCTGTCTCCTCTAAGCCTGGACCTCTGTTTCATTCTTGGCTACTTAAGAATCATTTACACAGAATCTGGCCTTATTAGTGACTGAGTCAGTGTTATCCACAAACCTAAGACTCTGACTTCAGTCACAGGCTTGGTTCAAGGCTGAACACCAAGGCTGAACTCTTCGCTTAGGGTTTGTTTTTTTTTCTCATACAGTATTACTGCCATTGAGCACAGTAAAGAAATGTTGCAAATGTCCAATGAATGTGCAGAAAGTTTCTTTTCCATGCAATATTCTTTATTCTTCATATTTGTTGTATTGTATCACAGCTTCTAGCTTTAATTTGTTAATTACTTCACATTCAATTACTTCATAATTACTTCACGTCAACAATGCACTCAAGCTCTTTCTTGCTTTAGTGTGGTGATTTCAGTTCATGACAGTCTGAATCTTTGGACATTTTTCAGTGTGCATGTCCTCACTATACAGTACCTTTTCCATGGCTGATCTAAGTCCCACCATAGCAATCTTGTTTTTGATAATCCTGGCATCAGCTTCAGTCATGTTCAAGCACCCTATCAGTCAGTTCTAAGAAGCTAACAACCTGTAGCTAAGCTCTGCTCCCAGATAAATGACTGCACCTCACATTCACCTATCACAACAGAATTAGTATCAGCTGTGATAGTTAGACTTCTGGGTTATTTTTGAGCTTAAATGCCACCACTGCAGCCTAAAAACCCATAACTTCTCTAGTAATCATGCTCTTGACTCACAGAGGCATATGAAAGCAAAAAAATATGGCAGTGCTGGTCATTGGGAAGTAGTTCCAGCTGGTTCTGTAACAACAAAAGATATGGTAGGGTCACAGGCCTTTTTCACTCTCCATTTCCTTTGTCCCCCATCCATATTTTTTTCATCAGCCCAGTGGCTGAAGCCCTTGCTATGGATTTAAGACATTCAAGTTTCTTCCTCTGCTTCAGGAAATATGAATCCAAACCTCACAATTCTGAATGTAATTGCTTTAACCACTGCTCGGTGGAATAATCTGGGGAATTCTCCTCATTTTGCTTGTTCATTTCATTCTGCTTGGTTTAATACACTCAGGTACTCCTTCAGTCAGGAGCCAGGATCTCTTCATTGGTAAGTTCTGAGACATTTGTGATATTAAGTCTTTCTCTCTTGCTCTTTGGCCCTATGTGTATGAGTTCATTCATAGTGGAAGCATTTCAGATTTTGAGACCTATATCAGAAAAAAGCTTTATTCTGATGTGAAAAAAATTCTTGAACCAGAAAGTTGAAATTACGTTGCCTTGCCAACTACCCATTGAGCATATTAGCAACTGTAAAATAAGGTTCCTAATTCTAGGAGCAGTTTATGCCTCGGGGATGTCAGAAAGTGTTTAAGTTAATTCCTTGTCTTCCTTTGGTTGCTTAGTTTGGACAATTTAGTAGCTTCTGTGAATTATACTTTCAGAAAACTTCTTCCAGCAGGGATATGTGGGTATCTAATTCCAGGTTATGAACTCTAACAGGTCCTTGGGACAGAGAGGCTGAGCACTTCATTGTAGTAATTATAGGCCCCTTCTGGATCTAGCCTGGAGGATCTTCCAAAATTGCTAATAGTAAGCATAAGCAGTCTTGTGCTTTCCCAGTTTTAATCTGCTTGCCAGACTTCCTTTATCTTCACAGCTACATCCAAGTCCAATTCTTGTCCTTACATTTAAAAAAAAACCCCGTCAGTCTGTCATAGCACAGTTAATTAATTACTTCTAGAAAGTTGTTTATGTGCCCAAGATTCTGAAGGCTTTTATTTTTCCCTAAGAGCAAGGCTTATGGTTAACCATAAGTGTACATTATTAGCTTGAAACAAGTTACCAATTTGCAGGCCACTTCCCTCACTCCCCATCCATTATTTTTAAGCTTATAATTGGCTTTGTTTAATGATTTGTATCTATCACTCCCCATAAAAATCTATCAACAAGCTACTGTATGCTCTCTTTACAACTAGCTGCCTCTT
>VYZV01011643.1:17602-27996 GCA_013401275.1 Pandion haliaetus
GAAAGTCTTGCTTCATTTCAGGCTACGTGTGACCTTGGGAGAGCTCAGTTATGCCTTGGGACAAAAAAAATTAATTTTTCATTTTGTAGCAGTACCATGTTTCATATTTATGTGGATTTAAAAATGTAAATAAATTTGCTTTCTGTCAATGGTATATGTGAAGGTCGCAGTCATATTCGCCATGAGTATTCAGACTGCCATTTGACCCATCATTGGTTCAGTAGATAACAATGCATTCTATTCACTTTCAGTAATCTAATTTGTAATCATTTAATAGCCCGATATTTTATGCCTAGTTGCTAAAAAGTAAGAAATAAACCTTTAAGCACTTCACTGCAGATTTATTTACAGAATAACTGTGTATCAAATAGAGAAGTTTTTAGAATGCCAGGACATCTTGTATTACAGTCTTACTTGCAAATATGGCAAGACTGAGTACTATAAAAGATAGGAATGACTAGCAAAAGAGTTCAAGGGCTTGCTGATAGTTTTACTTTTAACTTCTCTGTGCTTATCTCATGCAATTCTCTCACAGATCATCTTTGTCGCAGCTGTGGCATAAATTGTATTCTTCTAAAATTGAAAACAAACAAAAGCCACTGTGCCTGCTGTCTAGAGGTGGGGATGGATTAAAAACAGTTTTAATTCAGATGATATGGTATAAATGAGATTTTTCTAGTTTTTAAATGGGATTTTTCTAGTTTTGGCAATGCAAGACCTGGGAATAAGTGTGAGGTTTGTTTGCCACAATGCAGACTGCCCAAGTGCCTGCAGATTTCTCTCTGGATATCTGGAACATTTGTTGGCCAGAGCTTCAGCCGGTATTAAGTCCGGACGGTTTCCTTGATCTGGCCATATGTGACTATACATACCTTCTGCTGTTGCTTCCTCTCTTGGCTAGCAGACCCATTGATCTGAAAGTGTGTAAGCTGTAATGCTTTGAGACAGAAACAAACCCTTAAATGTGAAATGCTAGCACGAGACTTTCCTACAGGCAACTAATCCTGCATTTGCTCAGGGCAGAGAATAGATATTCCTTTCACTCGGAATGTGAACAGTATCTTACTCTTAAATATTTCTGTGCTGCACTGTTTAGAGCTTCCTTAGGAACACCTGATATTGGCCATAGGTAGAATCAAGACACTAGATTAGGTGAATTGATTTGGCCATTACTTGTTTCTGTATCAAGTGGAACGCACTGAATTGAATACATGTTACCATGAGATTATCTCCACCTATTTGAGAGTAACTGGTGAAAGCTAACTACTGCTAGACTTGACAAACCTTTTATGGCAGCAGAATTGTGATGGAAACCACTTCTCAAACTCTCCCTAGGTATCCATGGGTCTCTAACAATATCTGACTTGTAGTATTAAGTGATGACACTGTGGACTAAATTTTTACAAAAATAATCTTAAATCTTCTGTGGTGGGATTTCATATAACTTCTTACGTTAGGAGCAGAAGGAGCTGTCACTATGGCTGGTAGTGGGGAACTCAGCACCTCTCATGAAGTAGGAGAGATGTCTGTAAAGAGTTACTCTAGGGAACATACACAACTGCATAGCCAGATGCAGACAACCATGCACTTGCTTAGCCTATCTTTTGAGCTAGGGGAACAGGAAGCATCCCTAATCCTGAATATGTGTAGTGGGATTAGGAATGACAGTATTTGAGCAAAGAAGCCCTGCCACTTAGATGGGCTATTAGTATGAGTGTAGCTGTGCACAAATGTAAATCGTTTTAGCTTTGAAATTGCTTATATACAGGCAAAGAAATGCACTGTATTTGACCACACAGATACATTCTTGGTGAATTCTGTCCTGAACCTCAGCATAAATGAACAAGATGAATATTGTATCTAAGACACAGAAGTAGAAGATCCACCTTCCTGAAATTGTCTCATCCTTCCTCTTGTCAACTAATTTTCTTGATCTTTGCTTACAAAGGTATTTCTAGGTTCAATAAGGGATATGAGGGCAGTGTTTATTTGTAGTATTCACAGTAATTTTCAGCTTGAAGGAAAATATGCGACAGCAAACCCATGAGTCTAAAGGAAATGGTTCTCGTGTTTATTAACCAAGAGGGAATATTTTTCAGAATGGATGTGTTTAAAAGGAGTCTCCTGTTAAGCTCAATGAGATCTAAGAATATATGCTGACTATAACCAAGATTACTATGTGGTTTAGAGAAAAAAAGCTTGGTTTGTTTTTTTTTTCTTTTGTCTTTTTATGTCAGCCCTTTGAGAAGTACAAGCAGAAGAGAGCCTTAAGGGTTATAAACTGTACTCTCAACATATTATAAAAAGCAGTAATTGTGGGAATAAAAGTGTAGTAGTTGCCTATGCTGGACATAGTCTAATCTAAAGCCCATCAGTGAAATAACTGGCCATTTTTTCCACTGCCTCCAGACAAGTTTAACAAAGTCTTCCACCCAAAGATTTCTGAGCTTTGTAAAAAGTAAAAAACCACTCCCCTTTTCCCCCCTCTCCCCCCAGCAAAAAAACTCACAACAAACAAACAAACAAATCAGAAGTGCAGGGGAGTAAAAGGTGCTAGCTGTCTTGGTCACCTCTCATTTTAGATGTTCAACTCCAAGCACCTGCATCACTTGTCTGACTGATTAACCACAAGGGCACTGGTGGTGAAGTTGGAGGCGAGAAGCAGTTGTCTGCAAGTCACACTCTAACCACAGGCACTCAGCATAAACAGTAATGCTGGATACTGAGTGGGACATCATAGTACAGCTACAACGTCTCTGTGTGAGGCAATTGTCCTATCTGCCATAACCAAGGACATTCATATATAACTAGGAATACTTCACCAATTCAGAACAATTAAAGGTACAATAGCTGAACATGTTTAATCTTTAATTGAAGTTGCAGACCTTATGAAAAAATAAAACAGTGAGACAGAAATAGCAGAAAAAAACATTGATTTGTCAGTAATTGATTTTTTTTAAAAAAACCAAACACCTCATGAATCCTGCTCTCATTATGCCATCTCAGATTGATGTTTTGGGATATTATGTGCTTTTGCAACAAACTCATCTGTAATAAAAGCCCCAGAACAGAGAAATATGACTCAGAAAAGGATTTAAAAGCACCAAACAAAACTGAACTCCTCATGATGCCTCATAGCTCATCGTCATTGGTAGAGGCCTGGTAGAAGAACAGTGAACAATCCCCCTTAGTATTAGCAGACCTGTGCCATAATCTTTAGATGCCAAAAGGTTTTGCTGTGCCTGACCTAGCTTGAATAGCTGGGCTGAGCTCTCTGCAAGTCTTTACACATTACTTATGTGCTTTATGTATTATTTTGAAGATAATAGCAGATAAACCAAAGGCTCTTTGCACATGTGTCCATTGTATCATTGGAAATAAATCCAGGCTGAGTTTTAGTGTTAAATTGTTCATTACTGTGATAAAGAGGAATTGCTTGATGTCACTTTTTTCTGGTATGGAAACCCTGTTAGTGCCAGTCAAGCAAAACACCAAAGCATGTCCTAAACTGAATATGCAACACAGGTTGCAGTGAGACTCTTCACATGTTTAAACATTTGCTTCCATCCTCTCCTGGAGTGAGGCATATGTCCTGCAAGAGCATCTCTGAATACTGAAAAAATGGACTTAAGGCTAAATTCTTGTACTACCAGTGAATTAATATTAAAATGAATTAAAATTTTCTATCTGAAAGATTACATTGTAATACATTTCTTAATATAACAATGCCTCATTTTCTCTAATGTGAATTAAAAGCTAAACACCCGAGCCGTACCAAAGTTCACATGACAAACCACTGCCTGAATTGTGTACAACTCTTAAGGCAATAGCCTGAGGATTTAAACTAGAAAATAGAACTAACAAAGATAACTGTTTATTTTATATTCTGTCTTACATCTTTGTTACCTAGCTTACTGATGTGTAGATGATCAATGAGGGATAATGATGATTTTGTATGGTACAGAAGCTGAGGATCTTTGTTCTTTAGCAAGGCCCACAGAAGATTTAGGTACTATCCAAAGCAAGGTTTAAGTAGGATAAATGAATGGTAAGGGGTTGGCTTTCTAGCTACTCTTCACTTATAGTGAATACTTAGAAATAATTCAGCCCTCAGGTACTTGGAAGTAAATAACTTACCTGGTATCAGTAAAACCAGCTGTAACACAGTTTTAATGGAAGCCTATTGTAAATTTTAAGCTATTGAAATAGGAGAGAAAATGGTGAAATGTCCTTGTGTTACACATTGGTGAAAGTAAGAGGTCTATTTCACTTGCTTTTTGGTTGGAGTTAATTTTCTAATGTAAATTCTGGTGCATATTACAAAATAACCCTGCTCAGTGCTTGAGAAGGCTGACTGTCCACTACTTGGTAGGAGATTATGAGGAGAGTCCTTAGTTATGCGACCCAGAGTCTCATCTGAGACTCATATTTGCTGCAGCTAGAGCCTACCTCATTCCCACAGTTGGACAAGATGTGTCTCTGGTTCTTGGTTTAGACAGAAAACATGTCTTTCTGCCTTACATGCTTTTGCTGATGATGCTGGCCAAGAGTTGAGAAAAATGTAGACCAGATTTGCCTATCAGCTCAGTTGCAAACCGTTGACATCAAACAATTATAGTGGCTTTTGATGTTCAGCACAACATGCATAAGTATGCGTGGCATTACTTTGACTTCCCACAATTACCACATAGGTCTGTGGCTGCTTCTGCTTGGTCCTGCCTCTGTTTACCTCACATGTCAACCAGTGGAACCGCTCCTAGCTTTATTTTTGCACATACCAGTGTTGTCCATTGCCTGTCTACATGCGCACTTAAGCAAAAATTGATCAGGAGCTTGGCTGCACCCCCCTGCTGTGAAGCCTGCCCAGCTCCTGCCACATGACTCCTCTCCTCCCTTCCTAGGGCTTTCAGGGATACATATACAGAGTGGTTTAATTTGGTACAGTAGAGGACACTGTGTAGGGAGTGAATACATTCCATGTGTGCATATTTGTACAAATTCCTGTATTAGTCTGTTTGGTTTAGCATAAATACTCATGAAGAAGACAAAATGTGAGTGACACCTGGAAAGAGACATGAACTACTAGATCTAGTAGTAATGGTTTCCCTTGTTATACAGAAAGTTCGTTGTGACGATGGCTGCCACATCTCTGCTTCTGTGATTATCCTGGTCTCAGTTACTCTTGCACGTTCTCTGAATCAGCATCCTGGGCTATGGCTATGCATCTAGCAGCTGAAGGGACTAAAATATCAAGATTGTAATCTGTGAAAGATTTTCAGGTATGCACATATTTGGTTTGGCCTCACTCCTCCCCTGTTCCAGATTCTGGTCTCTCACCCTCTGCCCTGCTTCCTCTTCTTGGATAACCATCTGTTGCTACTCTATGTGGCCATCCTCCGTGCTTTGGGATGCCTTAGATTTATCCTCTCTTTTGTTGTTGCATGGGGGAGGTAGAATCCTGCCCTCAACTTAAGCCATTCAAGTGAATCCTACCAAGTCAGGTGATTGCTGTCCTGGGAACAGGCATGTGAGAAAAGGACTGCCTGTGAAGATGGCTCAAGCACAGGGACAGACTTGAAATGGCTCAGGTGTTGAGTGTTGGAAGGATGTGGTGGGTGAGTTCAGAGGCCAGTAAGGAAGGCCATATACCTTAAAGAATGTGGTTTTATGTGTTGGTTTTTACTGGGGATTTTCCTATTAGAAAGTGGACTGCCTTGTATTTTTTTTCACCCAGATTGCTGTGCATGATTGCTTGGTCAGATGGTAACCAGTTTTGATACAGAGATCTGCCAGGGAGGACAGAGAGTAGCCTTCTGTGAGTAAAGATCAATGTTTCTTTGGATGAAAATTAAGTATAAAGAGCACATACATGCACACATATGAATACATATGAATATATGTATGTATATAAGTGACAATTAACATGGTCTGCTTTTGTGAAAGTCCATACTAGGAGAGGATTCTTAACATTGCCTGTCTTTGACAGAGCCTTCAGGTTAGGGCTCAGACAGCTGAGCTGTGGCTCCCCATGAAACTCCATGTTTCAAAATACTACAGGGTGTGCTAAGGACAGGGTCCTTTGTGGCAAGTGCCATACTTGCCTTCCAGATGAACCAAGAACACAGAAAAGCACTCAGGGTGCTGCTCCTTGAAGCAGGGCTGTCAGAATTCATTCTTTGTGAAGAGAGCAAAGTGTGGAGTGAGGTGAATGAAGGTCTTTTGTCTTAGACAACAATAAAGGTTTTTGGAGGAATAAAAATGGTGTGACTTGTTGACATGTAGTTCATCTCCTGCTTGTATGACTTGGGAAAAGAACCTTGGCCTTGGTAGTATCTGCTCTCTTACTGCCTCCCTACCTTTTGTGGATCCCAAGAAAGTTGCATCCAATGTTGTGTGCTCTGTCCTGTGTGCTGTATTTTTAAATCTTGGTGACTTTTAATGACTTGGGATCTTCTCAGTGGGGGAAAACTGTTCCAGTGCATCACAGCATGAGTTATACCCAGGAAAATGATGTAAGCATAGTGCCTGCTGGAGTGCTCTGGCCTGGGTCCCTGGGAAAACAGGTGCTTGTTTGCTACCCGGCCCTCTTGGGCTGCCAGCTACAATGTGCACATAGACCTGATGAAAGGCTGATAGCCAAGTCCAGTTGCTGGTCTCCTTTTCCTTTGGCTGTAAGTTAATCAAGCAGTGAGACTCAGGCAGGACCAGTTAAGTTGTATGGTTGGCCCCATGATGCAGTTGTCAAAGGCACGGAGAACTCTAGGCTGGGACTTGTGGGAGGACAGCTGAAGGCCTGAGGGCATATCAGGACATGTGTAGTGTGAGGTCATACAGGGTGGACAGGAATGTCGATAGCTGCCTACAGGGCTGTAGTATGGATTGCCCTTTGTGGGAGAAACCTAAGTGAGTGATGTAGATGGCGTCATGATGTTCAGTTCCAAGGCTGTGGGCTACAGATTTTAGTGGATTTTGTACTGCGCGACAGCCAGGCTGTCACTATGGAATATGAAGGTAATTACATAAAGGTAATTCATTTGCATGTGGTCCCATCGGCTGGAGGAGCTTAATGCCTGTTGGAAAGCACATCTCATTATACTCCTTTAACAGGGACCACATCAACACACTAATCTGTGTTATCTGTGAAATATTTCTGTGTTTTTTGCTCAGGATTTGGCCTTTTGTTACTTGAAATCCAATTCATTAGATAATAAATAACAACAACAACAAAATCTCTGTTTTTTAATAATCATCATTTCACAATACCTACAGTTTAAGCAGAACTTGTATTTTAGATTTCTACATTTTAAAAGGCTGAAAGGCCCCCCGTCTCACTCTTTTGAAAGTCACAGGGAGATTGCCACCAGGCAGTAAGCATGATAGATGCATAATTGCAGTTACATCCATTTTCTATCTGATCTATTTTTCTCTCTGCTATTTAAAAAGTAAATGAATGGGGAGATCAGAACTACAAAGGAGTTAACACACCATTCTAAGGTAAAGCTTTATCTGCCTACCAGGCTGCCATGGCTCACAATAAAGTGAAGCTTCTCTCCTTATGCAAACAATTTAAAAAATTTGGAAGCCTTTGTAGCCCAAGCTGTACAGGGATGCAAGTATTGCCAGGCAGAAATCTTAATTTCAATCATATGCAAGGCCTGCAGTGTTAACATTCATAAGGAGTTTATGAATAGGAATCAAGAGGAAATTACCTACTTCTTATCAATAGTCACTATTTCCTCCATCTACTGAGAGGGTTGGGGGAGAATAGGTGGCATCTTTATTACTAAAATGTCAAGTTATTTCTTTTGTAGACTTTTGGAGTGCATGTGTTGTGTTACAGCACAAAGACTGCACGTCCTCTGTGCACAGAGAACACAAAGTCTATTATACTTTTTAACAGTACTGTTATGTGGTGTGTGGAACAGAAATAACTAGCATTCTTGGCTTTCTGCATATAGAAGGATTGTTCAGCTGTCCCTAGTCCCGTGAAGGAGGATCAGGGAGTGAAATACAAGGTTTGCAAAGGAGAGATTTGTAGGAACCCTATGACTGCCTACCCATAAATGCTGGCTACTCTATAATGAAAAAAGGAGAGAATGGGCCCTGGACTCTCCCTGTCCCCTGCAGTGATCACTGAGACAGGTTAGTAGCTCGGCCTGATTTGCCTTCAGTAGTCATTTTAGAAGGGTACAACATGCGTAGAGTAAGTCATGACTTAAACCAGTGGAAAGCAAAGGAGGTTTTGGCCCTTTATGCCTTCTTGAGTTCATACGTATTCAGGATTTTCGCACCACTTCTTTCCACGACTGGTGAATTTAGGACACCAATGAGCCCATTCATCATTTTTATGAAATAGATGTAGGTGCTGGTTTTCTGTACTTTAAATTGCCTGAGATGAGGCAATGGGCAGTGTTTTCCAGAAAAGGTATGTTCTGCCTCGAGGAGATCTGTGAGCCACAAGTGGTTAGATGCTCAAGGAGATTCTGGGGAAGTGTCATTACAGGCTTGCCTTGTTCTTATACTCTTCCCTAAGCACGTTTTGTTTGCTGGTGTTGAAAGTAGATCTTTGGTCTCACCTATCTGCTTGTTCTTGTGTGCTTATGTGAGTGGTGGTGAATTTGCTTCATGTAACATTAGTCTCCTTTGACTGATGGAGGAAGGAAAATGGTTTTCTGTGCCACATCCTAAGACAGAGTACAGTTACTAAGCCTGAGTCTTCTGATGTCTGCATCCATCCCTTGAAGCAGTAACAAGTATCTGAGCTGCTGCAAGCTGAGTATAATCAACTTTTTGCAGACAATTCTCTTTTCTGCAGCTAAAATATGCTCATGCAGGTGGATAATCTAATGCAATTTGACTATATTTTCTGACTTAAAGGGAGCAGGTGTTTTATCTAAGACACATCTGCCTCTACTCCTGAGATTAAATATTCCAGTTCAGCTGATAGAAAATAAAATTGGCAAGCTCTAAAAACCTAACATTTTTCTAGGACAAACTTGAGCTTGAGATTGGCCACCTGAAAAATAAGAAGCTCATTAGGACTTAATTTTCATTTACCTTGTTCTTTTGCTGTTCAGTCAGCTTCCTTTCCTTAAAAAAAATTTAAAAAATGTGTATTGCTGAATGTTCACTGATTCACAAATTAAAATTATGTATTCTATTTTCATACTGCTTCTAGTTCTGATATGATATGCTGTTCAACTAGCAGATCTGCATGGTATTTACAACCTCTGTGGGTTTCTAAAATCACTGTGGAAATTCTGAAATACACAAAGTTCTATTAAAAAAAAAAATCATAAGATACTATCTGTATTTCAAAGCTTCAAGTTTCAGCTGACTTTCTTTATAAAGAAGTTCCAGTGTGTAACTGTTCTCATGACTCTTTCCCTGTTGTCATGTTCAGAGGATGACATATCATAGAGGAAATTCAACAAAATAGAAAATACACCTATCTAAAAAAATAGTTCAAATCAATTTTTCCATACAGTGCATTACAGGTTTTTTTGAAATGTGCTGTTAATTACATTAAAATAGATGGATCTGATTTTCTACTGTTTAACACGAATGCCGACTTATCCCTTTGTTGACCAGAACAATGATTACAAAAACACTGGTGTATTACACTTACTTTGTATGAGCATAAATGACTATCTGAAGCCCAGAATGATAAATCAAGGTCAGTGCTTATCTTGCAAATAGAAGACTAAGGAACAGCTGGTCACCATGATTGAGCCTAAAATGAAATTCCTCAGTCTGTGTTTAAACAGTTCAAGTTGTAAGAGGTAGTGAGAATCCAGTATCTCCCATTTTCTACAATAGATACTTATGGGTGTTT
The DNA here is from genome assembly GCA_013401275.1 of Pandion haliaetus. NCBI lineage: Eukaryota > Metazoa > Chordata > Aves > Accipitriformes > Pandionidae > Pandion > Pandion haliaetus. The sequence continues at coordinate 27,438 of VYZV01011643.1, forward strand.
AGTGCTTTTGAAATGAAAATCATTTATCTAAGTACCTTTTAAAATCTATGACTCTCTAGAGATGTCTGACTTTATTTTGGTACTTTAGTACTCCTTGCAAATTAAAGATAGCACTACAATTTATTTTTTTATTTCAAAAAGAAAAAAAAAAAGCTTGCTTTTCATAGTATGGAATTCAAATTGTTCCTGTATACTGTCATTTTTGAGCATATCAAGAACACAAAGAAGAAAAACTTTAGGTTTTAATCTGCATGTGGATATGGCACTTCTACATGCAGCATATATTTGCATTTCTATGCATTTAAAGATCTGTACTGGAAATGATGTTGAAAATAATAAAGATAACCACTGTAAAAGTGAACAGAATAAAATCTTTGGACATGATTATTTTTGCAGTATTCACAAATTATGAATATAAGTATCAGTTGCAGCTATTTGANTTCATGTGCACAAGAGTAAAGAGGTGAAAACAGAACTATACTAATGTGTGTGGGAAACTGATGCAGGAAATTCACTTCAGGTTGAAGAATTTCTGCATTTTCAATGTTGGTTCCCTCCG
>VYZV01011645.1:2374-14976 GCA_013401275.1 Pandion haliaetus
TAAATATACACACATACATATAGGCACACATATAATTATATGTATAGTTCTTCAGTGTTTGCCCATAATAAATTAAATCATTTTCTAAGAATCCTCAGAAATACTGGGACCGCACCAAAGGACTTTCAGCTTCTGATGATGATGCTATTGACAATGTTCTAAATGAAATTCTCTAATCTCCCAGAACATTCTAAATGAAATTTTCTAATCTCCCTTGCATGGGGAAACATTTTTTCCCATCTTAAAAGGCAAGTACTATAGCATTGGGACTAAAGGCTCATACAGTATAAAATAAATTACCGTGACAGTAAAAATGAAAATGTTTAATATGAGATGAATAAATATCCCAAGCCTGATTTCAGCTTTAGCATTGCTTACACACCTGCTAACAACCCCATGCCAGATAAAGACTAGTGCTGTGTGTATGACTAAATTTAACTTACCAGTTCTACAGTGGTTTTGTATCTGACATATATTTAGGCACTTTGTCCAGTAGCAATAGCAGCATGTAGCGGAGCATGACATAAGAATCATATACTATGGTAAAAACTAAGGTAAAAAAAGGTAATAAGCATAGTTTCCATGTGATTTAAAGTACTGAGCATTTCAGAAATGAATTGCCTGAAATGTTCAAAGGGTTGTCTTGAGATCTGTAAAGCTGGAGAGAAAAAGGATTTCCCATTCTTCCCTCGGCTTCAGCACTTCTCACACTTCAATCATTCATTCATATATTATAATTTAAAATGATTTATCATTACTAAAAACTAATTTCATTTAACCAGCTAAAATCCTGGACTCACATGATTTAAGATATTTTTACTTGGAAAGGAGAAATCAATGTTTGCATAACACGCTGGGAGACCAGCAGGTAGTCTGCTTTTTTCTGTGCCACAGTTTACTTGGAAATACCTCTTCTATCTTGAAACAATTATTTTCACCACTGGAAGAATCAGATAAAACCTCTTATTGTGTTGTGCTATCTCACTTATCCTCCAGTAGTGGGAAAATGCAAAGCAATACAAAGCATTGCTATTTATTTTTGTGTTAATTTTTCAAGTTTAAACACAAAGTTGTGGAGGAGGGAGAAGTACTTCAAATCCTTAGCTAGAATCAAGTCTTTTATAACTTACTTATGTGTGATCAAGAGGAGCAAGATTTAATTTATAATGATTGTATAATTACCTTACTTAAGATAAAGTCTTACTGTGCATTCAGGGAAATGCTTGCTTGCTGGCTGGATCTGTCTCATGAGAGCTGGTTGACAGACCAGTTAGTGGATTAGCTAAGAATTTGTTGGTCTTCAACTCAATACTGGTGTTACTACTGTGAGCTTAGCAGATTTACGAGGCCCTGACTCAACACTCAGGAGTTGAACAGGCTAAAATGAATTTTAGAATTTTTCAGGAAACTTGGTGAAGGAAACTGAGAACTTAATTATGCCTGCTTCTACAGCCATGGTCCATCCATGTTATCAATACTATACACATCTGTTTCCTTAGCTCAGATTAGAAGGGAAGACCTCTCCACAGACAGATGGGGAGAGGATATGAGAGAAGTCTGTGAAGTCTTGGATGGCTTCCTGCTTTCAGAGAGTGGACTGTCAGAGGCAAAATGATATGACTGTAGAAAAGAATTATCTTTCAAAAGTAGCAGATTAACATTTTTAATGTTTCACTGTCACTGTTTCTGTTTTTTCTCATTGTATCTTCTTATCATGGGACAAATTAGATTCACGTGTCATTTCTCATCCATTTTCAGATACTTGTACTCAAAGGAATGCCATTCAAAATTTGCCATGTGTTTGGCCCATGAAAGATATCACAAAACTTGAAACTTCATTGCATTCTATAATTTCATTGCCTGTCCTTTTCCTTTTCCTCCTGTATAAAATTCTAGTATAACTAACTTGTGAAGAACTAGTAGAGTGGGCACCCAGTAAAACCATATATTTGTTTCAAAAAATCCTGTTTGTTCCCACTACTTCTTTGTGTCAGGAGCTTTTTATCCATTCTCATGACTCAGTTTTGAGGTTTTGGACACTGTACACCACAGAATCCAAAGTATTAGAAGATCCAAAATACTCTCTGAAACAAGCTTCAGAAATATTATCTTGTGTTTGCATGACTGCATACTTCACTCTTTTTTGCAACACTCTGAACTTCTGTTTGTAGACAAGCATATTTCCCACTTTGACTCTCCTACCCTGTGCTGTAATCCATTTCATTCTTGAACAGATGCCACACAACTTTCATTTCATGTGATCTGGGTGACTTTCCCTTGGATGTACAAAAAATATGCTGAATTTGTTTTATTTGATGACATCACTGAGTCAGGCACTTTAACTCAAGGCCCAAGAGGGCAAAAGGTTTCCTAATTATTCACTGTGCCCCTTGCTGAAACACTGACTAGAAAATGTCTGCTTATCAACCTGCTAAATGGTAAGAAATTGTATTTATATGTGTAGTTAGTATGTAACCTTTTCACTGCTTCCCTGTGCCTTACACTCCTGATGTCTTTCTCAATATGTCATTCTGAAAATGTCATAGATCAAATCCTTCAGTAAGGATGTAATATAGAACAAACCTGACTCGTTATGAGTTTAAGATTGATTTTGTTGAGCTGCACTCTTTCTGTTTCCAGAATATGACTTCCTAATCTGCATAAGATGATTTTTTGGTTTGGTTTGGTTTTTTGCTTTCCTTCATTACATTTGAATTTAGCATAAAACTGCTCCTAGCTAGTAGAAAGAACACTTCTTGCATAATAATCGACATACTTCCTTATATAAGGAATGAATGGCAAGTATGGACCTACATTATACTTTCAGCAAAATACATTTCTATATTCCCTCTAGTTACATCTACACTAATAAAGTTTCACAGGAAGGAGAGAAGTTTGTAACTCTAGTTTATGTTTATTCATATTTTACCAATTGCTCTGGCAGGCCATTGAAATATTTCATCTCAGATTCCTGTTTTCAAATTGGCCAAAATGAATTTCAAACCAACCCTTTTACAAAACACGTCAATAATAGATTAAGGATAGCAGCTGTTAGCTAATGTGATTGTTCCTATCATTGCTATAAACAGTACCACTGTCACCTGTGTTATTTTGATACTGGAATACTGGAGTCTTGACTGTAGATCCTAAGAAGAAAGCTATGTTTGGATTGAGGAACTGCAGGTAATGTAGCATTGATTAATCTATAGGATAATGCTTGTTTAGATATTATTGGTTTCATTGTTTTGTTTTTTTTTTTCTACTTCTGTAGCACAATACTTATAAAGTGCATTCTAGATATTGTCATTAGTTGTCTTCCCCAGAGAAAAGTGCCATTGTAAACATAAAACGTCCACACTGAAGCTAAATGCAAAAAAAAGTATTGTGTGTTATACTGTGCAGTATCTGTGAAAAGCAAGAATTTTTTTTACGTTATTCATTTATTTAGAAAGTGCAGCTGGTCTACTTCTATTTACGAGTACTCTGACACTTGCCTTAAGAACATCAGACTTGGATTCCATTGTAATAACCCTTGTTGCAAAATTAATTCTCATCTGCTTACCTATTCAGACACTTGGAAAAGTATTGACAAAGATGCTTCTTACCAAGCACGAATTACAAGGGAATACCTTTGAGTCAGTCCTTTTGCAGAACCAAGCCATTACAAGGTTTTGCTTCTGAAAACTTTCAAGTACACCATGGTGGTTTTCTTCTAGCCTGAACCCAGGCTGTACACCATAATGTGCTTCCCGGTCCTGGTTTCAGGAAAGGACTCTGTTTTGCTGATGGCAGCTTTTGGCAGTTAAAAGGTCTACTGTGAAAATGTGGTGGCCAGTAATCCAGATTAATTCTTTCCTTAGAAGACAGAAAAATCTGTGCAAGGTGTGGTATAAATGCAAAAGCAAAAGCAACCCATGGCTGCTCTCAGACTCCTCTACCACACTACTGAAGCAGAAGGGTGTTGTGGCACCATCATGGGAGTGAGTGGTGTGATCCCTGCCCAAGGAGAAAAGGAGTTGGGGCCCCTAATGCTTCTCCCTGGCTGAAGCTGTGCACTTGTGTGTTTTTTCTGCTATCTGACCATTATGCAATTTGAGAGGGGTGTCCATCATGACCTCTGTGCATTTGTGGATGAGTTGTTACAGAGGGTTACTCTGAAACCTCCCTTGGTTCATGGCCTAGAGCTGCCAAATTAACCAAAACTGACCTGACATGTATCATCCAATATGCTAATTAAACCATAAAGAAACCTGTTATTTTAAAACCCTTTCTCTGGGAGGGGTTATGAATTTTCTTTTTGAGACGGCTGAGGGAATGCAAAAGATGATTTTTTTTTTTTTTTTTTCCCTCAAGCAAATTCCACTCTACTAGTATTTGTGTGGAAATAATTGATTTGGATTTAATCACAGTAAATTTTGCCTATACAGCTACAAGCAGAGTGGCAGTTAATTACAAAAACACTCAAATAATTGTTACTGAAGGAGCATAATATGGAGGAAAAGTATTAACCTAGCAAGCCAAAATTAAATGAGCCAACAGGAAGAAAAATAAACCAAAACCCCTCCCCAACAAACCTCTTTCACTTTTTGAATAATTTATTCTTTTCATTTCCACTTTTCCCCAAGTACTGCCAAGAAGTTGCTTGGAAAACTTTTTTTTTTCCAGAAATGTAATTGAAAAGGGCATCTCATTTGCAGATGAATTATGTCACTGAATACATTAGTGAAATATACAGCAGCCAAATCACCAAAGGAACATGTATAATGAAGAGATCGTGAGCAAGTTCTAGAGTGATATCTGTAAATTCATGTGTTGCAAGCTTTAAACAATGAACAAATCTCCATCTCAATCAAACCCATGGTACCTGTTTGACTTCAAATGTATTCTTGAGGCCCACTGAGGCCAGAAAGATTTTACCACGTTGCTAGTCATTTCCCAGCCAGGGTCAAAAAGGCATAGAGTTCACAAGGGTGACGAAGGGTTGAACGTGTTAACATAATTTGTTATTATGCAAAATTTTTAAATGAAAGGACTTTGCTATTATTCAACAAATACCAATACCAACGTTCTTTTTTTTTTTTTTTTTTTTTTTTTTCCCTTACGTTCAGGGAAACTTNNNATAGTCCCATCAGTTCAGTGAAACTTGTAAGCAGTAAAAGAGTTTAATTTTTCTACTATTCTGAAACATGTCCACCTCTACATGGATACTGATTTTAAAAGTTGGAATGAATATGTTTTAAGGCAACAGATTCAGAGCTGTGTGTAGCTATCAAGTTTAATGCAATTTTGCCTATTCAAATCTAACAGTTTTGTGATTAATTTTTTTTTTTTTTTTTTTTTAGAAATTTTACAACTTCTCCATTTATGCAGAGTAAAAACATCTCTTAAATGTTTTCCTAGTCGAACCCATCTTTTATTTTTAGTGGTAAACAGTAAAAAGTACCCAGTGAAAATAGAGTTTTCTTTCTGCTGGCTTTCCCATCAAAGTGTAGTTTTTTGACAGTGCTCTTGAAATGTACCACTTAATTTTTCCATGATTTGAAGATGCGATTTAATTTCAGTGCTAATTTACAAAGAATGCTTAATTAGAATAACAATGGATATCCAACTTTATTCTTTCTTGCCTTATCCAGGATACAAGCTTTATTTTAAAGCCCAATTGAAAACACATCAAATGTCCTGTACTGTTGCAGTGCCATAGCTTGCCCAGTTTTTAAGCCACGGTATGACACATACACATAGATTTTTTTCATACCTCTATACACTCCTTTTGAAACTCTGTTCCACAGGGCTATGATGAGAGGGACTGTTAGATTCTGCTCCTATGTATAGCCTTTCATTTCTCTATTTGTGTTTGGGAAAATGTTGAGCTTTGGGAGAACAACCTGTGATGTTCCTAATTTTTGTAATACTCTGTGCTGAGTAGAGAATGTATTTTGTAGAAGGAAGTAACAAAAGAATTTAATCACCCATCGGAGCATTAATTCAAGTGAGCTCTTAGGGAAGAGTTATATCAGAGAAATGATTGCTGTCTTTGGCTGTCTTTGGCTGGAATCTCCCCAGAAATGTTGGCCTAGAAGTACATTGTTCTTTTCCCTGCCTGGTGTATATGTGCCATTTAGTCACATTACTCAGACTTTCTCCAGAGCTGAAATGAAAGGTCTCAACTACAGGTTTATGAGAGGAAATGGAATGCTAGATGAGAAGACAACGCTCGGTATCAGAAAAGAGATTACAAGAGGGCAGAATGGACATATAAAATGTCATATTCTCCAAGTTAGTTTGTAAGATGATTGGTTCTGCTGTGTAGCTGTTTCACTTTCAGGTGACTGCGTCAGGGTGTGGTGACAATTGGGATATTCAGCACCATCAGCAAGAGGCAATGTCAAAGAGCAAAAAGCAGTGTGCAACATACTGCTTTCCCTTCCTCACAGGAAAATTTCTAACAGATCCTAAAACATGAGTGCAGAGTTTACAGCATCTCTACATTTCTTAGAATATTCATAGTAATTATTAATGTTATTCATTGATTTGGGAATCTGGATGCTTTATCTGTGTGCTTAAATGAAGTTCTTTAGTGATAAAGTATTATTTAAAATCTGATCTTTGTTTCTCAGCCACAGTTAGGTTACTTGGACTAATAGAAAGTCAGAGAAGTCATAAATAAAATGAATACACTGACTATTGCCAACTTAAGCTTTGAGACCTAAATATTCCCCTAAAAAAAGAGAAAGACACTTTTAGTGTAAGCTGTTGTCCTGGTTTCAGCTGGGATAGAGTTAATTGTCTTCCTAGTAGCTGGTACAGTGCTATGTTTTTGAGTTAGGTATGAGAAGAACATTGATAACACACGGATGTTTTCAGTTGTTGCTAAGTAATGTTCAGTCTAAAGTCAAGGATTTTTCAGCTTCTCATGCCCAGCCAGCAAGAAGGCTGGAGGGGCACAAGGAGTTGGGAGGGGACGCAGCCAGGGCAGCTGACCCAAAGTGGCCAAAGGGGTATTCCATACCATGTGATGTCACATCTGGTATATAAACTGGGGGAGCGGGGCTGGGGGGTGGATCTCTGCTCGGGAACTAACTGGGTGTCAGTCAGCAGGTGGTGAGCAATTGCATTGTGCATCATTTGTATATTCCAATCCTTTTATTATTACTGTTGTCATTTTACTAGTGTTGTCATTATGATTATTAGTTTTTTCTTTTCTGTTCTATTAAACTGTTCTTATCTCAACTGACAAGTTTTACTTCTTTTTCCAATTTTTCTCCCCCATCCCACTGGGTGGGAGGGGGAAGTGAGTGAGTGGCTGCGTGCTGCTTAGTTGCTGGCTGGCGTTAAACCATAACAGCTGTATGCAATAGCACGAAGGCAACCCAAAAGACTGAGGACTGGTGAAGGATATTGCCATGACACTGAAAGGTACCGCTATAGCTAACAAGGAGCATACTTTACTACCATGAGATTATTAATAGTAACCAAAGCATTGATTTTTTTTCTAACTTTGGCAAAAAAATAAAATAATAAAATGTAAATTGCAATCTAATTAGAGAGGAAAACACAGCACAGTTCACTGTTATTTTAGCTCCCATAGAGATTGAGCAGAGAAAGTCAAGATCCCAGTCAGTGATAAGTAATGTATTGCTCCCAAAAGATATTAGAAGCTTAATGAAGACTTAACAGAAACTCTCCTTATATCTTTTAATGAATTCATTTAAGTTATGAAAAAATGCACATTACTTGGGTCACAGTGGGAAAAGAATTCTAGCAACTTCAAAAATAATGCCATCACCAAAAGGCTAATGAAAGGTAAGGAAGGCTAAACAGGACAAAACCCCAACAGACCAGTAAAATCAGTTTCCAGAGCCAGAAATGAACCACTAACTTCATTGGTTACTCGCATTTACACTAAGTTCAGTGTAAATTGTATCTCATAGAAGAATGTGCCAAAAGATGCAAATTGATGCATCATCTCAGGTTAGTGGGCTAAGATCCTGTAATCTCAGAGGGGTTTGAAGTACAGGAGAAAGGAAAACAACATTTGCCTCTCAAAAAAACTGCCAGCAGACCCTAGGGTTCCATCATTGTTCCTTCAGCTGTTATCATGTCAACTTTCTCATTCATCAGTGGTAGAGTAGAGCTACCATTAAATACAAATAAGGAAGGATGGGTGGTTTGCAACTTGGTCTCTGTTGTCCACTCATTCACATGGGATTACAGGCTGTTGCATTATGTTTGAGAGAACATACATAAATGAACTCCTTCCTGCCTTTGGTGGAAATGTCTTTATTTCATGAAGATAAGATTTAGCTTATGTGAACAATGAATAAGTGAGCTTTCTAGTGACAAATTTCAAACACTTCTAAGGAGTCTGACTGTTGGTGTTGTACTTACATATAAGGATCTTTTGGTAAAACTTCAAGGATATATTACATGAGTATTCTGCAAAGTTTCAAATAATGCAAAAGCTGTTAGCATTTGAAGAGGTTGTTACTATAGCTGTACAGAAAGGTGAGAAAATGAACAGATAATTCATTCAAAACTGCTTTTAATTAGGTGTTATCCATATTTATTTTCTCTTTTAGTGATGAATGTGTTTCAAATACTATATTCACCTTGGCATTTCAAAATTTCCATCTTTGTCTTTTTCATGTTGCTTCCTAACTTACCGTTTTTCTGGGACACCACAAAACATTGAAGGAAAATATTCTCAGTAACACTGCTGCAATTACTTGCTTGAGAATTAAGTACTTCACAAATATAGTAACTATTTTGTTGACAGTTTTTGTCCTTCATAAAACAATTGAAACATCTTTCAATAAAAACAAACAACGAAACAAGGGATAATATAGTCATCTTGGTTCAGATCCAAAGCTAAGTGAAATCAGGAAGAACCTCTCCACTTTTTTTCCATTGATGGCCATGTTCAGTAGAAGCAGTTTGAGTCATGCCTGAATATGTGACTCATTTAAGTATTCTATTAAAATAACAGCATTATTTGCACTGCTTTATTGAAATAACTGTATGACATGTTTTTAACTGCCCATCATTCTTAAATAACTCCTTAGAAAGATCTGTGCTCTTCTTCTATGTACATTTTGTTTCAAATTTCTGTCTACCCTTTTTGTAATGGCTTATGTCTGTCTTGGGTTATATTATGAGCAGATGGAAGTATTTCTTTTTAGAAGATATTAAAATAAATTGTCAGATTCATATCTAATCAAAATGCACTGTTTCCTCTGGGCTTACTTGTTAGAATATGTGATGAATAGTGTTTCTTTGTTCACATTTGAGCCAGTCAATGTTCTTTTAAGAAGTCTGGGAAGAGGGATGGGAGATTGCTTCTTACTTGACAGCTTCTGAGCCTGCTCAAGGCAGAAGAGGCTCCAACCTACATGGGAGAATATGGAGTTACAACAGGGAGGTGAGAGCCCGCAGCTCCAGCAGACAGTGTCAGACTTGAATGAGGAGCAGAAGCAAGACAACCAGGCTTAATTGGTGACAGAAAGTGAAACTTTCTTGTAAAGAGGAGATGGTGATTTCACTATTTTTTTCAGTAAGACTGGGGTTTCATATCAAGTTTTGTTCCATCAGAGTATCCTAAAGTGTGGATATGGATGCACACCAAAGTTAACTGACCTTTCTAACTAACTCTGATCCTGCAGAGGCTTTTTTATCCAAACAGAAAAGAAAAATTTTATGCTCTGAACTAAGAAAAAACAGGGTATAGGCATGAAGTGAAAGGGTGTAATTCTCTTCATTTTTCTTTTAAGAATCAGATTTCATTGTAGAGAAAGGGGAGGAAAAAACATGGAAGGGATAATTTAGTGTTAAGAGAATGTGGCAAATGGCATAAAGGAAAATGGTATTTTCCTTTGTGTTCAGTGTAACATGCAAAAGAAAGCACTTTGATTCTAGTTTATCACACAGTTTAAGAAGGGGTATTCTTCAGCTCAGAGTTTGTAATTTTTAGGTAACTAGCTAGTAACAAGTCTGTCCTAGACGGGCAAGAAATGCTTCCTTGTGGGGAAATGACTTCTGCTCACTTCTCAAATGACAGGTGCTGACACTGAGACTCACTACCACAGCTGCTCTGCTAACCTCCTTCATGTTTTCAGCAGCAGCAGCCAAGGCCAAGCACGGACCTAGTTTTGGCGTCTTCGGGTCAATGTGGCTGCATTAGTAGCATTGTTAGAGGCTACCGGGTACCGCTTCCTAGCATGTTTTTATCTATTTTGTGGATGAGTAAAGAGCTTTGATCATTGGAGCAGGGTGCCTGAAATGACAGCAGTCAGGCCATTTAGAGTTTATGGGACATCCTAATAGCTCACAGGAATGAGCGGCATGAATGGACTATAATTTAATTTAAATTAATTTTTAATTTAATATAATATCCTGAGTTGGAAGGGACCCATGAGGGTCATCGAGTCCAACTCCTGACTTCGTGCAGGGCGACCTAAAAGTTAAACCATGTAACTAAGAATGTTGTCCAAAAGCTTTTGGAACACTGACAGGCTTGCGGCCTTCGGAAGTTTGTTCCAGTGCTTGAAGAAGCACTCCACTGCAGAAGAACTTTTTTCTAATATCCAGTCTGAACTTCTCTTGATGCAGGTATAAGCCATTCCATTGCATTCCTATCACCAGACACCGGGGAGAGGAGATCATCACCTCTTTCTCTGCTCCCCCTCATGAGGAAGTTGTAGGGAGCAATGAGGTCACCCCTCAGTCTCCTCTTTGTTAAACTGAACAAACCTAGTATCCTCAGCTGCTCCTCATAAATCATGCCCACTAGTCCTTTCATCATCTCTGTTACTTTTAATAATTTTGTGTACAGCATGGGATGGCAGATTAAGGAATTAGCTCTATCTAAACATGTGATGTCTAATAAGGAAGCCATTACTTCCTTATTAGACAATCAGCTTGGGCCTTGCTTCCCACATCTATAAGGTGACATATGGCTTTCAGTGGTAAAGGTATTGGTAAGAAAAGCCTTTTTTTTTTTTTTTTTTTTTTTTCAGATTAACTATTCAGATTAACTATAAATGATATGTAGAAAAAACAGAAAGCTTCATACTTCTTAAAATCCCGTTATGATAAAAGCAATTTACTGTTTATTCTTCCAGACTAAACCAGATTAAATTTTTTCTGATTTAAAAAATATCGAAGAAACACATTTTGTGAGAACAAAATGTTTATGTGGAGGAGGAAAGCCATTAAAATAATTTCTGGTTGAATATTTGTAGCTGCAATGAGACTGATGCACAGTAGAAATTCTCAGGGTACTGTGGTTTTTATTTATAAACCATAATGATCGTCAGGTCAGGAAGAGAGCAGGATTTTAAAAAGTCTGTGGTGTTTGGTAATCCTTTTGGTAATTCTTTGGAAAAAGTGTGAAGGTGAACATGTGGATTTTACAAATAGAATTTATATTCAAAGAAACAATATATTACCTATATGTGACAAAATCTTATTCCTCCCTTTCCTTTTACCATTTTGTGTATTGATAGAGCCCCAAGGCAGCAGAAGCATCTTTCAAATTTAGGTAGCTATGGCTGACAATGCAGTGAGCTGGTGCAAAGTGTCAGGATGATGAAGCGGCACACCGCAGTGCTTCATTTGCAGAGTAGGAAGAAAGGAGGAAAGTTGGAATGAGCTATAAGTAGGGGCAAAGGATCCCTGTAGTCATAGATCATCTGCCAAATGCAATGTCATGGGATGAATACCGCCCTGAGTCATTAGCAGTATCTCTCGTGCTTAGAGCTGTCCTTTGTGATCTGTGGAAACATTCCACTACCTTCAGTAACCTTGTAAAAAACCTATTTAACTGGAATTTGCAGAAGGGAACACTAGGACACTAAGTTAATATATTGTCTAAAAATATATATGGTATAGTAACTATGATGCTATTATTAGATGGTAATTGGTGTACTGTTTAGGGTGCTGCTCGGTATCATAATGTCTTTCATTGCCATAATTGTTACATATATAACAGGAAGGAAGAAAGGTTTAATTTTTTTTACTTTCTCTGCCAATAAGGAAATCAATTACAGGTCTTAACAGATTAGGTTTAAATCAATTATTGTCCTTTTTATTGTGGAGACACTGAATGAGTCAATATTTGATAATATGGAGTGACCAGAGTAGCATCTATCGTTTCTTCACTGAAACATACATAGGAAACTAGTGTGAGATATTCATTTCCTTCCGTTCAATTTTCCAACACGATTACTCTGCTTTGCAAAGCTAATCATAATGAGTCCAATGAAAGAGGTTTTTTTCATTCACACTTATTTTTACATTATGATATTTTAATATAGCACATTTTTTTCACCTGATTCTTAATTTTATTCTGCAAAGATACTAGATTTTGGAAAAGGTTGAGTTTTCAGATGCATAATATGCACTGCATTTCACTTTTTTTGGTTTGAATGGTAAAGCAGCACCTGTAGCTGAAACTTCTGAGTTATGACATAAACTGCAATATGTAGAATGGATTAGAATTAGGACTAATGATGTTTCACATTCACGGTAGCTGCTTTTAGATATTAGATATTTTAGATCTAAAATTATAGTGGGGTCTGCAAAATGGTGTTATAAACCTGAACAGA
>VYZV01011645.1:20888-33532 GCA_013401275.1 Pandion haliaetus
AGGTGGGGTCTCACCAGAGTGGAGTAAAGGGGCAGATTCACCTCCCTTGACCTGCTGGTCACGCTTCTTTTGATGCAGCCCAGGATACAGTTGGCCTTCTGGGCTACAAACGCACATTGCTGGCTTATGTCCAGCTTTTCATCCACTAGTACCCCCAAGTCCTTCTCTGCAGGGCTGCTCTCAATCCCTTCATCCCCCAGCCTGTATTGATACCAGGGATTGCCCCAACGATGTTTGGTATTGTACCAGTTCCACAATGAAAAGAGGGTTACGCTTTGCACCAGAAGCCTTACTAAGTGTTTGCTGGATCTACCAATTCATTAGAAAAAAATCTATAGATTTATGCCACAGGATAGATCAATTCTATCATCCTGCCAATGCAATGAATGACTAGGATTGGAACCTTCAGGAAAACAACAAGAACTGAGATGACAGTGAAGGAGAGTCAGATGGCATGAAAAACAAGAACTCCAAGTGAGGGGAGACATGGAGAAAATAGCTAACAGCATAGAGAAAATATCTTCTAAAGTTGTTTGGCAAAGGAGGGGGCAGAGATAGAGGTATTAAAGAAAATAAACATTGATGTCTTCATGTCCCTCTATCACAAAGCACCTCTGACACCGTAGAGTTGGCATTCTCTAACTTTTTGCTTTTACTTTGTAACGATAATGCTCTTTCCAATAGGGTATCTTTGATTTATAACTTTTCTAAAGAAGCAATCCAAACAAAGTTTTCTGTCTTGCTTTGTATATGTTTTTTGATTTGACGATCTAAGGACACTGAAACTTATAGTTTAATTTGCAGACCCAGTAGACATATAAATAGCTCTTTGGGAAATAAGTAACATTTATTAGTATATCAAGGATGAAGAACCTTGGTGATAAATTTTATGCTATTTTGCTCTTAATTACATTTCTCCATGCACCTGGGTTTTTTGGTTTTGTGATTTTTGGGGGTTTTTTTTGGTTTTTTTTCCACTTCAGCAATCCATGTTGTTGATGAATTCTTAATGTGTTCTAATGCAGTCAAGGCTCATGTTAGTACAGAAAGCTGTGATGATAACATGCATTCTATATTCAAGACTTGGAATCTCCTCCACTTTCTCCCCTTCCTTTCCTGTAACACGAATAAAAGGAATTAACTGTGTGAAAACTAAGGTTATGGTGCTACTTTGTCTACTAACATAGAATTTACTAGGACAATAAGGAATGCTGAAATGTGGATTGTATAGTTGCTGAGATTTAAAGAGCAGTGTGGAAAAGGTATGTGGTTTCACTTGGAACTTTTTGTGCCAGCTGGGTAGTGACAAGGGAATAGAAAGTTAACTGATGTGCACAAATAGGGTATTTTATTTTTGGGGGGTTTTTAGGACAGTAGTCAATAGGGTGTGGTGAGGAACAAGCAAGAAAAGAGTGTGTTGACAGAGAAGAGGAAGATGGCCGGAACACTGGACTTTCAGGTTTTTTCTGACTGGCACGTTGTTGGGTTATTATTTCTAGCACAATTCAAATAGCTCAGAAGATGATCTAAAAATTATGTCCCCAGGTTTGGTGAAGGGCAGTTTTAGTATTCATTTACATCTTCATCAATTAAGTTGTGGCAGATCCAAGGAGATAAACTGTTATTTCTCATTTGTAGCTGTTTATTTTTTCAGAATTATTTAGAATCTCTTTGCTTTTATTACCACACATACAGCAATCAATTGGCTTACTGGTATTCCTTTTGCTGAAAACCATTAAAAGTAGCATGTGACAAAATTATTTCATTTAGTTTGAGCTTATCACTTCTAGCCCTGCAGCAGAACTATCTGCTTAAACTTGGACAGGGCAATATTCCATCACCAATGCAAAAAAAAAAAAAAAAAAAAAANAATTGATTTTGCTAAACTTCTGTTTAGGATGACTAATGAAATCTTCAACATCATTGAAGTGTATTTTTGTGTTCTTTATTTTTGCTATTGGTTATTAACAATTCCATATACACACAGGCATTTTTTATTGCTTCAAGAATTCTGAGGACTTTAGACTTCACTTAGAGCTTGAATGAATATGTATTTTTAAATCTCACTTCTTCAGTGAAACAGCCGTGTTGCCCTCCGTACATCTCTAATTATGTTTCTCTCCAGTGTTATATTATGCAGAGTGGTTCTTGATTATACTGTTTGAAATGGTGTTTAATTTCTATAGAAATCTGTAAATGTGTCACTTTCAGCCCCTGTAACTGCTGAAATGAAACAACTCCTTTCTCCTTGTTTGTAAACCTCCCTTTCTTTTATCAAGAAACCAGCATCATTATATTTTCCATGTCCACGTGTTAACTTTCTCTGATCCATTTTTCCTCCACACTTTGTCTGTACTTCCTGATCTTACTATAACCATGGCAATTTCCTAAACTTTAAACAGAACATATGCAGTTGATTTATATTTTGTGGCCACTGAAATTCAAGGCCAGTCCAAAGACAGTGTCAGATGAGAGCAATGTATTCAAGACAAAGCCATGAATCATCACAACTCGAGGAATGGCCCATTTACAGAGCTCACCACACTTCCCTGCTTTTATTTCTCTGGAGATGTGGGACATATTTTGGATGATGGTGTTTATTCAAAACCACCATCTCCCAGTTCAGGATGGACCCTGAATTTCAACTCTGGTGCATTGTTGACACTAGAAATGGATGGCTGTGAAACCACTGGTATAAAATAACTGCTCAGAGAGGTTAGCTGGGTTTCTGTCATGTCTTTTGACAATAGGAATGTCAAAAGCCAAGGACATGTATATCTATTTCCTAAATTGAAAAGATCTAGTATCTTGTATTGCTTATTTTGATACACAATCTACATTTTAAAGTAATTTAGACAATTCCTTCTAGTTGGTATTTCTCTAAGTAACAGTATGGAAGAGGTGAAAAAACTAATGCCCCGTCTTATGGGAATCAATACAACCTTGTACTTTTCAGAATGGTTTGAAGCTAGAAGTGTTGATTTAAATCTATTTTGTATCAGAAAAAGGACTGTGATGTCATTTTGATACAGCAAGTGATAAACATTGGGAATTTAGCAGTATAAATAATACAGCAACTAAACTGGAGTTCAAGTACTCAAGCTCCTTAGTTTCTACTGAAAATCTTTGTGAACTGTTGCTGGGAAGTTTTTCTAGCCTCAACTTTTATTTATTTATTTGTTGTTAAAAAGAGCTAGGATGTATTTGAAACAAGCAGTGCAAAACTCATTTCCTGACAGTAAATGATCCTGGAGATTCATGCCAGGGCAATAATTATTTTTCAGAAGTATCTGTAGGCCTCAACTACTATTGGGATCTCAGTACCTAATAAAAACGTGTAATAAGAAAGAGCCTCTCCCTCAAAATATATGTCCTACAGAAACATAACAAATCCAGGTAAAAGCCAGGTGGCAAAAGCCAAGAGGGACGTGAAGCTGGAAGGTGCCCTTCATTCCTGCAGGCACAAGTGAGTTACCTGAACCCTGCTGCAGTCCTGGAGTGCCTGCAGAGAAGCTGGCATGAGCTAGTCAGAGGCTTGCTGCACCCCAATTGCTCCCTACTTGTCTACTGTGACTTCAGCTGGCACCTTTCACCAGCACTAAATTTCTTAAAATAAGAGAGGAGAACAACAAATTAACTCTCTCTGAAGAGTCTTTCCAGAAACATATTGGAATTTCTGGTTACCTACCTTCTCTCCTCACCTACCCTCTTCCAAGCCTCCAAGGACACAATAAGGTTACAGTGCTAAATTGGAAGCCTCTGATGATAGATTTGAAATGTGTATATTAGCAAAGCTTGTTTGGCTCTTCATTCTTTGCTTAGATAATCAAATACCCTGGAAATGGTCTTCAAAGTGCTTTAAAATATTTTCCAGATCTACTCTAAAAATGTAATGCTATGCATATTTTTCTGAAATATGGTGAAATAAGAAATAATATCAAACTTTTTGCTGCAAAACTATTTAAACAAGCATAAAGCAGGTCATTGAGCAAAGTACTAGTAGATAAAACATAGTGAAGTTATTGGTATTCACTACACTTATAAAACTCACTCTTATTACTACACTTTCTGCACAGGAATGAGTTAAGCTTTAAAGGGAAGTATCTAGATTGTGGAAAACAAAATATTTCAGTGGATTGACACTGTCTCAAAATCACCATTTATTAATAGTTTCATTTGAAAAATACCCCAGAATGGAAAAAACAAAACAAAACAAAAACCAAAACCCCAAAACAAAACCCAAACAAAAACAAAAACTAAAAAAACCTCCAAAAAACCCAAACCCACATGAAAAAAGCACTGCAAAAAATTTTTCCAGTCAAATTTTTAAAATGAACATTTCACATTATATTAGCACATTTCAAGAGAGAAACACCTCATAACTGAAATTTTACAAAAGTTAAAAATTAAACCTCTCTAAGATAGAATAAGCCATGTTTCATTCATTTCACAAGGTTATTTTTGCTCTTGAGTTTTCATTTTAGTGGGAAAAAACACAATCAAACTTCATATCAATTGTTTTCCCTTAAGTTTATCTCCTTTTTTTCAATCTCCTTTTTATTTAGTCACTGTATCAAAAAATGAGTGGTATATATAGTTCAACTTAGCAGAGAGTTTATGTAGTTCTTTTAGGATGCCTATTATTTGTGGAAGTAGTATTATCAAGCCTGTAAAATCTAGTGGTTTTCATCTGCTGCAATCTTGGGTTCCTGTGAGAAGCACAGCTTCCTTTGTTGAAATGGAAGCTGAAGTTGTCTTTGCAGAGCAAAACATGGCAGCGTGTTCCTCAAGTTCAAACAACAACTGAAAGGAACCCGCGCATTGTATTTGCAAGATGCCAATTGCTATTCTTTGGAGGGCAACGTGAACGATTCACGATTCTTGAACTTTTGGGGTTTCTCTAATGTGTCAGTTTTCTGTGGCTCAGGCAACCGCATCCTTATTCAGTGTCTTAACAGACAATGAGGGCATAGACTGAGTAGAAATCCAAGAGGGTCATTGGTTCTGGGTTTATCTAATTCTCCTCTCCAGAGCTCTAGCAAATGCTGAGTTTTCTTTTATACTACAGAGCCGTATAGGACAGAAATCATTGTGACATCAAAGCTGTAGGTTGGGATTTTAAAAATCTGGATTTAAGCAAATTAAAATACCAAACAGCGTATCCCCTATCTCTTCTGTAGGCTCTTGTGGAAGCAAAATAGTTAATATCTCATATGCCTTTGCAGGCCTCCCTAGTTAAGAAACTAGCTAATGGTCTTGCCAGTCAGTTGGATCCTATTAACAAAGGAGTGGCTTATTCAAAAAAGGAGTGGATTCTTTGTAAAAGGAGGTGCTGTCTAGAGTCTCTTCATCTGAAAGTTTTTGATTGCTGTTGTTATTGTCCATATTCAGCTTATCTGACTGAGTTTCGGTGAAAGAGTTGTATAACCTAGAGGTATATAAATTCTGTAACTGTCCCATTTTGGCAGAGTTCTTATCAGCACAGTCTGTCACTCCATTGCTCACTATTCTCTCCTATAGCTATAGTAATAAGCTGCTTCTGTTCTGACCTGATCTAAATTGTAATTCTGGTTGTTTCCATGACATTCCTATGAATAAAAAAGTGAGGCTGTGCCTGAGTGGGAATTCATTGGGTACATTCAGATAGGTTGTTCCTGTTTTGTTATTTGTCTCTGTAGAAACGTTTATGCAAAGTGGATTTAAATGAAGTTTCAAAGATGTCTTGGATGTGTTTCCTGCAAAGGTCTCTTGTTCACTGTAGTCCATTGTCCACAAAGTGGCAGTGAGATCTTACCACTAGAGTATGCTAGAGTGCACATAATCCTGGCACCCGTCCTGGTTACCACCTTCCTGCTGCCACGTGCTTACTGGAAATATGTTGCCGTGTATTAAATAAAACCCTCCAAAACTTTCAAATGGAAATAAAAAGGGTTAAAACCGAAATGGAAAGTGCTTTAAGTATAAAAGAGTTCAGCAGTTGCCGTATGAATTCACAAGGAACGTGCTGTTTTTCTACAAGTCGTAATTACAGTTAAGTGGAGGTAAATGTGCAGCTTTGTTTCATCCAGTCGTGCCTTTAACAAGGTGATTCCTCTCCCTTAGCTTTATTTAACAGAGCCCATTGTGTTCTTACGTCTGGTTTGATGCAAACCCAACATATTCTTTAATAGCTTTTGAAGAAAATTTCTTCAACAGGTATTCAGAAACACTTGTGGAATTAATATATTTGCATTTCAATACACCCTTGTTTAACTGGCTTCTATGATCAAGATCGAGCCGACTGTCCCACAACCTGTCTTTCCGTAGAAATGGTATTTTTTATTGGGTTTTGGGGGTAATTTTTCTCCTTTGCACATCTTGAACACAGTTAGAGTGACCCATGGTTGTGTATACATTATATTATTAATTTTATGAGTCAGGTGGAGATATGTGAGAAACAAAAGATGATGAAAACATTACTGTAAGGCTTTGAAGATATTTTCTTCTTTTCAAGGACATTTTGATTCAGAAAAACTTAAAAGCTGGCATTTTCATAAAGGCATTGGAGTGCTTTATTATTTCTTCACACTCACACACACACACACGTGTACGTTACATGCAATAATATCAGTGGTAGCAGTTGTCTCACGTAACTAGTACCAGCTTTAGTGTTGGCACAAGCAGCAGCAAATGTGGGGCTTCCAGGAACAAGGAGAAATGATGCCAGATTGTCTTGTCAGCCTTACTCTAAGCAATTGTTTATTTCACTTAGAACTAGAGACAGCAAAAACTAGAGTGCGCTCCAATGCTGTTTAATGGAAATTTACCTCTGACCATTTTTTAGGTGGTAACATAACTTCTTCCACATTTGGTCTGTAGAGATATGCAAGGAGTCTTCCCACAAGTGTGTTGTTTTGGTTTGGGTTGTTTTGTTGTTGTTGGGTTGGGTTTTTTTTGTGGGTGTTTGTTTGTTTGTTTGTTTGTTTTAAATCTAGGTCATTCCAGAGTGTGTGTATTTGTTGAGTTCAGAAGTTTAGAAAACCCTTCCTCTCCCTTCCAGGAATTTTTTTGCTTGTGAAAGCACTACAATTCTGGTATAAGAAATCACTGAAACATTTCTTTGCTTTTAATCACACATTTGATCAGCAAGGGAGATTTTAAATCCTAATGGTAGAAACAATGAAATAATTCTTGCAGTGGTACAAATTACTGAAGATCATCTTTGTACTATATTTAGAAAGACTCTAACCACTTAGGCCTTGTAGTAATGGAACATTTGATTCAAAGTAACCTTAAACTTTTGTTCTGCTTTTTTTGTGAAAGCTTATAGTCTATGCATGGTTTAAATGGCTTAAATGAAAGGTAGATTCAGAGATAAGTCTTAGTTCATGCGCTTACATCATAAAAATACATAAAATGAATGCAAGCTGACAAATCAAAACTCAAGAAAAAATTTAGCATCAGATTGACGTTGGATGGAAAGATAAGCGTAAGCTATAATTTCAATGGTGTAGAGATACATATATGTGTGAGCCTTGGACAACTGGTTATAGCAGATTAAAGAAAAAGATCAAAAGGAATTAAGAGAAAAAGCAGTCAACTTGAACAGAATGCCGAGTGATTCATCTATTTATAGGTTGTAATGCTAGAGAGATCATTGTAATTACCCAGTCTAACTACTTGTATAACTCCTAGTTTGCAACCTTGTAAGTAGAAGGAACCATTACAGACCTGACTGACTGTAAATTGTTCCTCCCTGGGACTAACAGCACTCTCATTCACTTGCTGTTCCACTAAACATGTCAGGGTGTGTAAGGACCTCTCTATTTGAGTACATTAACATCTCCCATCCACTTAGTCGCTCTTGTGATGAGCCGTTGAACTCATGTTTGTGTGTTTCATGAACACTATTTTTAACCCAGACAACTTTTACCTGATTTAAAAAGTTAGAGCTGTCCAGAGATACCAGCAACATCTGTGAATGAGTTTCCTTTTATTTATAATAGAATGTTGTCTTTGATTTATAACCACATGTAAATATATGCATACACATGGACACAAACTTACGTAAATATATAGGGGTGTCTAGGGAACGGATTATGAGGATTAAGTTTTTGTTGTTGCAGTGTAGTGCAGTTAGTTCCATGAAACAGTATATAGCAGTAAACTAAATTAATATTTCTCCTCACTATGGTGTGCATTTGTTAAAAATACTTAGTGTTTGCACTAGTAAAGCAAGTCAGATCCTTGAAGTGTGCATTCCAAAGGGAGTTAGAGGAGATCCTAATCCTTTACTAGGAAAACTGATTCACAGCTTCCTAAAGATGCCTGGTGAATAAAAGGATTAACCATGCTGTTGAGCTAGGAAGAGGGACGAGTGCAGAACATCACAGACTTTGCAAGAAAACTAATTGTATTAATAGATGTTCGACTACTGAGAAAAATGATCTTTTCAGTTGTGGGCTCGTGTTCATGGTTCTTCAAAATCCGTGCTTGGTAAAAAAAAAAAAAATCTAAAGTACTCTTCCCCATCTCCCAGAAATTCTTGTACTTTCTGCTTTTTATTTATTAATTATGTTTTTAATGTTTAAGTGTTTTAATGTGGTTTTGTTTAGGTGATCAGAATATTTAGTTTATATATATATATATATATTAAGAAAAACATGGGCAGACTGATTTCTCTAAGTAATCACAGCTAGTTTATGGACGCATGGTATAACCCCTTTCAAGTTTTAAGGAGTTTTAAAGGAGAAGTTATCTTCTCCTTGGATATTAAAAAATAGTTTCTTCCTTTAAAACTCTTTCCTTACTATTGAATTTACATAGGATCTAGGCATTTCAATGTATAGCATTCCTCCTTTTCTTTCCTAGTGCTTCACAATTCTGAAGTTCTAGTCTGTAAATTCTGTAGCAGTTCCTACCCTAGGAAATCACATGTTACTGTATAGTCTCTTTGCTAAACACTTCTCTCTCTTGTGCTGAGTATATCTATTTCCTCCTTCTTACTGCTGAAGGAGCAGGTAAAGCATAGCTTCTCCCAGAGCTCCTAGCACAGAAGAGACGAAATGTCAACATCACATTAGAAGAGTGACAATAGCTGTTCACTGTGGCAAAGGGTTTACAGACCAATGCCCTTTATGTTGTCCTTTTTTCTTTCAGAACGTTTAGAAAAAGCATCTAGAGGTTCTTGCCTGCAGGCCCTGCTCTTGTAATTGGCCCTGGTACAAACAGCAAATGAGGGAGAGCAGTGGCCTTGGCTGTCTCCTCCAAGCCTTGTTGTTCTGCTTTACAGTTCATCCCAGTGCTAGGAAGCCTGTTCGGCTGTTTCTGGCAGTAGGTATCTTAACCTGGCACTCTGCAGGGGAGCATGATCAGTGCCCCGCTGGGAAGGCAAGAGTTTCATTTCATGCCTCATTTATGTACTGTATCACTGAGCCTATGAAGTAGAAGCTGATATTTAAGGAGGAAACAAAGTTAATGAGCGTAAGAACCTTTATTTATTAATTTTGGACTCTCAGTACAAGGAAATACACATAAAAGTATGTTTAATTTTTTATTGTTTTTGAGTCTTTTAATGGAAGAGAACCAAAACATAAAAGTTACAGGTTGTAGCCTGTGATGAAGATAACTGAATTTCTCAAATCAAGTATCATCAATGTGCACTTCAGGACTTGTGTAATCAAGTCTTACTTGTATCCCTGAGTAAAGAGATTTTTTTTGTATTCTTAGCTGTGCTGAAGATTGGTAGTGCTGCCATCAGTGGGAACCCTGATGATGGCTTGATTGGAAACAAAACTCTCCTTCCTCCCTTGCACCCTGTGATGCGTGGCAGACAGATCATATCCAGACAGCAGCACATTTTCTCTGACTGCAGAGACTGCCTCCATTCTGCTCCAGGGCAACAACAATTTGCAGATTAAAACACCCAATGTTGCACTCTTATCTTATCAGTGATAGGAAGATTAGCATACCCAACCTAAAGAGAGTGAAATTTTTGAGCTGTTGTGTGAATTACCATGATGTGTGGCAAAACATAGTCCACTAAGTTCGAGCTCCATCATGGTCTGTAATTATGCCCCTGTTTTTAATGGTCACTTTTCATAAAACAATTCAGTTGAAATAATCAGAGGCTATGACTCAAGATTTCCCTTCTAGAAAGAGCTCCCTAAGCATCATCCTGGCTTCATTAACCCTCCTGGCCTCCTTGATATTGTATCCCTGGACCTCATCTTCTGTCTGTGTTTTATAAAAACTGAGGCATAAATCTACTTTCAGAAGAGGGATCTAGGCTGTGATGCTGTGGTGAATGAAGCACCTTCTTTCTGCCCTTGGTTAGGCTTTATCAATGGGTTCACTGGAGAATTTCCAGCAAAATAGGTAGGAAACAGGTCAAGCTGTTTTATGTTATATAGATCATTACCTCTCTGAGGCACTGACCCATTCAATTGTTGCTTTCTAAAACAAGTGGCTGTGCTATGTTTTCCATGGAAGTTCAGTGTGGTTCAGTGATAACACAGGAAGAAACCCCTGCTTAAATGTCATACCTAATGTCGTACATAAACTAGTACAAAAATTTACGTAAACAGAGTAGGCAAGAGAAGTCAAGATAAAACTATTTAACTATGAAAGTTTCCCCTTTAAATTAAGGTCTACTTTCTGAGTAAATGAAAAAATGACTGCACCATGGGTTTGTTTTAAAAAGTCTTCTACTTCCAGTTATTGTAAGCCTGTATTTTCCTTCAGTATTGAGTGTATTAAGGGAAAATACAACTGAGTATCTTTCAGATACTCATTAGAAGCAGCAATCACTTTTTTAACCTTTGACAGTTAACATCATGGAATTTAATCTCAGATGTATGCTTTAGAACAATAAAGGTTAATAAAACCTTATTGTCAAGGCTGTATTGTTTTCTGTGATGAAATCATTGGAACTTGAAAATTGAGCTCTACAACTGGAGGAAAGTAGGGGGGGGGGAACATTACATCTGGATGAAATGTAATTCAAAGGCAAGAGAAATGCTAAAGTCATACCCAGCTGAGCTGTCCTATTCCATTTATTGATTTATTAAGCAAAATAGTTAACCAGGAAATGCCTATAGAACATGTAATTTTTATGGATATTCAGAGACATGAAAAAGCATTCATTAAGCTCAGCTCTAAACAGCCAAATTTGTAATACTCAAAATCTTTCTTTGCATTGTAAGAGGAATGTCTCAGTATTTGTTTTTAATATACTTATCAGAACAGCTCAGAGCTTTTGTCTTCTGGATGCGTATATGTAAATATAAATGCAAATATACATGCCAGTATTAATAACTTGTAATTTTTGTGTTGTATAATGCAAAACTTGTTTGGCCACAAGATTGCTAATTTTGGGGAAAGCTGAAAAACCCCTCTTTCAGTAATGCTATGAAGGAGACACTTGTAATAGCAGGGATATACTCAGCCTATTGACATGGGAAAGATTTCTCCACCCTTAAATTTGAAGTGAGATTGCACAATTTTACAATTTCTGAACAGGGTTACGTTGTGAGCGTATTAATGTCAGAGCTATTCTGTGATGCCAGTTTCTGTAAGCCTGCACAGAGGGTAAGCAAACATGGAAGTCTGAACCATCAGATTAGATGCTTACATTGTTTCCATGGAGGAATGCAACATGTTTACCCCAAACCTAGAGCTCTTGGGATGGTGAGTTGGTTACAAAATAATAATATCATGAATTGCTTATATTTATGGTATATTCCATGTAGACAAATGGTATCTATATATGTCTTTTTGATGATAGCTTAAGACTAGAATGCCAGGGTTTTGACTGATGAGAGAACATTGCTACTGCTGACAGCAAAGGTTATCTTTTTACATAAATGCAGGATGGTATTTTGGTAAATTTATTTACAAACACAGAGCAAATGCATGCAGCTGTGCTCAAGACCTTTACCAAGGAATACTGCACTTTCTTCTTCCCCTGTCGTCTTAGCCATTTTTTCAAGTTTTTTGGTTTCCTTAATTTTTTTTTTTCTTCACATTCATTCAAGTGCTGTTACCATTTTTTTCCTTGTTACATGCCTGCTAATCAGGAATAATATGTAAATAAGACACTATTAATATTCAGACACACTCAGTGAGTTAAATTAACCTATTTTGTTTATAAGATGAAATTGATTACCTTTTAGCAATGGTTAAAATTAAGGTTAGGCAATCAAGACTTTCATGTAGGCCCAGGAAATGATTTTAGTAAAACCATCATGAATATAGGATAACCATATTTCCCCTGAGTGAAGAAGGCTGGAGTTAAAAAAACCAGACAACTTAAAGATGATTACTGCATTACTAATAGTGCAGTTTGTTTTTCAAGTTTAATTAAATATTTAATGTGATGGCTAAACTACAAATCACAGTGATGCACCACAGCTGATATTTATTTCCCTATTTTAAGTCCATCTTAAAAGGTAGAGACAATTTTTGCTCTGTTAAAACAAACAATGGTAGTAAATCTGGTCTTTTCAATACTTTATAGCAATTAGGAACAAAACAAGGTTCCTGCTGTGAGAGCTCATTATCAGAAATTGTTTCCTACAAGAAGAGAATAATTATTCTGTTTCTTTTTTTAAGAAAAAAGCTTTTTTAGAATTTTCTGTTCTGTCTCCTTTTCCCCCTTTTTATCC
>VYZV01011646.1:10072-20748 GCA_013401275.1 Pandion haliaetus
CGCACGCACTCGGAGGGGCGCCGGGGACTGCTGGAGCTCCATGGCGGCGACGGGCGCTGCTGAGCGGAAGCGATGGCGGCCCCAACCTCCCGGCGCCTTTCAAAACTCCCCTCAGCCCGCCGAAACCCTCCGCCAATCGCCGCCCGAGGGCCCCCAGCGCGCCGCCAATCGTAGCGGGAGGGCGGGGACACAGGTGGGGCCCTTCCCCGCTCTCTTGCCAGTCAGAAGGAGCTCCGCGCATTCAAACCAGCCACCCAGAAGGGAAAGTCGCGAGACGGGCAGCGAAATCGGCCAATAGAAGAGCGAGGGGGCGGGCGCTGTGCGGGGTAGGGGGGTTGCTACGCCTGCCCGGTTGCTGTTGGTGGTGTGAAGTAGTGGGACGCGCAGGGAAGGCTGCGGGGACACGCTGGGATACACTGGGCAGCTTCTGGGAACACGCAGGGACCTACTGGACAGGCCCTGGAGACCCACTGGGCTGGCCCTCATGTCACACTGGGGCATACTGTGCAGGCCCTGGGACTCACTGGGCAGGTCCCAGGGACCCACTGGGACCCATTGGGGAGATTCTGGGGACAGACTGGGCAGCTTCTGGGGACACGCAGGGCCCTACTGGACAGGCCCTGGGGACCCGCTGGGCTGGCCCTCATGTCACACTGGGGTATACTGTGCAGGCCCTGGGACCCAGTGGGGAGGCCACGGAGGTACACTGGGGGCACGGGCACAGTGGTACTGCCTCTTCAACAAGCACCGGGCCCTGGAGCGTGGCCCCGCATACCTACCTCAGAGCCACCGTCTGGGGGGCTGTGGCCCCATGGAGGCAGAGAGAGAGACCCAAACCTCTCCGCTGCTGCCCAAACCCCGCGCCCCAGCCCTGCCTGCGCACCCTTGCCTGCCCGCTCCTCTGCGGAGAGGGTGACGGTGCCCGCTTCTTGGGCATGCTGCCTCCGTCCGCTGCTGGCACTCCGGGAGGGCCAAACCGCACTGCCCGCGAGCCGGGAGAGGCAAACCCTGCTGCCTGCGCTCAGGGAGAAGCTTCTCTGTTGACAAAGAGCCCGGCAACGCTGACGCCACTGGAAACGGAACCCTGTGACTTCACCGCCCCTGTGGTGTCCCCTCTGCCCCATCCCCCCATTTGTGCTGCTCCCAACGGGGCTGAAGCCCACGCGTGGCTCCAGACCCTCTCCCCATTCCCTGGGCTGGCTGCAGCATGCCCCCTCCCCCAGGCCCCTCATTGCAGCAGGTGATGTCCTGGGCAGGCACCCCCCCACCCTGTAACAGAGCGCTGGGTCTCATCCAAAACACCAACTTTTTTGTGTCTTTATTTCTGGGGCAGTGACAGCATTCACTTCGCTGGAGGTGCAGGGAGGTGGCCGGGCACAGCCTGGCATCACCCTTCCACCCCGTGGCACAGGGATCTGCGGGGACAGCGCAGCCGGGGACGAGTATGGCACAATATTGGCCACGGGGTCGGTGTCTTCTCAGTGCTCTCGCTCCAACACTGCAGTTCTCCCCACCGGCTCTGCCCACGAGGCTCCCGGGGCTGTTTCCCCATCCCTGCAGGATGTGGAGGCCTGCCTGGGGTGTGCAGCTGGGGGTCACCGGTGCCGCGGTGCTGGGGTCACCACATATGCCGGTAGGGAAAGGCCACCTCCACGCAGAGCACCACCAGTGCCTCGGAACAGTTGTGCCGCTGCCCGGCCAGCAGCCTGCCCTCGCCCAGGGGGGCGGCCAGGCCCTCCCCGGGGCCAGAGCTGCGCCAGCCTTGGCAATCCCGCCTGCGGGCTTGGCCGCCCCGCTGCGTGGATCCGTGCCAGGCCAGCCGTCGGGGCCTGCAGACGGGGATGGGGGTGAGAGGGGCTGGGGGACACCCTCTGGGGCACCTCCAGCTCTTTGCACCAGCTCCTGCATCCGTGCAAGTGCCAGGGGCCGGGGTGAGGACACCCACTGCAGCCCCTCCGCCCCAGTTCCTGGCATGGGTGCATTTGTTCAGGGACACCCTGCCGGCGCCCACCCTGCGGCTGGACTCACCAGAGGGGATCCGTCAGGACATTGCGCCCGTTGAAGGAGTAGATGGGGCCCTGTGGAGCAGCACCAGCCTGGCCCTCAAAGAGGGAGCTCCAGGACTTGGCCAGCAGCTGGCCCTGTGGGTGCAAGCAGCAGTGCTGAGCTGGGGGCCTGGGCGATGCCCTTGTCCCGACGACATGTGGGCAATAACTTGCTCTCTTTTCCTCCCAGCTCCCCAAAATGCAAGTGCCAAGCACGGCCGGGGTGCAGCAGCCCCAGCGCAGGACCAGGCAAGGATCCCCCCCACTGAGGCTCCCCGGGGGCCACAGGGCTTTGCTGCCTGCAGCCCCCACGAGGGACGGGGGTACCTGCCTTCATGTTGACGACGGGGAGGGTCCTGTCTGTCCTTTTGACGATGGACACCAGGTCCTGGGTGGGGGCTGACAGGAATGCCCGGAAAGTGCCATAGAGCCGAGCCTCCTGGGACTGCCGGTAGCACTGCAGGTCGGCACCCCGGATCCCACTCATGTCACCAGCGAGGGGCACGTTCAGGGCAGCCAGGCGGAGCTGGGGAGGGGAGGCAGGGTGGCGAGGAGGCTCAGGCACGGCCAGGCATCGAGGTCTCTGTTCACCCCCTTCCTGGGAGGGTGTGAGCCTCCAGCGGTGCTGGCCAGGCATGGAGGGGGTCCCCTGGGCACCTCTGTCCCCTCTCCCATGCTGGGCCACTTGTCTCCCACCCACCCTGGGGCCGGGCATCGCTTACTGATGGGATCCGTGGAGCGATGGTGGTTGGCAGGATCTGGGGCAGCCCTTGTCCCTCCTCCTTCTGGACCTGGAATAACACAGCTCAGGTCAGCCCAGGGACACGCATCCTTGTGCCATGGGTGCCAGGGGTGCAGCACCCTCCCCAGACCAACACAACCCCAGGCTCTGTGCTTGCCAGGCTGGCGCTGCCCTGCTGACAGCCCATCTCCACAGCACATCCCTCCTGGCACAACTGGAGCCGCAGCAGGACTCACCAGCGAGTCCGATGGGGCCAGCGCAGGCAACCCCATGTCAGGACCTCTCGTCTTCACCTGCTTCGCCTCCTGGATGGAAGGGAGAGGACAGTCCTGCAGGGGGGCCTGTCATCCCCTCCGGCAGGCGAAGGAGGGCTCTGTCCCCTTGCTAGGATGTGAGCGGACCCGGCGGCTGCCCGCACCCCTCACCTGGTACTGTGGGGTGGAGGCGGAGGGGTCGTCACCGACAAAGAGCGACTCTGAATCCTCCAGCTGCTCAATGCAACAAGCAGAGGGAAGGGTTAAGAAGGAACCAGCTCCTTCCCCGAGCTCTGCTGTTCCAGGGCCAAATCCAGCCCGGTGCTGGCTGCCGGGGCTGGAGCCCGGACCCCCCTCCCTGCGAGGGACCCCGAGGGGTGTCCTCGGTGCACAGTACCAGAAGGCGGCTCCAGCCGGTGGGGGTCCGGAGGTAGGCGCTGCTCCCTTCCCGCACATAGACCAGGCTCCCCTCGGGCACGGCGCTGCCCGACTTCAGCATCAACTCCTTGGACCTGAAGACCCACGTCTGGCGCTGGGAGGGACGGAGAGGTTCATGGCCCAGCCGCGGCATGTGGGGCAGCTGGACAGCCTGGGGTGTTTGCCCGTGGCCGCAGCCAGGACGCACCCGGAGATCGGCGTGGGAGTCTGGCGGCTCCGTCTGAGGGATGTCAGCATCTGGAGAGCATGGAGAGGGTGGAAGGTCACAAGGTGCCCCGGCGCAGGGGCTAGATGCTCCCGTGGGAGCCAGGTGGGAGAACCAGCTGTGGTGCCAGGGACCCATGCAGGGTGGTGTGGCCCCGGCACTTGGGAAGGGAGGCAAGGCTTCACAAAAGGTGTTTCTGTGGAGGCTGGACCCCGCTGAAACACCTGAGACATGCCCTTACCTGCTGTCCAGCCTGCGTCGGCAGCTGTCTGCGAAGGCAAGGAGGGCCTGTTACTGCTGCTGGG
This sequence comes from Pandion haliaetus, assembly GCA_013401275.1. NCBI lineage: Eukaryota > Metazoa > Chordata > Aves > Accipitriformes > Pandionidae > Pandion > Pandion haliaetus. The sequence goes on from VYZV01011646.1 coordinate 14,062, forward strand.
CACAGGGACGCCCTTCCCAGTGCATGGGGAGGGGACAGGGTCTCTCTCGGGGACAGCAAGGCCATGGCTTACCGGCTGCTTGCAGGGCAGCTGGGCACGGATGGGGTAAACCCTCTGGAAGCAAAGACAGGCAGGTTTGTGGGGAGCCCCTCACTCTGTGCATGCCCATATGCGTGCGTGCTCTGGCACAGGCACGTGCACAGCCCATGCTGGGCCTTACGTTGAGGTAGAGGAGACCTGGTGCTCCAGGGGGGCCGGGGGGCCCGGGAGGGCCAGGGTTCCCGGGGGGACCTCGAAGACCCTGCAGTAGAGCAGTGTGGAGATTGGACTGGGCTATTTTGGTGCTGCTGTTTGGGATGGCAGCTATAAGACACCCCATTGCTGTCCCTCATCCTTCCCGCTCCGTTCCCCTCCCAGGGCTGAACCTCCCCAGGCCAGGGCAGCGCACAGATGCGAGCCAGGCAGTGTCTCTCACATGGGGGATGATCGCTCCGTAAATTTCTGGCTCCTCTTTGCCACCCTGCAGAGAAAGAGAGAAGACCAAGGGTGACCTCCATCTTCCCCCTCTCCATCCTCCATCCCTCCATCTTCCATTCCTCCATCCCAGCTGTGAGCCCCGTGGGGCTGCTGGTGGGGTCAGCTGTTGTGTGGGGCACGCAGAGCCGCCTGGGCTCCAGCAGCAGGGTCCCCAAGGCCAGGCTGGGGTCCCCAGGCACCCCTCACCGTAACGGGGCCCCACAAGCCCTGAGGACTCACCGTTTGGTACCCACTGATGGGCGCCCAGGAGCCAGACTGGCTGCCGGTGCTGGGGAAAGGGAGGTGGCCCGGTTTGCATCCTTGTTCTCCATAGCAGCACCCCTGGGTGAGCCGCAGAGAGAGGCACGATTAGAGCCTGTGCTGGGTGGTGGGGATGGGTGTGTGCGTGCGCGCTGTGTGCGTGCATGGGTGCACTGCATGCTTGCATGGTTGTGCACGCTCCATGTGTGCATGGGTGTGTGCATCTGCATGTCCCCCAGGGGATGGTGTGACTCGCTGCCTGCCCCCCGCCACTGCCCGAGCCCATTTGGGGACTTCGGTGGTGCCACCAGCATGAGGCGAAGGCTGGTGCTGCCCTGGCAGAGAGAGAGGGCAGTGCGGCAGCGGAGGCAGCACATGGGGCTCAGGGTGTGGGGACAGGATCCCCCCAGCCAGCTCCCCCTGCGCCAGTGACCGCAGCTACAAACCCGCTCTCCGGGGTCACCCTTTTCTCCCTGGAAGGAAAGCAGAGAGGTCCTGTCAGTGCCCCGGCTCCAGGGCTCCCCGGGCACTCCCAGCCCTTCGGCACAGCACTGTGCGTTGCTCCACGGGGTAATGCCCGCCATGGAGCTGTGTGGTCTTGGCACCGGCACCGGGGAATGGCCACAGCCAATGCTGGCTGCTGCCACCTGTCACCCACAGTGCCCGCTCTGCCAGCTCACCTTGGGGCCTGGCGGCCCGGCCGATCCACGGTGCCCTGCGTGGCGCGAGTCGCACTGGAAGAAGAGGACGTGCCGGGGTGAGTGTGGGGACTGCCCCCCCACCCCTGACCACCCGCAGCCCCGGGACCCCCGACTCACCCTGTAGTCCCCTGGCGGCCCTGGTGGCCCCATGGGACCGGGCATGCCTGGGGAGCCTGTCTCTCCTGTCCGGCCAGGGCTCCCCGGCATGCCCGGCAGTCCGTGTTCGCCCTTCTCGCCCTGCCGGCACATGGCGCGCGGGGTGGTGAGCATGGGGGCTCAGCACCCCGTGTCCTCCTGGGCCCCACAGCGGCAGGGCTGGGGCAGCCCCGGAGCCCTCCAGCGGGCTCGGTTCTGGGGGCTGCTCCCCACCAGGGCAGAGCGAGGGGCCGGTGAGCCCGGCTGCTCCATCCCCACCCTGCTGGCTCTGCTCTGGCCCCACGGCCATGGACGGACTTACCTTTAGTCCAGGGAATCCTGGCTCTCCTCGGAGCCCTGGTTTGCCAGGGAGCGATGCAGGTCCTGCGGGACCAGGGGGTCCTTCATGCCCAGGCCCCCCTGGGGGACCCTGTGGCCCTGGGAGCCCTGGTGCCCCCGGGGGTCCGTCTGGCCCAGCCGATCCTGGAGACCCTGGAGGTCCTTCAGCCCCAGGGAAACCGGGGGGTCCCACAGCCCCTGGTGGGCCAGGGGGTCCCAGCTGCCCCTCCCGCCCAGGGACCCCTGGGGGGCCTTCATGGCCTGGGTAGCCTGGGGGTCCGGGCAGCCCCGGCAGCCCGGGGGGGCCTGGGGGTCCCGGGTTTCCCACAGCGCTGGACGCTCCCAGCTGCTTGTCCGGTTGGAGGGAGAGAGGAAAGAGAGAGCAGAGTTGGTGAATGGCCGCGTCCCATTGCCTGGTGCCCCTCCTCCAGGCTGCCTACTCCCACGGCCACGCACCCCAGCCCTCCCCATCCCTGCCAGTCCAGCCGGGGATGGACACAGGAGCCAGTACCGGCATCGCCCGCCAGCCCCAGCGTTGCCTGCCTGTGCCCCCCACCCTGGCGCTCACCTCGTTCTCCAGTCCCTCAGGGAGGGCGGCGGGCACGGGTGGGCTCCTGGCTCCCCAGGTGCCTGGTGGCCCCGGGGGCCCCGGCGGTCCTGGAGGACCTGGTGGACCCCGGGGCCCCTGGTGACCTGGCTGCCCTGAGCTGCCAGACTTCCCTCTCTCCCCAGGGAATCCATGCTGGCCTCTCTCTCCCGGGTACCCTCGGTCGCCTTTCTCTCCCTGTCAGGGAAAGACAGAGCCTGGCACCTGGCTCCTGAAGCTTTCCTCCACCGGTGCCCACTGCCGGGACCCACTGCCCCCCTGCCAGGGGACACCTGAGTCGCCCCCCAACCCAGATCCCAAAGCGAGAGTCCAAATCCTGAGCAGAAAAAGTTCTGCATGGCCAAAACAGACATGGGATTTCTCCCTGTGGGTCCCTGCAGCCCCATACATCTCCCCAGGGGGGACCACCACACCTTTGGGCCGGGAGGGCCGGGAGGGCCGGGGCGCACGGGGCAGACGCAGCCGGAGCCGTTGTGCATCTGGAGAGGGAGAGAGCAGTGAGCCACAGGACAGGAGCCCCAGCTGCAGGGTCCGGCATGGGTGCGTTGCACCCACCTCTCACCTGGAGAGCAGGGTCTTTCTCCGGGGCCGGGGGCACCCGCTGGGGCAGCCCCTTCGCTGTCGTCTGTGTGGAGGAGAGGAGGGGCTGAGTGCGAGACCCCCTGAGCACCGTTCCCGTCCTGCCCTGCCAGCCCGCGTCCCCCAGAGCCCCTCTCCCGGGTGCCCATCCTGGGCTGTCCCTCGCAGCCCCCCTGGGGACCAGAACCCCTCCACCACCTTGATCTGCAGGAACTCCTCTTCCTCCGCGCTCCCCTCGAAGATCTCTGGGGCAACCATGGGTCGATGCTGCTAGGACGGACAGGCAGAGCTCAGTGCGGGGCCAGGGGGATCCCGGGGGGCACGTGGGACCCTCCCGCAGCCCAGGGTGGGGGCTGAGCGCCAGCTCTGCCATGGGGCTGTGCCATGCGGGCGGACGCCGGGAGCTGCCACAGCTCTTTTCCAAGGGGGCAGAGGCAGCTGAGCCATGGCTCGGGGCTGGAGCAGGGCACGCTGCCCTGCCCGGGCTGGTGCGGCTGTGCAGGCAGGACACAGATAAGTGGAAGGACGCGGCGAGGGGCCCGGCAGAGGCTGGGGAGTTTCAGGAGGGCTGGGGGCGCGGGGGGGAAGATGCTGCCCGAGGAAAAGCACCTGGCCTCGTGTACGCCATGGGGCACGGCCCGGACCCTTCACTGTCCCCCTGGCGAGGGGGTCCCGGCGTCTGGGGGTCGTTGCCAGCGGGGGTTTGCTCAGCAGCACCTTCCGCGTGGGCTCCACGCCGCCGGCGTCTCTGTCTGGGGGAGCAAAAGGGCAATGGGGCAGGAGATGGCAGGGCTGGACGGGGACTGGGGTGGCACAGCACCCCCAGTTCCCAGAGCTTGCCATGGCCGCAGCGGTGCCACCAGCAGCCCTGGACCCCAGCACCCCACATCTCACCCTCCAGCTTTAGGCTGGAGGTGCCTCCTCCTTGCTGGGGTGCAGGAGCTGGGGGGTGCTGGAGAAGCCGTGCCCCCATTCTGCCGTGCCTACCTTCCTCTCCATCCAGGGCAGGTGCTGTGGGGGCCGTGGGGCTGGTGCCCGGATCCGGCGTGGTGTCCTCCGAGCCCAGGGGATAAAACCACTGGGCTGTGGCAAGGGGCAGGTGCCCAGCCAGCACCGAGAGGATGCAGAGCACACAGAGGAGGTGCTGGGGGCCGCTGGACCCCATGCTGCTGCCTCGGGGCCAGGCTGCCCAGGACGTTGGGGCTTGGCTCATCCCGCTCGCCTGCACCGTCTGCTCCCGCTGTCCCAGCACGGCTCCCACTGTTATCACTGCGGCCCCCGCACCGCCCGACACGCCCCTCGCCCGCCCCAGCACCCGTGTCCCACGGACCACATCCGGCGGGGGCTGAGCACCCACGCAGCCATGTCACCCTCTGCTCGGCGGCCAGGGGCAAGGAGGGCAGCCGGGAACCGCAGGGAAGGGAGCCAGGGCCAGGAGGAGCTGCTGGAACTGAGGCAAGGGAGGGCAGGGGAGGAGATGCTGCTTGGAAAGGGAGAGTAAAACCAGCGAGGAGGGGAGTGGAGGAAGGAGCTGGCTGAGAGCAAGGGGCATCGGCTGTGGTGAGACCAGCTGGGTGCTCCATGGGGTCCGCCTGGCCGCCGGTGCCTGGCACCGGGAGGGGATGGAGACCAGCTCACCGGTCAGCCGGGCTGAGCCCGGGGATGAGGCTGTGAGAGCCAGGAGGCATTGGGGTCCTGTAGCGGGCACAATACCTGTGCCCTGGAGCGTGTGCAGTCACCGTGTCCCACACTGGGTGCTAAAGGGCCCTGTGTCTCCCTGGCTCTGTCAGGGCCACCCTTGGCTGGGGGTCTCCAGCGCTCTCTGACCTCCAGCCCCTCTTCTGCCGCTGACCTGCAGCCTTTCTCCAGGGCTGGGGTTGCTCCAGACCCTGCTTGGTGGAGTTACAGGGAAGTAGCCAGAGCCTCCCCGCATCCTCGGGAACCCCAAAGAGCCACTGAGATTGGGAAAGACGTGCTGGGAGCCCACAGAGCCCCGGGGCTGGGTGCACGGGGCTGCCCCGCCACAGGCGAGGGACCTGGGCTGCACCGAGCACCCTGTACTGCGCACCGAGCACCATGCACTGAGCTCTTGTGCACCGAGCGCTGAACACCGCGCACCGAGCACTGAACACCACGCACCAAGCACCCTCCTTGGCTGCAGGGTTGTGAAGGGCAGTATGGCTGTGGGGTGCACCGGCCCAGCCCCTCTCCATCTCGCAGGATGGTGCTGGGATGGGGACACGGAGGAGCTGTGCCTGGCCAGAGCCGCGGGGGGGGACACACACAGAGCCCCCAGGGCTGCACAGCAAGAGCATCCCCATCCTTTGCGTGCCCTGCTGGCTGCCAGCGCTGCTCTGCTGCCTCCGCCGCAGACACAACAGTCTCCCCAGCAGGCGCTCAGCGCTGCCAAAGCCTGATAAGGTGCCGCGGCTTGAGCGGGGCCGGGCACCTGTTTGGGTTTGGTCCCCGCTTGGACGCTGTGTCAAGGCTGGTGCCTCTGCCCCGAGTCACGGCCACCGCGCAGCAGTGCCAGGCAGGGCAGGGGCTCCGGAGCTGCGCTGGGTGCCGATGCCTTGCAGGGCCCCTGTGCTGGCTGGGAGAGGAGAAGGGGTGCTGGGGGGCATGGTGGACATGGACACTGCCTGCCCGAGTCTTGCCTGCACGCTTGTGCTGACTGGCTCACCTGCACCGGAGAGAGAAGATGGTCCTGGGAGTCCCCACGGCCAGTGCCACCAGTGCTGGCACACAAGCCTCAAAATGCCAGTTTGAGCACTGGATGTACTCACCCATGAGATGAATTTGGGGTTCTTAGCCCAGGCCCCGCATTACAGGCTGGCTCTGCTCTTCTCATCCTACCCACTACACTGAGCCCCGCACCAGGGCCCTGCAGCGAGGCCCAATGGTTAATGACTGTTAATTGCCACGTCCATGGTGCAGAGCACAGTCACAAGCCCCAGTGGCTCCCACTGCTCGGCGAGGTCCTTGGCGGGGCGCGCGCAGACCCTGCGGGATGCGGTTGTTCCCTGCACATTGTGCTCGCCCTGCAGTGCCGCAGGGGGCTGGGCTGGCTCCCCACGTCCCGCAGGGTGAAGGTCACCTTCCCGACGGGCTGCGCCATCTCCCCGTCGGTGCTGGTGGTGGGGGATGGTTGTGGGCATCTCATCAGTTTTTGTGCAGCTTGGGGTGGTGGATTTGCCGGCCTTGACCAGGGCCAGTGCGGTGACACGGCCAGCACCCAGATGCTGCTGTGCCGGTCTGTCCCTGGGCGTGCGGGACAAAGCTCCCTGCAGCGCGCAGCTGCTCCTCGTCCCATGGCCCGAGTTCAGGAAATCTCTGCCTTCCCCCTGGCCACAGCGCCTCCTGGCCCCCCCGGGACAGGGAGAGGGGCTCTCTGCCCCCTTGCCACCCCCTGAAGCGAGCTGGTCACATGGGGGTCAGTCCATGCGAGGCCTACGCGGGCACTGTGGCATGTCCCACCTGGCAGGGTCTGCGAGGCCCTGCTTGTGCTGGAGCTCACCCCACTCCAGGCTGTGCCCACGCCCTCCCCCC
>VYZV01011646.1:28693-67529 GCA_013401275.1 Pandion haliaetus
AAAAGCCGGGGTGGGATGGGGGTGGCAAAGCCCCCCCGAGACCTCTCGGTTGCCCCGGCCAGGCAGCCCACGGGGATGGGGCCGTGGGGGCCATGCTGGGCGCCCCTTACCGAACCCGTCCCCTCAGTGTCACCCGGCGCTGGACGGGCAGCGGGGCAAGTGCTGGTGTGTGGACCGCAAGACGGGGGTGAAGCTGCCGGGCTTCCTGGAGCTGAAGGGGGACTTGGACTGTCACCAGCTGGCGGACAGCATGTGAGCACGACCGTGGCGGCCCCACGCCACGCCACGGCCAGGACACCCACCGGGGCTGCATAGGAGAGGAAGAGAGGGGACGTGACCGCCAAGCAGCTCCCCGGTGCCGGGGGACCCAGGCATGCGCCCCGGATCTCCGCTGTGCTCTGTGCCATGGGCTGTCTATGGCACGGGGCACGGCACGGCAACCTGCGCCATGACCGCTAGCCGCCACTGCCGAGGGGTCCCCGGCACGTGCCAGCGGCACCTCCATCCCGCACGGACGCTTGCTTGGACAGATGCTGCCCTGGGGCTGGCGTCAGGCTGCCCGGGTGGAGCGGGTGGAGAGCACCCATGACGCTGCCACCCCTCGGTGCCGCTCCCGCCTGCGCTGCTGTCTGCCCACCCTGTGGTGCCCCCCCGGCTTTCGCCCCAGTCCCTCCGTGCTGCGGCACTGCTGACATGCGTACGCGAGACATGCGGCCCGAGGCCGATGGCTGTGGCAGAGGCTCGCCTGCTGCCCCGGCCCACCCTGGCCCCGCAGGCAGCCACGGACACGCCGGCGCCTCGTGGGGTGCCGTGGTCCACCCCTGCCCACAGTGCCTTGCCGTCCACACCAGACCTCTGCGTGCGGCTGCTGGAGAAGTGCCTCATCCTGCCCTCCCCGGTGGCAGGAGGCTGCCCAGGCAAGGACCGGGGGGGAGGGGGCCCCGGAGAGACCCCCTCCCGCCACCGCCTTCCTGGGACCCTCCCTGCCTCCAATCTCACCCAAAGCGCGTGCGTGCGATGGGCATCGCAGCCGCACAAAGCAATAAGAGACCTTCCCCCTCCCCGCTGCAGCCCCCCCAGCCCCATGGCCCAGGAACCGCCAGCCCCACAGCCTGGGAAGCGCCTGCCCCATAGCCCGGGTACTGCCTGCCCCACAGCCCAGCCCCGTCCCGCTCCCTGCGCATGGACAAAGCTGGCGGCCGCAGCCTTTTCCTCCCGTCCGTCCTGTCTCCCCCTGCCCCATTCCCAGCCGCCATCCCTGGGGCGAGGGGGGGCAGGCACCCCCAGGCGTGCAGGGGTGCGTCCCCGTGGGCGCTGGGTCCAAGGGGAGGGTTGGGGGACGAGGGACACCCGGGAAATGCTTCCCAGCAGGAAGGGCTTCTTTTGTTTGTTTTTTTTTTCTTCCCCAAAGATTTTTAATATTTAAAAAATGTTGTTGTTGGGATCTTAAAACTGACTGTGTGGCCCCTGAGGCTGAAATCCTCCATCTCCACGGAGCGGGGTACCGCCGGCGATGGTTTCTGTCTTCTCTTCCAACTTGGCCAACATGACAAAACCGGGATGAATTTCTGGAACGTCTTGGTGTCAGGATCTGCAGATTTCGCCAGCACAAAGTTCTCAGCTGAGAAATTGTCACTATTTTTGTAGCTATATTTTTTCTTCTTTTTTTTTAAGCTGGGCTGGAAATTTTTCACCTAAATGTCTTTTAGGCGAGAAATGGCCCTGCTGGCTGCCGTGGCAAGTGTGCCAAAGATGGAGGGGATTTTGCCGATCCCCCTGACCCAACCCCCGGCTCCATGGCCGCAGTGGGAGGTTTTGGTTTTCCATGTGGTTTTGCCCCGTGCACGCCGGTGGGTGCCAAGACCCCCGATGGGAACGAAATGTTTCAGTTTTAGTGAAACAACCTCCTGCCTTCCCCGGTCCCCAGCAGCTCCCCAGCACGGCACGGCATGGCACGGCACGGCATGGCACGGCACGGCACGGCACGGCACGGCATGGCATCAGCAGTCCCCCGCACCGGTGGGGACGTCCCCACGTGTCTTGGCAGGGGCGCGGGTGGGGATGGGGATTGGCAAATGCTGCTGTCCCGTTGGCCAGAACTGGCCGGACAGCGAAGATGGAATGAGCTGGGATGGGGGCTGGCACCAGGCTCAGCATTGCAGCTCCTCGGTACGACTCTGCCTGGCTTCTCGTCCGGGTGACAGTGTCCCCGTGTCACGTCCCATGTCCCGAGCTGCACCATGTTACACCGTGGCCCCAGCACCTTCCACTGTGTGTCCGGTGGGGCTGTGCTCCTGCCCCCGTCCCACTGCAAACCGCCATCCCCAGCAGGGTCCCACAGAGCTGCCGAGCCACTGGCTGCATCCCTGCTTGGTGCCTTGCGGGGCTCCTGCCAAAATCCCCTGATTGCCCCGGTACCCTGCCAGACCCCCTGCCTGCCCCGGCGCCCGCCCGCCCGGCCGTGTATGGCCCTCTCGGCGGAGGCTGGGCACAACTTCTAAACTGAGTCGATTTGCTGGGATGGTGGTCGGTGAGGACGGGGGTCCGTGCCCCTGCCAGAGCCCCCTACGCCCCAATACCACCACGGAAAGGATGGGTTTCCCAGGGCGAGGGGGGGTGCCGCTGGGGACCGTGGCCGGTCACGGTGCTGGTCCCGCGTGGCCGTGCTGGCAGCACCGCAGCAGGGCGCAGGATGCAGTGGGCAGCCCCAGCCCGCTGGGCTCCGCCACCCTGACCCTCCCCGCAGACGGCAGGGCAGAGTCGGCAGATCCAGCGGAGCCTCTCCTGGTTTTGGGGTGGCCGGGAGGCGGCCGGGCAGGGGCCGGGGATGCCGGCGCTCGCCAGAGCACGTTCTGTGTCCAGCTCAGAGGGCTCCAGCGTTTTGTATCGTCTCTCCTGTAGTTTAAGGCTGTATTTACACACGATCATATACCAGCGTAAGGCTCCCCAACCCCAGCGGCATTTTTCCACACCGATGTGATTTCTCAGTTCCTCCTGGGCCAAGCCCGTCCCTTTGGACTCCCATGTAGCACCAACCCTCTTTTACAGTAAACTTGAATCTTTGTATCGTCAAAAAGAAAAAAGAAGGTGATTGCTGTATTTAATTTTCCCTGATATTTAATGTGTTTCTATCGAGTGTGTTTTATCTTTGCGTTGCTTTAAAGAAAAGGAGAGAGGGGAAGCAAAGCAGAGGAGGAGCGAGGAGTTTGTGGGGATCCCACTTGGCTGGGCGCTGCGTTCCTGCCGTGCCGGCCTGTGCCATATGGAAACGCTCCCCTTCCAAACGAGCCAAATTAAATCAGAAACCGCCCGCAACCTCAGCACCCTCCTGCTGCCGTCTCGAGCTCTGGCAGAGGGTAGAGGAGCGGCGCTCGCAGCCCTGACCCCTGGGGAGGTTTAGCTGCTGGGCTGTCCTGCCAGCCTGCTCTGGCTCCAGAGCCCCTGCAAACTACATCCCCGGGAGCCACTGGCGGGACCAGTGCCAGTAGCGGGAGCAGAACACGGTGGAGCTGGCCGGTGCTCCAGGACGAGGGGTTCAAGGTGTGCACCCGTGAAAGCCTGGCTGAGGACTGTCTGCTGTAGCTATGGGGGCTGGCGGCCGAGCGGCTGTGATGGCTCCGGCTCCGAGCTGCCAGCAAAAATATTTGATGGTTTCTTTCCACCCACCGCCGGGGACGGGCGCTGGGGAGAGCAGCGTGGCTGCACCGATGCCGGCAGGGCGAGCGGGGAGGGATCCTCGGTGGCAGTGAGGGACATTGCCCAGGAGCACCCGCGGGTCCCTGCTCCCCGGGAGCCCCTCCGCTCCCCTCCCCAAGCTCCCCCGGGTGCCGCTCGGCGCAGGCTGGGCCCTGGGCTGCTCCTCACACCCACCGGGTAGGGACCCCTTCGGCCACCTCCAAAGGCACCTGCCTGCCCTCTGCCAGAGGCCGCGGACACAGAGCAGCATAGGGGAGGCCGGGGCAGAGGTAGCCGGGGGGAGGGCTGGATCACAGTGCCTTAGAAGTGGAAAAAACGCCTGAGCTGAGAGTGGTTTGTAGATCCCGGGTCTGGGCTGCGGGATCAGGGCCAGCGCCTGCCTGCTGCTCAGCAGGATCCGTGGGGCTCGGGGCTGGCACTGGGCATCCCGTCCCTGGGGTGGGGACAGGCTCAGCTGCGCCGGCCCTGCCTGGCTACGTGGTCCCACTCGGTCTGGGGGTGCCCCGCGGGGTTTGGGGTTCAGCAGCCCTGAAAACCCAGGCACACACAAAGTCTCAGCAAGAGCTACGCCAAGCAGGGATGGGGCAGGAAGCAAATGATTACACGCCTCCTCGTGAGGCGCAGCTCAGCCTCTGTTCGGTGCCACCACGAGGGCAGCGAGGATTGTCATGGTGAGCCCTTCACGGCAGCACAGAGCAGTGGTGGGATGGTGTCAGGCGGGGACAAGACACAGGATGGGCTTCAAAGTTCAGGGGAGGACAGGGACAGGCACCGGCTCGCACCAGGGCAACGTGCTCGTGGCCAGGCAGTGCCGCCGGCCTCACAGAGCCGCAGCCCGTGGCACGTGTGCGTGTGCATGCCAGTGCTGGTATGCACTGAGCATCACCGGCTCCGCTCAGTGTTTCGGGAGGGTGTCAAGGGATGCAGCTGGGAGATGCCTGGGCATGGGAATGCCAGTGGCCGCATGTCTCCCAGCTGCCCGGTGCTCCTGGCCACGGCTCAGTTTTCTCATGGTGTTTGCAGCAGACGTGCTCACCAGGGTGGCTGGAAGGTGGCATCGCCTGTGGTCATGTCGCAGGAGGACGGCTGGGTCCCGGCGTCGCGGCTCGCCGGGGCCGGAGGTGTCGTCTGGGGCCGGTGCCAGCCCGATGCTCCGGTTACTGGAGCTGCATGGCCAGCGGTGCTCGGGGTTGTGCAAACACCCCGGAGGAGCTGGGCCCAAAGGCAGCCGTCTGCAGCCAATGTAGACAAGTGCTGTAATTTGCTGGCGCAGCAGAGCGGCAGCCGGACCAGGGAAGACGCCAGCTCTCCTGGAGCCTGGCCCAGCACCCTGGCCCTGCGCCAACAGCTGCCCAGGGCTGGGGCTCCCCGGGCTCTCCTTCGGGGTCCCCATCTGGTTGCCCCCAGCCCTGGCTGCTGCGGGAGCACCGGGCTGGGCTTGGGAACCGATTTGGTTGGAAAAACAAGCTTGCATGTGTGTGCATTTGGCAGAGCCGCTGCCGGGAACGTGGGGGCTGATGCCACAGAGCCCGGGGGGTTGTTTGCCCCTTCCCATGACGCTTGCAGACTGGAGGCACCCCTCTCCCCCCCAGCTCCCCCCTATCGGCCAAGGGAGGGCTGCGGCCCTTTCCTTCTTCTGGAGGCCGCCAGGAAGCCGGCAACAGGAGAAAACCGAACCCTCCCACACCTGGAGGTGCTGCCGGCTGGGACCCCCGGACAAGGCTGCGCCGGGCAGCGGTGGCAGGACCCCGTTGTGTTGGGATGGGGGAGGAGGGTGGTGATGGGGACCCCCTCCGGCAGCATCCGCTGGCAGGTCTGGGTCCCGGGTGAGCTGGTCCATGTCTCATCACGGAGCGATGTTCCACACACTCTCCACCTGCGACAGCCGGCGGCTTCCCGGTCCCTGTGCAGGGCAAGGACGTTTCTGTGCAGAAAACCCTGTGGCCATGACACTGCCGCCCGCCCCGCCGCCGCCAGGGCTTTGTGTGTCGCCCACACGAGTGCACACGTGTCTGTGCGCCCACGTGCATGGTGGGTGGTGACTGGTGTGAGCCGTGTCCCCATCACCAGGGACAGCCTGGCCACATGCCGCAGCATCGGTGGCTTTCAGCGTCTTGCTCTGTTTGGGGACGTGGGGCATCACCCACTGGCGGCAGAGGCTGCTGGGAGCAAACCTGCGAGCCCAGCCAGGACAGGGGCTGGGTTTGTTACAAAATGGCTGGAACCGGACCCAGGAACCAAAACCAAGGGCCGTGCTTCCAGGAAGCCTGGGACAAACTTTGGAAGCCACGAGGAGCTCAGAGAATTGTTTGTTTTTTCCTGAATCCAGGTGGTTTTGGCTGAACTGTCCCCGCGGTGTCTGGGCCCGTGTTCCAGCTATGCTGCGCTGGAAAAGGGTTTTCAATAAACTAAAAATTCCACGTGCGGAAGACGGCGCTTGGCGATGGGCCTGCTCCCCATCCCAAAGTGGTCCCAAAGCGGGGAAAAGCAGCCATCGCCCTGTTCCCCAGAAGATGAACCCTCCTGGCTGCGGTTGGGGTTCTGCAAAAGGGAGCTGGATTTGACGACGCCGGGGAGCAGCGTGCAGGGGCCCGGGCTCAGGGGCAGCAGCATGGTCCCCCCCGAAAGCACCGTTTGGAGCCAAAGCCTTTGAATTTTCACATTCCCCTTGTGCTTACGGCTGCAGTCTGAAGAGCAGCGCGGTAACAGGGCCGGGGGGCCCGCACCCTGCACAGCTCTAATTAAGTGTTGCTTAATGAAAACAGCTCTATGCGCACTGGCGGCTCTGCCCTTATTTATGGCTCCCAGCAGACGAGCAGGGCCCAGGCAGGATGCAGGCAGGGATGGATGGCGTCGTGCTGGGGACCCTTGCCGGCTGCAGCCCGCACTGCAGCGGGTCGCATCCTGCACACCCCACGGGGGACCGGGGGTCCCTGCGGGGCCGGGAGTGCACAAGCCCGGGGTGCTGGGGCTGAGCCGCATCCCCCCCCCGAGCTGCCCGTGATCCTGGCCCGCTGCGTTCCCCGGGCCTTCGCAGCACGACGGGACGGCAGAGGCGTGCAGAGCCCGCGGGGTCACAGGCTCGTCCAGCCCGACCCCAGGCTGGGTGCTGCGTTTCGGCCGAGCAGAGCTTAGGGCAGACAGACTGGGGGGGGGACACGAAACCGTTAGTTTCTCATCCTGGAGCCGGGCGCTCCCCCTGCCCCTTGCAGTAACTCCAATATCTGTTTTTATCATTGCCAAAGAGCTGTTGCAGCCGGATGGCGTTTCACAGCCTGGCTGGAGAAGAGTGACTTTTTCTTTATGTGCAATGCCTGCAAATGCTTGGCAGTTTAAGAGAGCAGAGTAATGCATTTCAGTTGCTAACAACTCTGCAGTGTTTGTGGCGAGATAAAGGATGCCCTGCTTTATTGAAAATACCCCTACGCAGGGTTTGTTAGCACGGGGTCCAAAATTAAAACAACATAGAGGCACCAGGTAAGCAAGTGCTAGGGGAGACGACTGTATGGTGGACTCAGAGCCGCTCTATTCCACTCTGAGATTACAGCAAGAGCTGAATCTTCAGCTGGTGTAAATCATGGCAGCACTGACTTCCACGAGGCTGCGCCAATTTACGTCATCTGAGGATCTGGCCCAAATTCATGCAAGTCATTTCCAAAAACCCAATGTTTTACTGTCATGAAAATGTCAACATTTATTTCTCAGCTTGCTGTGATGCCTGGAGGTTGAGCTAGCCTGTAACCCCACTTTGCAAAAAAGGGCAGGAGAATTTACCAGCACCAGGCAAAAATACGCTGCTCTGACATTTCTGCCGTTCGATGCTTCTTGCTCTTTGAGGGAAGCAGGATTTTTTCAGCAGGGCCTAGTGCTTTTATACGCTCTGATTTGCTAAACTGCCTCCTGATGTTGGTCTATTGTCAGGGAGGTGAGTCCCCCCCTGCCTGTACCAGACCTCCCCTCCCGTGGCATTGCGGGGGAGGTAGGGCTGAGTCCCCAAGGGTGGGAGCTCAGCTCCACCGAACGTGCCTCAGCTTGGACACCCCAAGCGCAGGCATCCCCGGCTGCCGGCACAAATCTCAGCCAGAGTATTTCAGTCCTCTAGAGCAAAGAGAACAGTGCGTGCCAGGTGAGGGAGGCGGCGGTTCCATATGGTGAGCACAGCTCCCATCCCACAGCTCCGCTCCAAGCCCGGCACAGCTCCCTGTGGGCAGCTGTCCTGTGCCGGCCACTGCGGCGAGTGCTGCCTTGCGATGCCCCGCGGAGGGTCTCAGAGGAACATCTCATCCCACCAGAGCATAAAATCTTTAACTGAGACTCTTGACATGATGGTACATAACAAAAAAAAAATATAAATATGAGCTGTTGCCAAAATGCAACCCAGAAGCAGGAAAAGGTGACCAGTAAAAGCTCGGCAGTGTGTGGTCAACTGCCAGCCCTGAGCTGTCCCGTGGTTTCTGTCCTCTACGGGCCCGGCAGGAGCTTGCAGAGAAGGTCGATGACAAGCGACGCTGGCTGCACGTTGTCATACTCTGCAAACAGGTGACAGAGGTTCTCCGAATCTGTCTGGCTTTTGGCCACGAACCCAAAGATTCTTTGAAAAAGGAGAGAGACTTACTCAGTTTGCATCCAGGAATCCAAAGGAATACGCTTAAACTAGCCCCGGCCACAAAGCAAAATCCCAGTTCCAGCAATTCCACCTTGGCCCTCTCCCCAATCACGTTTACTTGGAAGCAAAACAGCCGGCAGAAGTGTTTCTGGCAAGGCTTCCCCAGCTGTGAAAGTTTCTTGAACGCAAGGTAGAGCCAGATATAAACTCACTTCCTGAGCCCAGAGCAAGCAAGTCACTGGGAAGGCTGACAGATTTGGACGGGGGCTTTCTACACAAGGGGATGCGGAGAATTGGGCTCAGCCTCTCATCAAATCCCACAGAGCAAACCCCCCATAGTTTCACCCATCTGTCCCACATCTCATCCTGCCACCACGTTAACTTATATTGCATCCCTTCTTCATTTTTAAGCTTTGATTCTTTGCTGCGCTGCACAACTTTGCAATGCACCCGTTGGAGAGGCAAGGCTGGGCCAAAGCAGCATCTCCCCCCCCAGGTTTCCACCGGCATACTTCGGCTGCCAGAGGTCCCCACGCAGGTCTTACCTCGAGGACTTGCAGTACTTCTGCCACCTGAGGGAAGAACAGAATTGGATTTTCTCAAAGACTGGTATTTAACTCATTCCATCAGCTGCAAAGTCAAGGTTTATATTTAGCTAAACCCAGCATCTTAGGCCCGGGGCAGGGGCTGCACAGCTGGTGGTCGGGATTTGGGATTTTAAGCGGTGCAGAGGTGGGAGCAGCGGAGCTGTGCTGGGAACCGCAGGGAAGCGAGCACCGCGTGGCGGCTCCGACTGGCACAGACGCCCTCAGCCCACAGAGTGCCTGATAACTCACTTTCTGTTCTCAGGATCCATCCCGCAAAACCTGATGGCAGCCAAGGGGTAGTGTCGCCTGAAAAACACCCTGCGGGGGGAGGAGGAGAGCATGGCGTTAGAGGAGGAAAGTGCCCCGGCAGAGCTGGTGGGAGAAACAGGCATTTGCAAATTCAAGCCTTGCTCGAACTGTTGTGGCTGCTGGGGAATGGGGAGTGTGGGGGACGGGGGATGTGGGAGTCCCGCTCCCCAGGACTTCCTCCAGGCTGGCAGCCGGCAAATCGCAGGCAGCTCTTGGGTTCAGCTAGCTCCTGCCTCCCACTCTTGAGAAGTTGCCACTAACTTCACATAAAGCAGCATCACGTCCTGTGCTGTAACAGAAGGGGTCAAGTCCATCCCTGGATTGCAACACGGATTTGTCCTAGCAGGCCAGTTTTTCCTGACGTGCTGCAGATCAGCATGTTGGCAAGCTGAGAGGCAACAAGAGAGCTGGGCGGTCATGGGCGAGCTGCATTTCCATGAGCCATTTAGCTCTCCCCTGCAGCTCGCCACCGGTGAGCCCTTGGCCGTGGCAGCAGCTCCACAGCCCCGTCCCGACCGTCCCCAGCGGCTCTTACTTCCTCTGGATGTCCGTCAGTGTGACTCCCTGCTCGGTCACTCTGAAGTGGACGAGGGTGGGTGTGGGCAGTGTCTCCAGCTCGAAGGTGGAGGAGATGGCTTTCTGGATGGCTGGGGCTCCTGTGAGCGTCTCCATGCTCACCGAGTTGAGGTACAAGACGTTGCACACTGCAAGGACAGCACAGAGCATGGCTCAGCACGGGGCCCGCAGCACGCCGGCGTATCGCTGTGCTGAGCACGTGCAGCACCAAGCACAGCGGGGCCGGGTCCAGCGCCGGGTCCCAGGTATTGTCCTGCAGAACCGGACGCATGTATGTAGGTCAGATTTATTCTGATGAAAATTAAAGATTTGGTGACTCAGAAATTCTTCACAAATTTATTTCGGTTTACTTTAATTCTTTGCACTAATTGTTTTAAAAGTTAAAGTATTTAATTTCCGGTTTCTAAATGTCACATTTTGATTTTTTTTTCTGTTTATTGCATATTTCCTTTAATGAAAAGCAGAAATATTCCAAGCCAGCTAACGGCTGAAGGCCAACCTAAAACATGACATTTCAGTCTGATTGAGCTGTTTAAAGGCCTGTTCTGGGTCAAACTAAACTTTTCAGCTTGCCAACTTATTTTTCAGAATTTCCAGCAAAACAAAGCAGTTCCCGACTCCCCTGACTGCACCGTGACCCATCCGTGCGGTTTCCCACCCATTGCTCTCTACTCTTACCTGGAGCCCACCCACCGCTGCACCCAGGCTGGGGGCACCCAGGCACGGAAAAGAAGCAAAGACCCTTCCCCGTCCTGCTGCGCCGTTTCCATGTGTCTCCCATAAGATCCCTCAGCAATTTAACCAGCCCCCGACTGCCCCATCCCTCTCCTAGAAACTCCAGATGTTCAGTACCCACCAGTTCAACACTGATTGAAGCCAATCAGAAGAGGCTTAAAAATCGGGGTCTATTTAAGATTGTGGGTCTCTTATCAGCTTTGTGACCTCAAGAACTGTCTTTTCAAGCTTTACTTCACCATCGTGAGGACCAGAAGTCTCCTTTCTTTAAAAATATCAGGTTCCCTTGCAGGCCCATGATCTGAGGATGTGAGGAAAACCTCCAGGCATCCCCAGCCTGGTGACAAAGCCGGGAGGGTGACATCGCACCAGCACCCACAGATGCACTGGGGTGACCGGCGGCTTTGCAACAGCTCCAAAGACCGTGCTGGCTTTTCAGTTTCTGCTGCAAATGGTGTCAGAACGGATGACGTAAAAAAATAGAGCCTGGCATTTGATAGGTAAGGACTAAAGCCCAAAGCACGGGTGCATGCCCAGAGCTCTAGCTATTGCCAGCTCGACTGTCCCCTGGTGACAGCAGCCTGCTCCTTTCCTCACCAGCAGTTTTCTTCAGCAGGGATAGCACGGATTCTGGAGCGCAGTCAGGGCTATCTTCTCCATCAGCAAGATCTGCATGAACAACAAGCAGGAGCACTGATGCCACAGGTCAGGCTGCTCTGGGTCACCACTTTGCAGTGGGTGGTGATTCCTTATCTCACAAGAGGCCCAAAGACCCAGGACCGCTTAAATTGCAGTAATTCATTTAATTGTCCTCCATCTCCCTCTCCTCGCTCTGTTCACCTCTGTCTCTCCACCCCTCCTTTCCTTGCCCACCCTCAGTGGTCTCCTTCTCCCCGCTGCTTTGCTGACCACCCTCCATCTCCAGCAGAAGCAAGTCACCACCGTTTCGTACTCAGGTCAGCTCTTGCAGGTCTCTGCTCCACCTACAGCCAGGGCAATCAGCCCCGTTGCAGGGGCACCCCGGTGGTTCAGCCCCCTCCCCACTGCAGGACCGTGCCCACCTCCCCAGACCGGCAGGAGGGACCGCTCGGAGCATCTCTCCTGCCCCCGACACCTACCTTGGGTGGGGATGCTCAGCTTGCAGGGCAGTGCCAGAGGGGTGATGGCGTGCTGATACACGAAGGCAGAGAGGCTCCCTGCAACACAGAACCGTGAGTCGGGGGGGGCCCGGGGGCCTGACGCCTTCCACCCACGTGCCTCTGGTCCCGCAACAGTGTCCCAGGGAGCTCAGAAGGGGGAAAGGGGGGCTAAGCTGGACTATTTGGGGCCTCACAGCGACAAAAGTGGGTTTTCCAACCCCCACCTCACGTTCCTGCTTTGGAGACTACTGCCACAGTCTCACTGGCAGAGAAGTGAGGGCAGGAGGGAGTGAGGCCCCCAGGCCAACACACTCGCTGCAGGGTCCTGGCCCGTGCTTCGAGGGGCTTTTGGAAACAGCTCCTGGGGCTGCCAGGGCTGCTGCGGGCAATGGCACCATCCTTACCGAAATACAGCTCCTCGCTGGCTCCTTTCAGGTGCACCCCTTTGGCAGACGACTCGATGAGGAAGTGCCGGACGAGGTCGCTGCTCTCATCGCCTGTAAGCAGGACAGAAGACAGCATCAGCACCGGCATGAGTGCCGTTGGTTTGCCCCTGCCCTCCCCTGCCCACCTCAGGGCCACATTCCAGGGCATCCACCGGAGCTCCTGCTCTGCATGGCGAGCGCGGAGACAACCCCTGTGCAGGGGTGGGGTGGGCACGCACAGACCCCGCTGCCAGCATCAATCTCATAACCAGTCCTGTGGCTTCTCAGCTTGCTTTAGTTTGCTTACTTTCAGTTAAACCTTTGAAACAAACCCCACCTTTCCGAGCGAGTCCCTGTACCTGTCTGGCTGCCGGATGGAGAGACGGGAACCTTCATTGCCAGTCCAAAAGACCCCCGGTATGACGTGCTGTCCCGCACAACGAACGTGCCTGGCTCCTTGTCCTTCAGCAGCTGGATTGCTGTCAAAGCACAGGCGGAGGCTCAGCCAAGCAAAACAGGTGGAACCTCCCCACATTGCGTTTCGCATCCGGCCGATGCTCTCGCGGGGAGTTGTTCCTTGGCAGCAGCGAGAAATACTCAGGAGTGTTTGCTGAGGACGCGCACGTCCCTTGTGCGGGTACCGACTGCAGTGCCTCTGCAGACTGAGGGGCCCCGGATCGGTGCCGTGGGTCCCTGCGGTCCCCAGGACAGAGTCAGCCCCTGCCCCGGCCATGCTAGGTAGCGGCACAGTCAGAGGCAGGAGCAGCTTTGCCAGACTTGAGAGGGGGACAGAGGGGCCGTGGCACAGCCCGTGTTTCTGAGCCTTCTCCCTAGACCTGTGAGTGGGTCTCTCCACACCCGTCAGCCCCCAGTATACTTTGAATTGCCGTCACTGAGTCCCCACAGGAGCTCAGCACGGGCGAGAGCTGGACTGAGGTGCTGCGGGGAGGCAAACTCCAGCAAGTCTGAGATGGGTTATCCCAGCAGAGATGCTTGCTGCCTTACCTTGGTCCCTGGTTATGCTCGGCTTGAACCAGTATTTCGATGTGTCCATCACAAACTTCATGGTCGGCTGCCCAGCCCTGAGGGGACCTGCAAGAGACCTTAGGGCATCAAGGCCAGCGAGGGACCTGGAAGACCTTCACAGCAGACATCACTGAGCAGGACAGAGCCCTAGCAAAGATATTTCTTTTTCAGGCTGGCCAGGGTTGAAGTTTTTTTTCAATCCTTTTGAACAGAGCTTCCTTCCTACTCCTCAGAATAACTCATTCTCCACTTAATTATCTCTCTTGGCAGGCTGCGACGGAGCGCAGAGAGGCAGCACGTGGAATTCCCCAGCAGTGCCAGTCTGCCCAACCCTCCACAAGTCCACTGGACCATGGGGATTTACAGCAGCTGAGGACCTGACCCACAAAGCTCTCCTGCTATTCCCATAAGACTCCCAATTAAAACCCTCTGCCCCAAGAGCTGCCTCTGCTAATCTCCTCCAGAGAACAATAGCCCTATTGTTTACCCTTGAATGAGGGACCTTATAAACTCTGGTATCTTTAGATGTCCTCCAGAGCAAACTGGAACCCTAACCCCTCCTCCCCACCCGTCCTGGGCCCACAAACAAGTATGAAATGACAGAATTATGGTTCTCATTCTCAGGTACTATAAATAAGTGTATCTGCATCTCCTTGAGGGGACCAGAGCGTTTCTGCCCGCTCAGAGACCACCACAGAGCCCTGCAACTCTGTGGAGATACAGTGAAGGTCTCCAGCTCCAGCAAGGACCTACTGTCCTTCATGTCTATAACCCACAGATAAACCAGAGTAGAAGATGGTGTTTTGCCCCCTTTCCTGGCAACTGTTGGGGTCTACAGCTCCTTCCCCCACCCCGACCTGCCCTATAGCAGGGAGGTGACTTACTGTCCGAGACGCAGGAGAGCGCTGGCGCCGACAGCGCGTTGTTCAGGCTACCAAGCCTTGAGGCTGGGCTGCAGCTGGGAGGGGGAGTCTGCTTGACAGAGGCTTGGGGGGCTTTGGCCAGCCTGGAAGATGTATCTCCCTGTTCCAGGCATCCGTTCACCAGCAGCACTGGGATGTCGGTTGCGGAGTTGAGGATGGAGGGGGGGCAGCTGCTGGCCTGTCCCTTCTGGGACGGGGAGGTGTTGGTCTTGGTGGAGCAGGCTGCTTTGGGCTGGTGGGGACTCAGGCCAAAAGCTTCTCCAGAGTGAGACCTGATGCTCGGGGAAGGTGGGCAAGGGCTGCCCAGGGAGCTGGCAGGGGACGGGCACTCAGCGGAGCGGCAGGCAGAGGGGTGAGCATCCGAGTCGTCGTTGTGGAGTGAGTGGGTGCTGCTGCAAGAGGGAGACAGAGAGCAGAAGGAGATCAGCGGGGTGGTTTAGCTGGGGTGCGATGCACAGCCCACCCCAGAGACTACGCCAGCCCTGTGGAGCATCGACTCCCAGCCTGAGGAAGGAGATCTTGGATAGCAGGACTTGGGGTAACCGCCCCATGCCCCTTCCATCCCCATCATCAGCCCGAGACTGGGACACAAGGCGGCATTTACCTTCCAAGGATGTAACTGGTGTCCGAGCCGGGGCTCGTGGAAAGCAGGGACACCCAGCTGCTCCTCTGCTGGGCCCTCACCAGGTGCAGGGGCTTCAGCAAATTGTCGAAGCCCGGGGAGGTGCTGAGAGCCCCGGGGCCGTAGGAGATGCTGTCCGTCTGGCCAGCCGTGCACTGCTGGGGGACAGCGATGCACTCGGATGCTTTGCTGCGGGTCGGGGAGGCAGCGCAGCTCAGGGTGCCCGAGTGGGGGCTCGTGGGTCCAGGTGGGCTCGAGAAAACCACGCTGCTGCTGGTGCTGTAGTTGCCCCTGAGTCCCCCTTTGTGGGGCAGGAAGCCATTGCCCTGGGGGGACCTCGAGAACGGTGTGCCCGAGGGGCTGGGGGAGCCCTGCAGCAGCTCGGGACACATGGCTCTGCCTGGCGTCATCTCTATGTATTTAATGTCTGCAGGAAGAAAGAGGAGGTCGTTACTAATTCAGTGTTTGAGTCAGGATCATTAGCTAAGCTCCGTGGGGGACATGCATCTCGGTTCTTCTTGCTATTAATCTTGGCTCCAGTTTGCATGCCCTGCAGGGCTGCTGGGCCCAGGGGAGGACCCCCAGGCTCTGCAGGGAGCCCCCCATCGCCCAACACTGGCCTTTGTTAAGACCCTACGAAGGCTGATTTCTTCACAGACACCAAGCCACAGTGACCCACCCCAGTGCTGGCGGGCTCCCAGGGAAGAGGGGTTACATGCGGTCATGTCTGACTGCACAGAGCCCCCTCGCCAGCGTTGCACAGCCGGTGCTTGCCGAGACCTGCAGCGAGAGGCGGGTGTTTTCTCCAGCAGCCTCTCTGTTTGTACCTGACTCAAGAGAAAAACATCTGGCTGCTCCCCGCAGGGATGACATCGGGTTCGGAGAGTGCCCACGGCAGCAGGCGTGTGGCCCTGCACACCCTCTGAGCTGGCTGGGCGGAGGAGCACGGGGGATGTCACCCGGCCCCCAGGCATGGCCAGACATCTGCACCATCCGTACCGCGTTGTGGAGCCAGAGGCAGAGGGAAGCCACGCAGGACAAGGGCAGTTGCGAGGCTCTAGGTGGTGGCTATGGGACCGGCCATGTCAGCTGCAAGCGCATGGCCCAGGGCAGGGACCGGCTGCTCTCCCTTCCCTTCTCCCATCCAGCACAAGTCTCTTTAGAGAAACAATTTCCAAGGCAGTTTCTGTGCCCGTGCCCTGCTGTGGCTTTCTTCCTGCTCTTCCATTTGTGCTTGGGGCAGGCGAGGCATCTTCTAGCTCCTTTTCTTGCCATTATTTATATGGTAACACATCTGACAGAGCATCACTTGCTCCAAGACCTTCAGTGAAACCTCACAGCCAGGACAAAGGGGTGCCTGGCTCCCCAGGTGTCTGATGCTCGTTAGTCACTGCATTCCTTGAACAAGGACAATTTCTGGCTGAGCTAGAAGATGCCTTTTAGTAAGAGACACTCAGACTTGATTTAAGGGCTTGCAGTGATGGCGAATTCATCACCTCCCCAGGGAAGCTGTTCCAGTGGTTAATCACCTCCACTGCTAGAAGCATGCGCCTCCTTTCGAGTCTGAACGTGCCCAGCTCTGTTTTCAGCTCCTGGTTCTTGCCCTACCATGGAGTTCAGGAAAGTTCCCCTTCTTAAAGGTGTTTCTTGGAGAGAGAAAAACCTTTTTGCTACGGCAATGAAAACTGCTCTTAACAGCCCTGAGCTCCCTGGCAGTTGATGTTATGTGCCTCGTTCTGCCCTGGGACCTGCTGGTGAGGGCAGCTGGCTGGGGCAGAGCAGCTGGCTCCAGACTGCCAAGCACTGCAGACCCTGTTTACTGCAAGGAACAACCAGCCCTCTGGGGCATAAAGCTTGATGAGCAGGAAAAGCACAAGTCTGTACAAAAGTTACTCTCTGAGCCACTTCTCTATGCTGATCCCAGCGCGGGATTGCATCGGCACGGCCAGCGGAGAGCCGCCGAGGAGGCGCCGGGTAAGCCAGAAGGGCTGGTCCCCAGCGGGGACGCAGCTGGACCACGCACGGGGAAGGAGCCAGAACCGCAGCCTTCCCCCTCCACACCCTTACTGCCACTGGCAGCCAGCAGCAGCTCCTCCAAAGCCCGTCCTCGGAAAGGCTCCGGAGCCACATGCTTCTGGTATCAGTGTGCAAACCCTTACAGCAAGCTCTTGGCCAGATGCTTTTTGTCAGTGTCTCCCTCAAAAGGGGAAAAGAAATGGGGATTTTAATTGTCCTTCAAAGTAATAACAGAAAAGCACCTGCACACTGGGCTAACGAGGCCTTTTGCCTCGTACTTTTCTGCCTTTGCTTCTGCTTATCAGGTGTGGTTAAACCTCAAATATTTGCTCAAGACCTTGGCAAGTTTTTCAGCATCAAGGAGTGGCAAAACTGCCACAAACAGGGAGCCCAGCTGTCACGCAAACTGAGGTGCTCTCCTCTCCTCCAGAAACAATCAAGTACCAGAGGAGTTAGTGACTGGTGAACGTGTCTCCTATTGCTGCAGCATCCGTTATGTTAAGAGCTCTCCTCGTGGTTTCCATTAGACCAGAACAAGCCCCTCTCGTGCACTCTGGGCACCATCAGTCTCCTGCCAGCCCTCACATGGAGCGACTGTGCTTGCAGGGAACTTACACCTTAGGCAAAAGGGAGGGGTGTGGAAATCATTCAGAAAGTGCAGTGGGGCCCTGAGCAGCCCTGCCCTGCGCGGCCGAGGGGAGGGAAGGGAGGCAGGAGCCTGATGGGAGCATGTCCATGGGGCCAGCTGGCATGAGATGGGAGCAGCGGCGCATGAACAGGTCGCACGGCTGGAGCAGGAGGAGGTGGATGAACAGGGATGCCGTGCAGCAGTAGGAAGTTTGTGTGAAAAAGAGCTGTTAAAAGAAAATGAAAGCTGAAGTGAGGCTTTTCCCACTGAATTCAGGGCCAGATTTCCCAATGTTCTGTTCCACACTTGGAGCCAGATTTTCAAAACCACTACCACATTACCTGCTGAGCTGCTCAGGACTCCAGCCCTTGCGTGATGCCTGAAAGAGAGGCATCTGAATGCCTCCAAACACCAGTCTGAGGAGCCAAGAGCTGAACTTGCACTTTGTCACGGTACTTTATCTGCAAGGCCACCCCCGTTGATCCCAGTGGGAAGCAGGGATGCTGTCTGCTCCAGAATCGCCCAAGCCCCATGGCGTGCTTGTGCCGCTCCTGCCCCTGCGCTGCCTGACTCTGGCTCCGTTGGAGCATCGGGACCCTCACACCTGCCAGGACTGCAGTTCAGCGCACTTGTAGACACACACCTCATCCTCCTCCAACCCCACGTTCCTCATGCAGATGTTTGCATGAGGGCTCAGGGAGAACAGAATTTTTTTCATACCTTTAACATCCTCTCATTTGACCTGCCTCTGGAAAGAGGCCTGGGGACAGATTTTCAAGGTATTTCTATGTCTAAAGACACGGATAGGCAATAAGGCTTTTTGGAAGCAGTGAGACTGTATCTTCATGCACCTAAACACATCACGGATCTGTCCTCCAGCACACCAGAATGCTTGCAGCAGTGTGGAACACGCTGTCTGCTGATGTTACCCTCTGCACAGTGTGTTGAGCAGCTAACACTGCAAAAGAGCTACAGGCAAGAGTGCTTGGATCAGAATCAGCACACACAGCAGAGCTTTGGATCGCCAGGATGACAGAGGTGTTGCAAAAGGGTTCACATAAGGCACCCAGGCATGAGAGCAAAAAGAGGGGGTTGGTATGTGCTGGTGATGTTCTGCCTTGTGTATGCCAGGTATGCTGCTGGAGGAGTGCACAAGCCCTGGAAAAAGAATTTCCCTGGCAAAATGATTGGGAACATTTAAATGGGATGGTTGTGTAACGATCAGTACCTTAGCCCAGGGCTTTGGAAATCTGGCTTCAAATCCTAGTGCTTCCACAGGTCAAGTATGACCCTGGGAAAGGCTCCACTGCCCTTTGCTAGAACTGGGGCTCTGCTGCAAGGGTAGGCGCGGGCTGCACATCACATCTAGAGATCAGTGCCTGTCTCTAGGCACTGATGGTAATTACTTGGATTAGGAGTTTTCCGGGAGCTACAAGTCCCATTTCTAATGAGAAATGTTTTCTCCAAACACAAGGAAACAAACATCAGGTTGAATTAAAGGCTGTTCTCCCCATTTTCTTTTGGATCCCGTTGAGCTAGTTGGACACGAGACATTTCAAAAGTGATCAGATCAGGGCCACCTAAGCACGTGAGTAACAGAACAGTCTGTTCTCCCGCTCCTTTATATGAAGCCCTGACATCAGGAGACAGTGTTCCACACTGATCCCACTAGGGATGGTGGGGGATGTCACTGATGCCCATTTCCAGCCCTTCACAGGAGCACAGGACCTCGTCCTGCCCCTGGGGGCTGGTGTGTGGCCAACCTCTCCGCCCTGGACTTTCACTCTGCCTCTTGCAGATGGTTTTCACTAGGTCTGAGCTGTGCTGGCTCCACCACAAGACCAGCTCCTTTTGCCTCACCTATTGCCTCCGGACATTGTTTCTTGGCGGCAGCAGTATCGCCCTGAGAAGCAGGTTGGATCGCTTCCTTCACCGGCTTGCACATGAGTGGCTGAAAGGTCGGATCGATTTCTAGGATCAGCTGGTTGAGACTCTCTATTGATATGTCCAAGGTAGGAGACACCAGGTGAGCCTCAGGATCCGTGCCGGCGTCCTCCTCCTCCTTTGGCTGATACAGGGCAGTGGGTCTCTCCAAAGTGGTATCCTGCTGCTCCTTCCCCTGTCCGTGAGCAGCCACATGGTCAAACACAGGGTGGGCTCCGTACAGCCCTCCTCCGGGAAGAAGGCGTGCGCTGGTGTGCACCACCGTGGATGGGTCGGCCCAGCCCTCCGTTGAGTAGTAGGTGTACTTCATCGGCAACGTGGAGCAGCCCGGGTACCCTGCCGGGTGCAAGCTTTTGCTTTCCTCCTGTGAGGAAACACACACGGTCTGTCCAACACGCAACACGTGGTTTTGTATGACCTGTGACATGGTTTGGTTTTCTGGTTTGACGGCTTAGAGTCCAAGGGAAACCTCCTCCTCCTCGCCTCCCTTTCTCCACCAGGGACCTCAGACCCCTTCTTCAATCCAGCGTCTCAAGCGGAAGAAGAATCTAAGGAATGCAGAGAGAGGAGCGGTTACACAGGCATGCCCCGGGCAGGAGCAGACTTCAGCGGAAAAGTCTATAAAAACGGGGATTTGGAGTGCAAAGCTGGAATTCAGCTCATAAGAAAACAAGTCATCCTTATTGCTTTTCCACCCCCCTCCAGCCTCTGCTCCTGGTGCCATTGTGCATCTGGGCAAGTGCAAGGAGGATTAATTTGCAACAGCTTTTCAGGATTCAAAGGCCTAAAAAGTACATTCTCCTTTATTTGCACAGTGCTTATTTTCTTGGTTAAGAATGAAACGAAGTATCACTCTAACAACTTTTGCATGGGACCCTAACCCTCAGGAGCCATCCGGAGAGGCGATGGCAGACAGCGAGCCCAGAGCCATGCAGGGTAGACTTGCAGTGGGCCAGAGAGACGGAGCTGCCTGCCAGAGCAATGTTCTGCGAGTGGGCGTACATTTAATCTGAGGGTTTATTTTGCTGGTACAATGTGAGCTGAGCCCTGGAAGCCTGTGTATGTGGCTGCTTTCTCAGTCAAGGCGTTGCTCTAGGAATCCGATTGCTATTAAATTTTGAATACTCTCTGGCTTCGCTTTAGATAGAAAGCATTTTTTAATTTGCCATTAAAAAAATCCATGGCAGGAGGTAGGCTTCCCTTGGGAGTTCTGGGCGCAAGGTCTCAGGACACCATTTGGAGGTGGGGAAGTCATCCAACTGCATCAGCAAACAAGTGGGGTCCCCCCAGCTGCTGCTCTCCTTCGTGCTCATCTGCACGCCGGCACGGTGGGAGCTGCTGCTGTTCAGCAAAATTCACTGCCACCAAACGCACCCGGGGAACCTCACTCACTTTTCTCAGGATGAGGAAAATAAGCCTGTCCCCCTCCATACCCACTGTGGCAGCCAAAACCCAGCACCTCGGTGCTTGGGGACATCAAAGCCAAGCACATTCCTCATGCCCGTACTGCGCCAGCTGCATGGGAACATGCCTGTCCTCTCTTGTCCCTGGGGAGGGCAGCACCGGTGAGGACCATGGGATGTCCAGAGAGTCAGAGCCAAAGGCTTGCTGATAGGAGTTAATCCTACAGCTCAGGGCTCCCTTTTCCATACCCTGTGTGGATCTGGTGCATAATACATACAAACAGTGAGCTACACTTACTAAAATATTTGTCCTTTCCTGCATCAGTCTTGAATGACTGACTTATTTACTTGCTTATCTCAGATTGATTAACTATGGAGTCACAGGATTAAGAAAGAGACACATTGCTCTCGGGCAGCCAGTCCACAGACCCCCGTGGGCGAGGGCAGGAGTGCTGGGCTGGCGCGGCACGTCATGTCTGGTAAGTGGTGACTAATTGCCATGCAGGGCGTTGAGAGCTGTTATGGAGATGGCTCAAAACAGGTCAGCTTTGCCCTCGAATAGTATGACCCTGAAGAAGCCTCTCCTCTTGCTGGAGAGACACCCAGAATAGCACAGATTAATGAAGATGAGCGAATTAGAAGCAAAACATTGCTGCTGTCTCCTGCTGCTCATGGTGTACGGCACTCGACACGGCTATGGATCATGAATCACACCAGTCAATGCTCTCAAAAGAGCTAGGAGAGGTTTTTAAGGACTGCAGAAGTGAATAAATGCTTCAAACCCATTTAGCTTCCTCTCAGCCTGGACCCCACTGTGTCTCCTGAGCCTCTGATAGATTTTATTTACAGGACTGGCAGGCTGGTCTGTAAGAAAGGCTCAGGAGCAAGGACGTGTCCTGCACCAAGACCTGTGCTGCAGAAAGTAAAGCACCTCTGGGAAGCAGCTGTTGTGCCTTTAGTTGCAAATTAGACAGGCACATGGCATCTCTGAATTGTAACTTACTGTTTAATACTACAGACAGGAAAGACACGCAGCCCCAGCTGCACCTCCAGGCATTTGGGCTGTGCTCTGCAAGCCAGGTCTGTCCCAGCCCCAACGGGAGATGGACAGAGTCCGGAACAGGTTATCCCTACGGAGGGCCAGCTGTGAAGGGATCGATCAGAAAATGGATGGGAAGAGTTGGACTTCAGGGTAGCTGCTCCCCAGGCTCGGGGGGCAGGCGGGCGAGATGCACAGCCTGCACGCGGTGGGGTCCCTCCTGCGACCGCAGCAGTGACACAGCCCAGCAGCTGCACGGCCCGCAGTGCCTTCCCAGCCGGCCGTGCTGTGGCCAGCACCTGTGCATCGCTCTTCCTCAGCATTTCTGCACCCAAAGCCCAAGGCACAGAGGATGCAGAAGTGGGCTGGGACCCAAGTTCCCCTTTCCCACCAGCCAGCTGGGCTGGCCGTGCCGTGCCTGGGATCTGCCCGCAGAGCTCGCGTCGCCTCTGATCCAGTCACGGCGCAGCTCTGCCGTGCGGTCAGCCGGATCACAGGTAAGCGGTCTGCCCGCTTCTGGTTTCCTGCCCTGGAACACATATGTGCCATGACGCCGCAGGCACCTCCATGAGAAGTGCAGCACTGTACAGGGCTTGGAGGGAGCGTTTGTTAAATATAAAAATAAGAGTCATTCCAGGTCAAAACCACAAGCTAGATGGAGTGAAAATTGGATTCTCCCCTGGGGAGAAGAACTGCCTGGCTCCAGTCAGCGTCCACAGGACAAGGCTGGTTTTAATTTAAGTAGGTACAGAAATAACGTGCAGTGTGCATGAACCAGGACTGTCGGGGGGTTCCAGGAGCATGCACGCAACAGCTTCCCTCCTCTCTTGTACTCCTGCCCTGAGTTTTTAATCTTTCTCATGCCTGATGCTGCCAGAATTAGCCTCCAAACCTCATCCCTCCTCCCTTCCCTTCTCTGGGTTAAAGTGAGAGGTCTCCCAGGCTCCTCACAAGAATTTTGACCCTCAGTTGCAGGCCCTGCTGCTTGGAGCAACAAAGGAGGAGAAAGGCTCAGGTGAAGGAAGTTAATCAGAAGGTGACCGTTAGCCACCAGCATGGCGCAGCCATGAGAAAGACAAATGCTGCCCATGGACATCAAGACTTTCCAAGAGCAATCAGAAATAGCAGTGCCCTTGTGCACAGCCCCAGCGAAGGCTGGGCAGAGTCCAGCTCTGTCCCCCGGGCAGGGAAGAGGGGCCAGGCTGGAGTGCAAGACCACGAGTGCAGGCAGGGAGCCTGTATCGCACGGTGAAGCTGACGGCACATCTGTGCTGCACCACAAGGTGCGATGCCCTTCACTCCAGCAGCAGCAGCAGAGCAAGCTCTGCAACAGAAGCATCGCTGCCCTGGCAGAGGTAACCCAGGCACTGCAGACATGCCTTACAGGGCTTGGCTGGCTAGCTTAACTGAGGCTGGGAGGATTTACTGGCTGTACAGAAACACTGGGGGAAGGAGCACTGTTGTTTGAGCTAAGACAAGGCAAACACAAGACGAAATGGAAATAAGCTGGCCACAAACACATCTAGACTGGAAATTACAGAGTTTCTGCTTCTGGAAACAGACTATGGAACAGAATTCCCCCTGAGATGAAGGGGACAAGTCACAGATTTTGGATGCAGACGACCCACTTACAAAGGCTCTCGGTGAAGCAGCTGCCTGTTGCACCAAGAGACCCGTCTCAGTGAGGCAGGAGTTGCAAGTCAGCCCAGTAACCCCAGTCCTCCCCTCCACCTCCAGCCCAGCTTGGCAGGCAGCCCCCTGACACGAAAAGGAGCTGGGCTTGGGGCGTCGGGACTGGGACCGGAGCTGGAACACCCATGCGGGGCTGCGGAGAGCCGAGGCAGGAGGTCGGGTGCTGAGTTTGGAGGGCTGCAGGGTGCCTCCTGGGTGGCAGCGGGAGAAGCAGGGTGCCCTTGGGCCAGGGCTGCGCCAGGCGCACCCCGGTTGTTAGATAACTGCCTGCACACCCTTCCCAAAGCCGCCAGGCACAGCCCAGCCCGGCCAGGCTGCAACCGCCACGTGGACCCCGCATGGAGCGAAGTCCCTCCGTGCAGGGCCCTGTCCTGGCTTCGTCTGCTGGAGCACAGCGAGGTCGGTGCGGACCCCCAGGTCCGTGCTGGCTCTCCCCCAGGCTTCAGATCAGGCGAGGTAAAGGCAGTGCCGAAAGCGCTGCCTCTCAGCTTTGCCTGGCAGCTGCACACGCAGAGCCCTGAATGTCCCAGCGCGGTTATTTGCAGCTAAGACATACGAGCCGGGACGCAGGCTTGCTCCCTGTCTGCGCAGACACCCCAAAACAGCAAAGCCAGCTGCCAAATCCCGGTTGGTTTTCCTTGCAACGTGAGCCCTGGGAGACTCCTGATGACAAGTCTGTTACACATCCCCTTACCAGGAAGGGCAGAAGGAACTGCTGGGACACCCAGTATTTACAGAGCTCATTACACTCAGCTTAATCACCATGAGGGCTGCGGGATGACTTGCCTAGATTAGCAGGGCATGCTGATGAGGTTGAGGAAGACGGTTCCCATGGTTATGCTGTGTTTTGCCTGCAGAGCAGAGAGCGCAGCGGTATCACATAGCAAATATTAATATACCTCCAGCTACAGGGGGGGCCGGCACCTGGAGCACGAGGCAGCTGGTGCCTGAGGAGGGGCAGCCCTCCCAGCGTCCGGGGGGAGAAGGGTGACTGTCAGACAAAGCCGCCTCCCTCCTTGCTCAAACAAGAATAGTTAGGAAATTCAGCAGCAAAAAGAAGCCTTTATGAAATCCCTGAGAGCATCACTAACTCTCAGTATTTGATCAGCCCCTGGAGCCCCGTGACGGGGCAGCATCTGTGTGACCATTGCCGAAGAAGGACTTTTTGCTGCGGCAGCGAGAAGCACTCCGACGCAACCCGTCAGCGTTCCACAGCAGAAGCCACCCTCCCACAGCGATCCCTCTGCGAACAGCCCCAATGCATTGCTTTTTTAGCAATATTTCAGACTTCTGAAAGGGTCACCAGGGCTTTGGATGAGGAGGGTTATTAGTAATGTCGAAATTGCTACTCAGATAACTCCCACTGCCACGCTCCCTTTTCCTTTCCCAGGACGGCTCTTTCCCCTTTGGCAAGAGCTTCTCCGGGTACGAGACGAGCAGCAGAGTGTGGTCCCCCGTGCACAGGAGAGGTCTAAACGCAGCCAGGAGGGTTTTCCCTCCAGCTCTTTGCAGGGTGAGCAGCAGACACGGGAAGATCAGGGAGGGGGCAGCAAGGAGAGCATCTTTAGATGAGAGTGTCTGTCCAAAAATAGACTAAAGTAGCCAAACCTAGGAATGTTTGAGATGAGTTACAGGAATGTGAGGCTTTCTAGACACGCTGACAAACACCAGCATGGATTTTTCCCTTCTGACACCATGGGCATATCTCACCTCTGTCCCCTTGTGGGACTGCATTAGGCACTATCGTTACGATGGAAGCTGCAGCATAAGAGAGGCTCTTTCCCTGCATTTCAGAGGTACCAACGGAAGGGAGAGGATGGGAGCTGCTGCACAGAGGGCTCTGCAGACTCTAAACATTTCGGAAGGACTCTGTACATCTGCACTCCCCCATGCATGTCCCTTTGAGTCAACAGCAGTGTACCCCAGGGCCTGAAACCTTGTGAAGCAGCAGACCATGCTCCACACTCTTCTCTTGGGTCCACGGGACAAACAGTACAAGGTGGGACTAGATACTCTTCCTCCCTGCCTCAGACCTTCATCTTCCTGCCAATACACTGCCTGTGTAGGCAAATGTATATCTGCAGTGCTCCTCCATGGACCTCTGGTTGCACAGCTTCCACGCAATCATCCTGACGCTCTGCTCTCCTCTTACGCAAGGATGGATCCTCAGGATCTTGGTTTTGGTTTCACAGCATCTCTTAGTACTGACCTGAGTCATGATGCTTTGACCTTGCTGACTGTCAGTGGCTTAAGAAAGTAGAATGGTACCAAATAACCTTGACTAATGCACAGCTAGCTGATTTTCCTCCCGAGCTCTACACAAACCACAGCTTCCAGCTAGTCACACTTCATGCTACCACGTGGCATTTTTATTGCCTTGAACTCTCAACACTTCACCACACCACAGCCTCCCACTGAAAAGCAGGGTGCGCACACAGAGACACACGATCACAACCTCATTTCTACAGCTGGATTCTCTTCAGGCAGAGTGAATGAAGCATCTCACACCACTTGTACAGATGCACAGTTAACAAACATCACTGGAAATCTTAAACAGGCTTCAAACTCAAGGTGAGTAAGAAAGGTAATTGCTAATAAAACCAAACCCATAGACTACTGAGAAAAGTCCAAAACCTTAGCCTGAGCAATAAGCATAATCCTATGCCATTTCCCACAGAACATCCAGCAGCCTTCCCCACCCAGGATAAACATCACTTGGTTTCTCTGCCAGCCAGCAGTGTTGCTCAGGCAGGAACAACCATGTCTTGGCTTATTTGAGATTTCTGCAGCAGATTTATCCCAAGGCACAAGAATAATCACCAGCTAAATGCAAAGCAGTAGCAGAAGAAAGAGAAGTGATGGAAGAGAGGAAGTGATACAAACTGCAAATAACATTAGCATGGAGGATTGAAGGAAAAAAACAACTTGAAAGAGACATGGAGAAGGCAGAGATGGCCTTTGAAATCAGCACTCAGCAGGTACCTGAGCCACAGCTGCTCGTCCCCTCTCCTGCACACCGCTCTTGCTGCAACACCTCCAACAGCACCTTGAGCTCATAAAATCAGCACAAGGGTGAGTCTGTGCAAGGACTCAGTCCTCTGGGAGCCTTGGATTTAACAGAAAGCCAGTCCCTCCCACCTGGGCTGAGCTTTGCTCGCCGCCCCTCCGTGCACTGGGTGCAGCCCTGCTCTGGCCAGGTGTGATGCAAGAGGGAAGACCCAGATGCCGGGATACAACCCGGAGCAGCGCTGAGCTGGCAAGAGACCAGGCTGCCTCCAAAGGAGGCTGGCACAGGATGGCTGAAGGCTGGGAGCTACTCAGCCGAGCCGCTCAGGAGGATGACTTTCAGCTGGTGCAGAGCAAGGTAACTCTGCTTGGAGCAGCTGAGGGTTTGATGTTGCAGCTGCCAAAGGCCAGGATTGTGCTCTGCCCCTGCAATCCCACATGGCTTAGCAGGAGCCCAAAACCAACACTCAGCCACGGCAAGGGACCCCTCGCCACTCATGGAGGGAGAACAGACAGGGACCATGCTTCAGCCTCGCTCTCCAAACGCCAGCTGTAGGCTGTGAAAATAAATGAAGAGGGAACAAAAAGCACACGGCTCTCTCCTTTCCAGCTGGAGCATGGGAATCATGGTTTCTCTCTGCTCCTCTCCAGAGTATCTGCCGCTTCCTGGTGCGGAGGGTACCAACAGAGCTGTTGTTGGAAGGAGCAGTTGAAGAGGTTACAGCCTGGCCCTTTATCACTGCCTCGGTGGCAGAGGTGCTGCATTAACAAGTGAGATGGGTTTAATTCAGTGTAAAGGGAAAGAAATGATCTCCCATCACGTCTGGCTAAAGGGTGGCTCTAGACTTCCCAGGCTGCTCTGGCCTGATCTAAAAAAAGACCCAGGTCTGTCCACATCCTCAGCACAATTATCTGACTGGTGTATTACAGGGAGCGGGTTAAACAGTGTTTAAAAGCAACTGTGTCTCTAATTCGTGTTTGCGCAGTGTCCAGCCCAGAGCAGTCAGGCCTGACTGCTGCATTTAGCATTCCCACATTGGGAATGGATAATAAATAATCCCCAAACATCTTTTTGGATTGCTGTACATTTTGGCTCAAGGGTTTCTTCCAGTTTCAATGGGCACAGAGCCACACAGCAACCTTTAATATCATATATCTGAAATACACTTTTTTCAGGGAACTGCCTATTCTGCTGCCTGTAAATGCTTTTGGCTTACCGCAACATTGCCACACCGCTAAGGGACACTTTGAAATGTCTGATTTTATCAGGAAATACACCATATAAACTCCCTTCCTTTAAATTCCTTGATCTTACTTTACAATCTTTCCAACGTTTTATTTATTATCAGCAGTTGTTTTTTCCTTTCCTTACATCCCTGGGTAAACAGTGTTTCACACTGCCAGCACAGACCATTTCCTTCTGTAACAGCTGCGAGACTGCAGTGGGGAGTGATCTCCCGGCAGCTTTCCTTTTCCCTGGCTGGTAAAATTCACCATTGAGGAGATACCTGACAGACAGCATTTATAACCTGGAGGACATTCAGTATCGCTATTACTGCACACGCACCACCAGTGCAAGACTCCAGCTGGAGGGAGCAGACGGGGCGTAATGCTGGGGAACCACGATCTGCATTAGGTCCCTCGAGTTGAGCATCTTACCTCTGGCAGGATGCTCGGGCAGTTATGGAGGACTGCGCCGGTTGCAGCAGCTACAGTGTGGGAAGGGAAAGCGCCAGGGCCGTGGCGGGAGAGGAACGGTTCTGGCAGTAGAACAAGGTACCTCTACGCTCTGGTCCCATCGTTTGCAGCCTGTGCTCAGAGCACACCCAGGTTTTGACAATGTTCTTCTACGGGGTTTGCAACCCTGGTAAGCCCAACCCTGTGTCAGCAGGATAAAATGTGTTGTTCGGGGCTAAGCACCTCCTTTGGGAAAATGGCACGTGGGTGTGCGCATCCAAGAGTGACCCTATGCTGGAGCACCCTGTCCCACTGCCCCAGCTCCAGCTGGCAGCTGGTTCATGCCTCATTTGAAAGAAGGTGGTGATCAGATCAAACCTGACTGCCGTGCTGGGCCGGCGTCCACAAAAGAAGGCGCTTCCATTGCACTGACATCTTTCACTAACACTAACTTGCTCAGCAATACATAAATAAATGCCAAGCTGTTAGCTGTGTTTTAACATCCCATCCTGTTTGCCCCCGGCTTGAAGAGGCCTCCCTGTCCCAGAGTGATGCAATTCTTCTTCAGTGGGTATTGGATTGTTACTGCTATTGGCACTTATAAAGCCAAATTGAAATCCTGTGTTGCTTTTCAAATATTGCTTTCAATCTGCAGCACAGACATTCACGTCTCAGTGCTTTTCCATTTGCATTGTGTAAGACACGCGGAGATGTCCTGGAGGGGCCAGTTGCTATAGAAAAAGGCTTGTTTGTTGCAGTACTGTCAAACTCCTCCCCGAATGCTGAAGCAAACACAAGCACAGAAATATTGCAAGACCCCTCAGAAAAAACCACCATTTTCCTTTGGCTTTGACTTTGCTGGTTTTGCAGTGAAGCCAAGATGTTCAGTGGCTCTTTTGCCAAGCCATTACATCTTTGCGCTCTCCGCATGCGTGGAAGATTAATGGGAAAAAGTTAATGAGGTGCACAGAGGGCTTGTTAACACAGCAGGGTATTTTGCCCTGCCCCGATGGATCACTAACCACCTCCTCTGTTGCACAGGTGTAAAAATCTGCTTGCATTAGGGCTCTGTTATCCCAATTACAACCCGGGTTAAGCTGAATTTACTGAGGATGTTTTGTATTTAAGCAGCAATGTCTGTGAGAACCACACACCAGTCAACTGTGCAGGTGTACTTACACTGAAGTGAAAAATCCCACCACGAACAAGCCTCTGCGTCATCCTGGATTTTCCCACCCTGAAGGCCCCAAACATTATTAGCAAACAAAATACCTCTGTACTCCAGCAAACAACATATCCCTAGACTCTGTAAATAGTTATACACTTGTGCAGGTGGGTAAGACCATGGTAATGAAACTCCTCCAAGGTGGAATGGGATAGGTGGTTAGCTGCCAGTAAATGCCACTTTTTTGTCCCCAGGAGGGCACAGGGAAATCAGGAGGAGTGGGAGACTGGCTGGGGGATTGCACTCTGGTCACAGCTGGTAGCTGGAGATGGCCAAGGAAAAACAGAGCAGCCATAGGACTGGCTGGAGGAAACCCCTTCCTCCCGGGCCTTCTGCAGCCCACCTTTGGACAGCTGCTGGCTCGGGGCAGGATCACTGGCAAAACAGAGCAGTGCCAGTAACAGCAAGATGTGCAGGGGCTGTCTGCAGAACAGACCGACCTTCCCAACAGAAGCAGGCTGCAAAAATAAAGAACAAAAATTTATTTCAAGAGCGAGAGAGGCAGATAGCCATATAGCCAGGATCATGTAGGTTTTGTAAATGCATGGTTATTGTTTCTGGAATTTGAGCAAAATAAACACACAGATATCAATGAGCTGACCCAACATAAAAGAGTGTTTTCAGAGGAACAAATATTGGTTATGAATAAGACTTGGGAGTGCTTCCCTGGAATCCACCTGTGCAAATGAGGAGAAAACATTAAAAAATCTCCCTGTGCGTCACCTCTCCTTGGAACTGATTTGTTTCTTGTGTAACCGGAGGGAAGCCACAGAGTGGCTCTGAGGGCTTCAGGCCAGGGCGGGTGGTGAGGTGGAGGAGGTCTTGGGCTGAAATGTTCAGGCCATGCAGAAGGGCTGGACAAGGGATCATCCTCCAGGTCCTTCTTCACCCTGGGAACACCCCTCGGCAGCCTCGGTGGCAGAATCTTCTGCGACCACCTGTTTGTAGCTCCTCTGTCTCTTCTTTTCCTAACTAAAATGGACCTGTCTGTGCAAAGCAGATTTCTCCGAGCATGGCCCTACCCAGGATGTGCTCGTAAAAGACAAAGTATTAATCTGACAGCTAAAAAAGAACAAATAAAATTCGTGAGCTGTCCAAGCAGCTGCTCTGCCCAATTGTTCCTCGGGAATGCTCTGCCCTGTGTCCTGCGTTACGCACTGAGAGCCCACCCCCCCCCCCCCGCACCACCGGCTCCAAAAAACCTTGCAGAAGTCTGACACACAAGAAGTGAAGTGGCACCATGCTCAATACATCAAAAGTGACACGGGAAGCCGACTGAGCAGTGAATTTGGGCAGGAAGCAGAGTGCTGCTATCCTCCTCTCTCCTCCTCTTCCTCCAGCCTTCTTCCCTCCTCTGGGGCCTTCAGAAATGAAAAAAAACCCATGATAAGCGCTGAAATACCTACCTGAAAAAATCCACAGAGGGCTATGACCTTCCTAGGATTGATGGCACAACTATTACAAACAGAGCAAGTCTAGGCAGCTCTCGGGGAAAACTCTGAGGGATGCCTGACCTGCTTTGTACTTGACTGACCTCAACCAGCCTGCCAAGTGGCACGGGGCAGGGGAGAGGACCAGGACCACAAGTACCCACCAAGGTCTGGAACTAGCTCCTGCTGCCATCTCCAAACACCCCCTGAGACACCCTGAGCCAAACCAGCCCCTTCTTTTGGCATGGGAGCATGTGGGCACAGCGTCTAGCACCGTTCGGCAGCACTGAGCCTGAAGCATTCAACAACATTCGTTACGGTGTGAGGTGCCCAGTGCAGGGGACTGAGGACAGCCTGATGCTGGGTACACGCTGGGGCAGGAGGCAGCCCTTCACACCTCTGCTAAACCCCGCTACTGCAGGGCTCGTTTTAACAGCCACATGTGTGCTACAGAGACCTCACCACTTCCGAAGCCTCAGCCAGGTGAGTCACCCTTTCTTGGAACAACAAAACACATTTACTCAGAACAGTGACGAGGCCTTTTGGTTCCCCCGAGGGAATGTTAATCAGCCTCCTCTTAACTGAAAAAGGACCTTTTGTTTTCTAGACCTTACAGTTAAGATTTTCATGGACTGAAAGTGGAAGCCTCCATGGAAGCCATGCCATGCCTGGGAGCATCGGTGAGAGTCAGAAACAGCCACGAGCCAAGAGAGGGAAAGGACCAGCTCCCTCTGTCCCGCACACAGGGCCACACGCTCTGCGGTGGGGGCTGGCTGGGGTGCCCCAAGCTGACAGATGTGTCTGTGCAGGAGGGAATCGAAAAGCAACCGCTATGGCCTGGAGCGTGTCAGAGGCGTGGGTTGGGTTGCAGCAGAGCTCCACGTATCTGTCTGCACATGCTGGGTGGTGTGAGGGCTTCAGCAGCCAGTGAGGGGAAAACCGCTGACGTCAACAAAATAGGATGAGGTCCTGCTGCCGCCCTGCATGGGCAGAACTGAGGTGGCAGCACCGGGTGGTTCCTATCCCTCAAGGAATTACCTTGTTGTGGAGGTGGAGCACTGACAAAAACCTTTTTGGCCAGTGCTGTGTGACACTGGTAGTTTACCATGTGCAAACAAGCTACAGACAAGCCCAAAAGAAGACTGGCATCTACAGACTCCCTGCCCAAAGGACACTGAGGATGTTGTACAGACATTGCTCAGCTCGTAACGGAGTCTCCCGAGCCACTGCCACCCAGGGTGCACAACTTTGATTTCTCTGGGGTGTTTTCTCAGAGGCTGGGGACATTAAAGCCAGCAAAAGAGCACAGAACAGCTCTCAAAATTGCAGAGAGTTAGAGACTGGATTCTTCTCTCAACAGCAAGCCCTTTTCCTGAGGCAGCTTTTAACTGATCATTTCCAGTGAGGAAACCTCGCATAGAGAATAAATGCCTCCATATTGCTGTGCTGTGTGATGCTGCAGGAGGGCAGCAGCAGGCAGTGCAGGTTGTGCCATGTGGTAGCACCCATCCGTCAGAAGCCGAGATGTCATGGTCCAGAACTTTCCTTAGAAAGATGCTTCTAGGATCCGCCCCGGATACAACCATGAACAATCCCACATTGATATAAGACTGAATGAATCATGGAGCCCTCTGGCTCTCCACCAGAGACGTATTTTAGCCTGTGCCAAGTGGCATCATCATCACCTTGCAGCTAGTCACAGACTTGTGTTGGCCCTGGAGGCAACCTCTGCCAGCAGACTGCTGGGGGACCCTCAGCTGGGTTGTTCAAGGGGGTTCTGCAAGCTGGGGTTCTCAGGTACCAGAGGATCTTCCCAGGGCCTGTGTCAGAAACCTCACATTAACTCCACAAGGACAGCATGGTGCAAAGGCACGTGACCATGGGCTAACAGAAGACCTTCCAGTCCAGGTGTGGTACCATAATATCACGTTCCCAGAGGAACAGTGACGCTCCGTCCTCTCTTGCTGCTACAACCGAGTCTCTGGGAGTCTGTTTCTCTGCCCACTAGTCCCCATGCACTGCCTCAGGCTTTGCTCCCAGCCAGCTGGAGCCAGAACATGGATGGACACCTCCAAGAAGAATGTCAGCAATGGTTCAGTAGGCACTTCCACAGTCCTTCTGTACATGATCAGCGACACAGGGCTGTGGTGATGCTGCCTGAAAAAAAACCACACTTGGAGCCGTTCCAGTAACTATCAGTGCTAAATCCCAGGGATTTTTGGAGAAGACTGTCCTGGTCACTCCCAGGCTGAGCCGACTGGCGGCAGGACTTGCCCTGCCCCAGTAAGCCAGAAGCAGTTTCATCATTAAAACCAGAAGCTGATTCAAACTCTCAGCTGTCTGCTGGCTAGTCCAGCGGGAGCTCCAGTGCTGGCTGAAGCCTGCAGAGCTTCTCAGCAAGCGGGGGGCTCTCTTGGAGGAGAAATCCTGGAGGTGTTTGTGTTTATGTGTGCCCAAAGATACAGAGGCTTCTCCTCTGTAGAGCAAGATCCTAAGGGGTTTGTTTTGCCTATCAGTGCAAAATCCCCAACTATCTAAAAGAAACTTTTAGGTTTGAAAGTGAGTCACTTTGGGAGGGACCCCACAGAGCTCCTCTCACCTGTGCGCCCTGACTGCTTGCAGAAGCTCCTTGGCATTTAGGCACTGGCCTGGATCATGGTCTTCTCAAGTACCAACAGTAGATGGTACCTGCCGTGGCATGTGGGGCACACCGCCCTGCCCTCCACCAGACCTGCGTATAACCCACCAGTGAGCCACAGAGCCGGGCAGTGGAGAAGCTGCTGGCACAAGCCACTCAAGAAACCACAGCGTGGCCAGCTGTGAGGGATCCCCCACACTCATGCAGGGCGAAATCCTGCGGTCAGTCTGGTTGGGCTCAGAGTCAGCAGCTCATGTGCCCTGGGTAGTTATACGCAAGATTTTGGGAAAGACGATTAGTTGGGCTGTTCACCCTGTAAATGCTGTAAAGAAATCCAGTGTGATGGCCCTTAAAGCCAGATGGCAGCTGGGCCTACGGCATGGCTGCGTCGTGCACAAAGCCTGCAGATGGTGCATGGAGCTGAGATGAAGGCGTCACACCTGTCTACGTGCACACTTGTTTGCGCTCCAGTGAGCTCTCAGCAGAAGCATTTCTGCACACACCGACAGCACTGCAAGAGGAGAGACATTAACCTCTGAGCTATAGCTGTTGACAGCTTTCAACTAAATAAAGTTTTCTTCTCCAGGGTAAGAGATTTGCCTAAGGTTTCATGGTGGGTGGAAGAAGAAAAGGAAGCGAAACCCAGCTCTTCCCACTCTGCCTGACCAGTGTTGCATTTTAAACTAATACCACTGATTTTCCCTTTTCCAGGAATGAGACTCCTGCAACCCCAGGGCATGGAACCGTGAAATGGCTTTTGTCTTGGAGTTGGCGTCTTTGTTATCAAGGTGAAGTCAATGAGAACAATTGCTTTCCACACTTGCTTTTCCTCTCCATAATCAGCATTGTTTGCTCATGCTGCAATGCCCCAAGCCAACAACTGATAGGGATTGGCAATTCAGGTGAATTGCACCCATATTTGTTCAACGGAAAAACCTGTAAACCCTACTGCAGCAAGGGTAGGGAGAGGATTCTGGGCATTGCCAGCAAGGTTAATTACAGTTCTCATTGCTAAAGCACCGGTGAGTAGGAACGAAAGAAGGGATGGAACAGGAAGGGGAAAGGTAGAGCCAAAGTGTATTGAGGGCCTCCGGATGGGTGCAGCAGCAAAGGGCTAGAGAAGAATAGGCTGATTATTGTGGGTTTACTGGGATAAAGTGGGAAAGGATGGTGAGATAGGTGAGAATCATTTGGTGCTGGAGGGCTGCCAGGGGCTGTGAGTGAGACAGGGCAGTGCTGAGGGTATGCAGCTACCTCTCTGCAGCTGTGCATGGATAGGCACATGCACATTTCCATCTTATAATGGCTAAAATCTACTGAAATCTGTAGCAGCCTTTGAGGGACTGAGGATCAAGCATTCTCCCAGCAGCTGTTCCCAGATCTCCCTGGCAGAAGAGTCAGGATGTGCTCTCAGGATCCATTTTCCACATTCAGTCACACACAGGCCACGCACAAAGTGCTCAAGTGCTACCTGAAAAGTGGCATCTTCCCCTCAGATCCCTTGTAGCCTGGCATGCACCACTGCATCGGGACTCCACAAGGTGCTTGCTTCGCCTTTGTTTGCAGCCCAGGGAAGTAGCCGGGCTGCCAGGGTGGGCTTCTGTGTGGCTCACATTCCAGGGGACCCAGAGACAATGAAACCATGGTTTGTCTGACTGGAAGCATTGCACAGGGCTGACTCACAGCTGCTGACACTTGTCACGCTGAAAGCATTTTGATATTTATGGAAGGCTGTTCACAACCGTAGTGCAGGGTATAGCAGGGCCAAATGCTCTGCATGCTTTCTCCATGCCTCAGTCCTGGCCTTCAGTGCCCTTGCCTGATTGCTGCCGAGGCTGCATGGCTCCTGGACTGGAAAGGCACCTGCCCTGCTCTGCCCGTGGTCCCCCCGTGGGCTCCAGGCTGGGCCATTTCTCAGTGAAAGAGGCATCTCTTTGTCCTGGCCAAAGCCCTCAGTACGAGTCCCGTCCATTCCTGTCCCACGCGGTCCTGCAATACTTTCTTTTCGGGCATTGCCCTTGGCTCAGGGACGCAAAGGGCTCTCCGATGGGGATGGCCAGGCCATGGTTGTAATAACCTAAAAGCACAGACAGCTCACAGCAAAGCACTAGTGCTCCTGAAACCCCCTCTGCAGGGCAAGCAAATGCCCGTCAGACACCACTTTATTAAAAAACTCCTGGCTTTGATGTCGGGAAACCCATCGCTCCTTCTCTTTCAAGTCCTTGCCTCTGCTACTGTCCGAGTCTGCAGGAAAAGGAAGGAGAAGAGGCTCCCACAGTTCCTTCCTGCACCGAGACATGGCTGCCTGCGGATGGGGCAGGTTCGGCGGGGCTGCTCTGTGCGCGCCTGGCTCCTCTCCACACCAGAGCTGTGCTGTGAGCAGGCTCCAGCCTCCAGGACTGCCACAACACCACCTTTCACCAGTGCTACATTCACTTCAAGGCTAGAGGAAAGGAAGCTGCTAATGGACTCTAATGGAGTTGTGGTAATTCTCCTGGGAAGCAGACAAGCTGTCCTGAAGAGAGAAAAAGCAGTGAGCAGATCACTAGCACTTCCACGGTTGTTCTGGCTGTCACTCTCAGACATCCCTTGGGGTCACAGCTTCAACAAATTATAACAGAGGAAGATTTGCCACTCCAGGCATGACCACCAAGGTGGGCAGGATGGGAAACCAGGTGCCAGAGCCACCACTTTGGGAGACTTTGGGTAGCTCAGGTTCTGCCTTGCCAGCATCCCGATTCCGCCAGGTAACACCGGCATCTTCCGCTGCAGAGCAGCTCTTTGGTGAGACGCCCTGCTGGGCATGGATCCTGGCAGCAGGGATGGGCCTGACCCATGTGTCAGGCATGACATGCCGGCCTCTTTAATTTTTTTTGCCATTAGGAATTTTCAGGGCTTTTCTCATGACACTGGCAAAAATGTGTCATGGGAAAACAGAACAAACCAAAAAGAGATGCTCAGTATTTACAAGAACAAGATGGTTTGCCTCTGGTTTTGTTTGTTTCCCTGCATGTTTGTGAATTAGCACTCGCTTACTTGCCCGTGTTCTCCCTCTCCCTCCTGCCCCTAACTGTGGATAATCCATGATGTTACAGCTCACCGGCCGCAGCACGAGGAAAGGATCAGCTCCTAGACCTCAGCCAAGAAACGAACAGCTCCGAACTACAGGGCCCCTCTAGTGCACTGCATGCAGGTCATGGTCTATTTATTGATTCATTTTGATACCAAAAGTGCTGCATTACTACTTCTTTCCCTGTTAATTCAAGTGCCACGGTTCTGCGCTACAGTTCTGTGCCACCAAAACAGGCATGAGAATGAGCTCATGACATTGGAAACACATGCCCAGCTCCAGGCTCTGCTCACACTTCCAAGCATCACCTCGGACTTACTTCTCTCCCTCTGTAATACACTTAGAGCTTGGCTCTCATTTCCAAAGGGCCTTCAGATCCTCAGAAGGTCCCAGAGAAATGTAAAGTGCAGCTCTCCCACCTTGTTTCCTAGCTGGGCTTTCCCACCGCGTTGTTCACGGTCTGCAGAAATGGAAATCATGCCTCAGTGGCCACTGACAGGACACAGGGAGCCAAGAGTTATATGGTGCAAGTCTGTGTTTAAAAGAGAAGATGCCGACTGCTGCCAAGAATGTGTTGTTTCTGGATTTCTTGGTCACTATCTGACTTCCTGCAGCAGCAGAGAGAGGGGAGGTTGTAACAGCGGCCACTCGGGAGGCACGAGGACACTGAAGCATCAAACTGAGCTTTTAGACCCTTTAAAAAAATAATGAAGGGCACCATGCTGTTCCACTTAAACCAGAATAACATGACACACAGCTCAGAGAAAGATTTAGA
Organism: Pandion haliaetus; assembly: GCA_013401275.1. Lineage (NCBI taxonomy): Eukaryota > Metazoa > Chordata > Aves > Accipitriformes > Pandionidae > Pandion > Pandion haliaetus. The sequence goes on from VYZV01011646.1 coordinate 65,881, forward strand.
AACTTTTTTGGGAAATACAGGGAAGAAAACACATAAAAGGCTAATTAGGGCTTGCTCTCTCCGGCACGCTGCAGCTCCCTCATCCTTCTGCAGGGCTCAGCTTCCCAGCAGACCTATTCTGCAACAGCGGCTTGATTTCACTTGCCCTTTGTGCCGGTTTTAGGTCTACCGCAGGTTCAGGGCTGCGAGGAATCCGGTGGTCTCCTGTTGCCCTCCAGTGGTAGAGGCTCACAGCAGCCCCAGCGCCGAGCACAGCAGCCGGGAATCGACGCTTCTCACCTGGCCGGCCTGGGTAAAACGATAATTTGCCCCTGGTGCTTAAAATGCAGCTATCCGGGTACAGATGCTGATGCGTTCTCACTCCGCTCCCCCGGTATTTCCCAGTATGGGAGAAGGCTGAAGCTGTCTGCGATGGCAGCCGGTCCTGCTCCATCACACCTCCTCGCACACGCCGCTGCAGGACCTGCCGCATAAACCACTCCAGGAAGCGTCCTTCACCAGTTCCAACTGTGGAATGGGAATGGCCTGGCTTTTAAAGCTTTTTCTTCTATTTCTCCTTCAGATTCCCTCTAGGTTGGGCCAGGAGACCAGTATGCAGCAGTTCTAGGATGGTGACGTTTCCCCCGTTTATTAGAGCTTTGCACACGTGCTGTGCCTCCCTCCAAATGCACAGCACCCATTGCACTGCGGGGGCAATGGCAGCACAAATAACCAGGTGCAATTCACCCAGCTGATGCTTCCCTCAGCACTGAGGAAGCCCAGCTTCGGGCTTCCCTTTAACACACCAGGTCACACCACTTTATTTTCTGACCAACTCTCTCTTGCATTTTCTGAGAGATGATAAGGACCTCATAGATTAAATCTTACTTGGCAGCCCTGCTTACTAGAGCATTGATCCCTGTGACCCAATACACAGATAATTACATTACTACAAATCCAATACTGTGTTATCCAGCCCACCACAAGAGATAAGCTCAGAGGACCGCAGCTCTCACCACTTTGGTCTGGTCATGGAGGAAGTGCCCTGTGTGACCTCTCCCTGAGAAAGGTCTCCCCAGCATTGCTGCAAGCAGCACGTTCCCATTGCCGACCCCATTTTCCTTCACACTGCCCTTTCCAAGCATTTTTGTAGTTCCCTCCCCCTTCGACCATGCTGTTTGTGGTGCCACACACCACCTCACAACCCAAGTTGTGAGGGCAGCCCTGTTTCTAACTGGTTGTCCGCCATGCGGGCCCATCGCAGGGCCCACCAGACGCCCAGCACCCTCACCGGGGAAGGGGAGCCACCACAGGCACACACGGGCCAGCAGCAATCGCCAGCAGCCCCCAGGCCCTGAGCAGTAAGGGGTCCCCACTACCCGCCAAGACCCCCGTGCCCCACCGGCTGCCTGCACCGCCACCCTGCTGCAGCCGGGTCCCATGAGAGGCCGGGGCTGCTATAGCGGGGGCTGGGGGCAGCAGGCCTGCCTCCAGAGCAAGGCGGGCCCGGCTCCACCACAGACGCCCCCTCAACCCCGTTCCCGCCATTTCCTCTCAGTAGAGCCGGACCCGCCCTTTAAAGCCCCCGCGGCCCAACACCCCCCCCACCCCCGGGCTGCTCCAAGCCGCGGGGGTGGCCCCTCGCCCCGTTCCGATCGCGGATAGGGATG
>VYZV01011646.1:68198-107933 GCA_013401275.1 Pandion haliaetus
TGGGTGCTGCCTTCCCAGGGGGTCAGCACAGCGATCCGTGGGGGGGGTTTGTCAAAGCAGCTGCGTCGCCCGTCAGCGTCTTCGTTTGCCCCCAGACGTGTGTTCCCCCCGCTGCTGGCACGCTCTCGCCCGGGCACGCGCGCTCGTCCCTCGCTGCCGGGCGCTGAGCACGGAGAGCGCGCCTGGCTCGCCTTGCTGCGGCGAAGCCGCCTCCCGTGGAATCTGCGGGCTTGTAAACGGGAACGGTTGGGTGCGTTTTGGTGGCTTAAATGGGGCGAAATCCATCAGCTGCATCTGGCGGCAGGATCGGCGTGGGCTGGCGGGGCCGGGCTTCCCTCCGCTCTGCCTTCTGTGGGAAAGGGCGTCACGTGCTGTCCTTGCGGTGCCGGCAGCGCCGTCCACGCGTCGCCGTGTGCCGAGTCTGGTAACCTTCGCGCACTCGTCGCCTGAGATGCTGCGGGGAGGATGCAATGTGGGGACGATGCTGGTCGGGTGTTAATGGGATCTCGACCGGCCTGGTGGTGTTTGGGGTGGCATCCCGGGCCGCAGGTTTGCAAACCCTTCCCAGAAAAGCAATGAGAAGCCTTGTACCACGGAGCTCAGTGGTCTCCTGACTGCCTGCAGGGTGTTTATTTTTGTCACTCAAAGGCAAGCATGTGTTTTTCTTCTATCCTGCTAGTTCTACAACTGCCTACTGGGGATTTTAAATTATTTTTATTATTTTATATTTCATTTATGTCTGGAGGCTCTTTCATGCTGGAGTCTGTACAAACACATAGTCTTTCCTACTGAGTTTACAGTCTAGGCAGACAATGGATGAGAGAAATTAAGTGTTAACGGCCCCGTTTTATAGCTTGGGAATTAAGACCTGCTGTTCCTCAGTGTTTGGTCTAGGATCATGTGGGGAACGTGTAGGCAAGCTGGGAAGGGAACCAGATCCCAGGCTTCTCTTTGTGCTGAGGCATTCAGGCTGCTGTTTCTTCAGAGCCTGTGACGAAGAAGTGATCAGGACTCATTGAAACAGGGAGGAATTGGTTCCCAAAGCCATGCCACGCCAAGCGCTCTGCTCACGAAAGCGAGCCCCAAGGATGGCGGCAGAGCATGGGGTAGGAAAGCTTAGGAAAGCACCGAAGCGGCTGGAGAGCTGGTGCCAGGTCGGTTGACGGAAGCCGTGGTACAGCTTGGCTTTGCACTGCTGTCCAGAGCCTGTCAAACGTGGAACCGATGCTTTTAAATGTTTGCTTTGCAGGGAAAGCTGGCAGCTGCGCATTGTCCAGAAGCACCACAGCAGCAGAGTGCGCTTCACCTGGGAGACGAGACTCCAGAAAATGGGAGTGTGGCAGGTAAGAGGTGGGATGAGCTTCTGCTCCAGTCCTTCAGCATCACTACATTTGCTGACAGCGTCAGGAATTGCTTAAGGATTACCTTTACTGAAATGAAAGCTGTGGGAGCAGGTTAGAGTCTTTCTGCAGCTGGAAGAAGAGCAGAGCAGAGACAAACAGGGTCACGCCAGTCCCTGCTGCCAACCCACTGAAGTCCTGTTGTCTCAACAGCTTACCTTGCAGCGCCTGTGCCCACACCTGGGTGCTTGACTGACGTCAGTGATAAAATCCACATTTCCTGAGCGGTGCTAGGACTCGCGCTCAAAATGTGACGTTGGCTGCTCTACGGGCAGACCGAGCGTAATCCTCAAAGGACAGCGCTGGTCTGTCCTACCGTAGCAGAGCCTGGTGCACAAAACAAGCTATCATTCTATTTATCATTGCATCACTAACTTTTTGGGGGTCTGCTTGGACATTTTTCAGAAAACAGCAGGAATTCCTTGCCTCTTGCATGTATCCTAATTTTTCATGGTCTTGGAAAATGTCTAGCAAAACATCTTTAAGGCCAAAAAGGGATGTCTGATTCCTTATCTGTTGCACACATTCTGGTTTGCGGGGGAGAAGTGAGTTGGCAGTATCTTGGAGAACAAAATATTTAAGTGTTTTCGTAAGGGGGTGTGGGGAAACTTTCCTTGATAACAGATTTTCTGTCACTGTATGTTTATTTCTTCAAGGTTTGGGTGGGTGGAGTGTGGGCTGTGGGCTGTATCCCTTTCAGGTAAATGCCATCTGCATAGGTGGAGCAATCTTTGTTGTTTTTGTTCATTTAACTTCTGCAGAAAGCCACAAAGAAAGGACTTCTTTTCTATGCAAACAGGGGAAAGAGGCATTACCGGAGCCAACCCACATGGAGCCAGGGAGCTTTCAGTTTGCAATAAGTATGTTTGAAGGTGAAATGGAGGTGGCAACTTCTGCTGCCTGTTAGGTTTCAGAGCCCTGCGATGCACCCTCCTGATCGTTTGGCTGGTGGAGCCCTGCCGTGGATGAGAAGGATGGCATATTGCAGGGTCTCTTCTGGGAGTGAGCACTGGACACGTGTCAGGTGGAGGAGTTTTGAAAGCAGCAATTGCCCCAGTGTTAGCCTCCATTTAAAAAAAAAAAGCGTAGAAAGTTAAATTACGCTTCACGTGTATTGGAGGAGCATAGAAGTGTAGGCTTCGCAGGAAGAGCGTCTAAGGGGTTTGACACCCGCCCCCCCCAAATAAATGGCTGAAATAAGCATATTTCTCCACTATGTGAGAATTAGTCTAATTTTGTAAGTTTTCATGTGCGTTTTTGCTGACAAATACAGGAATTGCTCTGTAATATAATGCCAACAATTTGTTGGTACGGTGGGTTTTGGGGAAATAGAAACTCTCTAGCAGTTAGCACAGGTACCGTCTGCTGTGGAAGTTTCTGTTCTAACTCCTGCCAGCTGTGGCTTTGCTATGGTGCAAAATTTACACCTCTGCTAAGTTTGTTCTCACCTGCCTAACAGTGACTAAGCCTTTGAGTCATCAAGCAAGGCCTTGGCTGAAATGACAGGGTCCTTGGTTCATCTGCAAGAGCTTGGGTGCTAAGGCTGTTCACTATTTTGTAGTGACCTGGGGGCAGCGCGGGGCTCAAGGAATTTGGCTCGTTGTGGTGTTTTGTAGAAGTTGCGGTTATGCTCAAGCAACCAGTTTTCACAGGGCTGCTGCCAAACTGCAGGTTCCGGCGCTGCACGTGACAGCAGAAATTGAGCTCTCCATGCGTTAGATCAGGGAGCGATTAAAAAGCAGAATGAGGCCTCATGGGGAAAAGCGTGTGTTTGTAAAGTTCACTTTAAAAAAGCTTCTTTTTTCAGCTGCCTGAAAAATCACAGCTACCTCGCTTGGGAAGGGGCTGCACTCTGCTCGTGCTGCTGCTCGTGCAGCTGAACTCTTAAGCAGCTGCAGCGCAGTTTGCTGCAGGGTCGTAAGTGGCAGGAGGTGACTGGAAAAGGCCACTTATGTTTTTCAAAGTTGTCTAGGAAATTTGGGTATGAAGCTAGTGGAAGGTGATAACACAGAAGACGGCATTTTTATGGGAAGATGTGAGAAACATTATGAAGTTTAGCATTTAAAATGGGGTATTTAAATCACATGGAAAAGGCACAGGCGGTCTGATTCAGAGGTCAAAATAAAGTGAATCAAAGCCATTTTAAAATTTCCCACAGAGGACTTCAGTATGATTCAACTAATACTATTTGAACCCACGCCTTTATTTCAGGGTTAAGTTTTGCCGAGTGTTTCCCGGAGACCCGGCTCCCTGGGCGCAGGGTGCAGCATCTGCGGTGGAGCATTTCTCAGCCTTTCCCACATGGTGTCAGCATCTCTCAACCAGAGGGCTGTGGTTGGTCCTGTTTGCTTGTGGATTTACCCAGGCTGTAAGCAGAGATCAGAGTTCTGGCTGGGAGCCTTCTCCCGAGAAGAACGTGCTTTTTCATCTCCTGGGTGACTGAAGGCAAGAGGAGAGGAGAGCAGCTCGGAGGGAAGGACGCAGAGGAGACCATGTCCCTGCTCTCTTAAGAAATCACAGCTTTTTGTCTCCGTTCCCTGCGGGTTACTGGTGCTGTGGGGTGACGGCAGCCAAAAGGGGACTGTGACCGTGGACTTGTTCTGGATGTGCTGTGGGTTACTTGGAGCCTGGCTGGGCTGTCGTGTCTTTCCAGTTATCACCTCTGGGCCAGAGGTTATCACTCCCTGGACTGGGGAGGTTGCCAGTGAGTTGTGAGAGTGGCTTCTGTTGCCCGTCTTTGCCTATAATCTGTATTTTTTTGTCTTCAGATAGCTTCACCTTGCAGGAAGGAGAAGGAGGTATTTTCATCTTGGTTACTAGTCACTGGGGCTTCATTTCATAGTGTGTTTCAGGCCATGTGCCATGACTGACAAACTTGACGTGTGTCTGCAGGAGGAAATGCCTTCTGAGGAAAGACTCTTTTTGTATTGCTGATTATAAAGGGTATTAATTTCCAAGCTGAGGACCACCGTTACTGCTTGGCAAGGAGATACCTGCCTGCTTCCCAGAGTGCTGTACGGGATCTGTAAAGCATGGGCAGTTGTTAGAGCCAGGAGGTGTCTCAGACACCTAGGGTCCCCTTTGCTTCTGCTTCTCCTGCCCCTCTCCCACCATGTGTGTTTTGCATGGCTGGAGGGAAGGTGTGGTGTCAGTCGTGCAACACATCTGAGACATGGCTGGGTTTTGACTGCTTGCAACAGGCCGGCTAGACCGTGATCCTGAGGGAGAAAGACTAAACCTCCCCAGGGAGATGTTACCACCGTGGTGTCAGTCAGCAGGCTGTGGAGCAAGGAGCTGTCTGCTCGGGGTGAGCTGGTGCAGACCAGGTTGTGATGCCCTGCGTGCTCCCCGCCGTAGCTTAGGAGCAGGTCCGAGGGGTGGGCATGTACCAGAAGCCCTAAGTCGCCAGAGAGGAGCAGCTCTTCTGCAGAACTGAGGTCTTACTCGTGCATCGTCTCTGTGCCGTCTTGTGCAGGAACAGCAGTGGCCCTGATGCTGGGGCAGGAGAGCTGTGCGGCATGACCGCAGTGCTGCAGGATGACGCTCCGCCATCTTCTCAGGCGCAGGGTGAGCCGGCATGGTGGGTGCGCATCCGATGGCTGCAGCCCATGTAATGCCCCAAACAGGACGCCCGGCTGAGGAGGCACACTCTGGCGACATTTCACGTTTTGCTTGTGATGCTGTGGAGACCTTTTCTGTTGTTCGTTACCTGTAGCACGCTTCAAAACAGTCTCCATGTCTCTGTCTGCACGCCTCTCGGCTGTTTGTTAGGTTGTGCAGGCGGCGCTGGCACGTGAGGTGTTGCTCACTTGTCGATGGGTGTGGAGGCCCGCCAGAAGCTGCTGGCAGTCAAGGCATTTTGATGAGTCTCATAAGGATCTGGTTACGTGCCAGGTCTGCTGCAATCCCACCCGAAGCCCGGTGGAAGCCACGTCTGTTGGGATGCAGCTCTGTGACGTTCAGTGACCCTCACCCTCCGCATGCGGTCGGGTCATGACGTTTGAGCATTGTAGCTACCTGTGAACCTCTGGCAAGGCGGACGAGTACTGACTGTGAAAGTGTTAAACCTCTTCAAAGGAGTCTTGTGCAACTCCTCGTTGAAGAGCAGGGCTGAGCTGCAGAGTGGCAATTGCTGCTGGCTGTGTTAGTCATCCAGAAAGAGACTTGTTTTTCCTTCTTCCCCTCCCTGCCCTGGCACAGGGGTAGAGATTCTTTCTCACTGCTTAGTGTGGCCAAAACTTAGAAGAAACGTGTTACCTCCAAGAGAATCAGTCAACTCTCCCCTAAAAACATGAGCTTCTATTTGTGCAGCTCCGGTGGTGTTGAATTTTGCTGCAATAGCCCCTGGAGTCTGAAACCAGTTCTGCTGGGAGACGTATGCAAACGTGAAGGAGTGTGTGCGTTCACACCTCCTTCCACATTAACGTTTGCGTGTAGATGGGTGATTCCCTGATAATAAGATGCAAAGCGGTGGGTATACTACAGAAACCTGCAAGGTTGTGCTGACTACTTGTGCTAGTTACACCAATAAACCAGAGAGAACGGAGGCCTTTGTACCCACCAGTCACCATCTGCAGTGGAGTACCGTGCTGCTGCTGCAGGGGGGAATATTTACTTTTCTTGTAATTAAAACTGGTAAACCAGAATGCCTAAATTTATGGACCACAAGAAGGCCTGCAGGATCAGGGTCTGAGGAAGTCACCAGTGATATCTTTGTCAAAGGTGTTTTGGATGTCCAACCCACACCTTCATTTTCAGACAGTTGTGTGGGAAATAGGTTGCCTTTGTTGGGTGTGTAAAATGTAAAAGCCCTAGTGTCCCTTGGAAGTGAAGACTTGAAGGAGTCTTTGCAAAAGGCACTTTGACTTGTGAGTCACTTCTTGTGAAGTTTTTATTTTTTACTACCTGTTTAGTTAAGAGCACTTTAAGAGCATGTTTTTCCTTCTCTGGAGCATTCAGCCACTTGGACTTTGGTCGTTACATGTGTATAAACCAGGACGTAGTCCCAGAGGAGCGCAGCTTTTGAGTTTTACACTGCTGCGTAGCTTTCAGGACAGGTGGGGACTGGAAAGTAGCTGCATTTGTCACTGTCCTGTCACTGCATGGGGCTCTGCAGCAGTTCTGGGGTTCTTCAAGCCTTAACAGACACCTACATGAAATCCGTCTGCTCTTGTTGCAAAACCAGTAAAACCGTCAGCACCTAGGGGAGAACATAACTAGGCGGTTTCTCTTTCCTGTGCTTTTTCAGAAGTATCCTTGGTTGCATGTGCATAGACATTGGGCTTTTACCTCCTCTTCTCTCTCATGTGACATAACATGAAAAATTCATACCAGCTCCCAAGGTAATTCAGAGGCTTTTCATGAAAGGTCCTGTTGCTTGCAGTGGATTTTAGACCATGCTCCTAGTTAAAGAAGGAACTAGAATCGGTGGGAGAAGTTCTGATTTTGGTACAGGGCTGCGTGTGCAGAGTCTGAATCCTGGAAGACCTGTTGGACTGTTTGTTGCACTGGAAATTATTTGGTCTTTTCCTCTCCTGCAGGATGGTTGTAGACGTTAGAATTGTCCTTCAGTCACAAAAATTTCCCAATAAAGCACATAATCACTCAAGAATTACGGTTTTGTGCAACAGTGCTCATCAGCAAAGAAAGTAAATATCTGCTTGCTATCTTATTTTAGACAATTCAATTAAAAAACCAAAGCAGCAGGAAGGGAAGTTAGAGTTTCGGTTCCTGCAAGCTGAAGATTTGCATGGGTTCAGCAATGACAAATACATGAGATCATGCCTAGATTGGCTCTGCATCTGCCATGCATGTGGTAAAGGTGAACCGAAAGTCTCCATACTTGTTAAGACCTGAAGAAGATTTTTGTAACGAGCTGTGGCAGTGACAGGTGTTTGTTTAATATCAAGAAGATTGGACTCCCTGCTTGGGTAATAATCTTAGCTCTGTGAAGAACTGGGGTCTTAGTGAAAGACGAAAGTGAAAAATAACTTTCAATGCAGCTTGGAGATAGGTTAGCCTGCTGCCCAGAGCTGTGCGTGTGCATACTTGAAAACTTGCAATTTCTATGTCTAAACATGTGAGGTCTTTTTGGTTTCGGTGAGAGGGCGGGAAGGCTCCCATATGTGGTACTAGTAACAGAGCTAGCTACACTCCTGTTACTGCATTTTATCTCTGTTTTAGTGCTTGGGGAAGAAGTGCAGGGTTGACTCAGGTCACCGAGGAGCAGAGCTAGGGATACGACCCGTGTTTTCTAAGTCTTGTCTGCAGTTTTAACTATTGGATCAGACTGAGCTTCCTTTCCCCTTGCAATTCCACTACTGGCAACATGCAAACATTGAAGCTACCTTGGCCATGCATCCTTTGGGTGGAATTGCGCAGTGCCAGGCCAGAGGTTCATGCCAGCACAAAGGGGCAGTCAAGCAGGAAAATGCCTGGTAGAGAACAAATACTGCTAGGTGATCTTTTTTTTTCCTCCAGTCAGCCACCTTCTTTTTTTCATCTTCTTCCTTCTTTCTCATTCTTACCTTTTTGTTCTGTGCATTATGCTATTAATATAGATCATCACAAGGAATAAATTGCCCATTTTGGGAAGTGTGCCTAAGAAAAATTCAGCAAACCCCTGTTAAGATCCTATCCCTTTGTGTATCTTCTGTTTTTATGGTCAACCACATCTGAAGCTAGAGTTACTCATTATGTTACATGTCTATTCTCTTCTCTTTTCCAGCCCCCCAAAGCATACTCTCACCACACTGGGGGCTGTAAGGAGGGTGAGGTGGTCTAGCAGTGGATTGTGCTGCTGTCGTTAAATGCAGCACGATGCTGTTTATCTAGTTATTTTTCCTTATATTCAAACTGTGTGTTCTCGTCCCATCCTTTGTGCCAACAGTAGGCTCTGAGCTGGTCCTGCCACCTTCTAATCCATCAAAAGTCTCTACTTTTCAGTCTGGTCAGGCCCTTTGATCTACTTGCTTTGAGGTCAGGAAGCTACTTGTGATGGTACAAACAAGGAGCAGCTGAGGTCTCAGCTGACTTAAGTTTCCCCAGATCCATCTTAGGATGGCTCAGGTAGGAGGGGAGAAATCCCCTAGTGTGGAGAGAAAACCCAGTGCTGGAGGTGGCCCCCAGGCAAGGCAGCTCTGCTGACAAGCTGGGGAGGAAGAGAATTGGCTGTGCAAGAAGTTCTCCCCCGAGATCTGATGCTTTCACCCCCAGAACAGGAGTTTGGGTTATTTTTCCATATAAAAGAAGACATGGGGAGAGGAAACCGTAGCCCACTCTCAGCTATTCTGATTGTTGCAGTGTGCCACCACCCTTCCTCATCACCCACATGCATTATTTTTAGGGTTTGTTTGCCTCGCTTAACTCCAGCTCATTCTTTCTTAGGGTGACAAAGACTTCCCTCCCGCAGCTACCCAGGTGGCACATCAGAAACCACAGCTGTGCCTGGAGAAGCTTCCCCTTCACTGTCATATTAATCAGTTTGTTCACCAACATGTGGTGGGAAGCAGTGCCTGGGACAGCACAAGAAGGGAGAAGACAAACCAGTGCCTGTGCTGAGATGGATGGGAGCAACTGCATTTAGTGAGGCCTCATTCCGGTTTACCTCCTCCTAATTCCAGTTTACCTCACGCCCAGCCCAGGTCCATTTGGCACTGAGGGCTTTTAAACCATAACTTAAAAAGACACACTAGCACACATGCATGGATAAAGAACTGGCAGGGAAGGAGAAAAGATGAGCAGCAATACTTTATTTGGAGCAATGAGGAGTCCAGGGCTTCTGAGTGATGAAGAGGTTTCCCATGATGAAGGGCTTGCAGGAACCACCTGGAGTCTGCATGACTGTGACTAGGTGGTAGATGTCTCTCCTGCTTTTGATGTAGTTTATTGCAGGCCGGTGGCCCCTTTCTGTAACAAGGGCCAGGCTTTTTTAATTGACATTTTAAAGAAGATTTAAAATGGAGATTGGTCCCACTCTCTCAGGGTGTTGTGGAGGGAAACTTCTTTCTCTGTCTTGCTGGTGAAAGGTACTAAAATGGATCAAATCCATTCAAGAAATGCACCTTTTTTCTGTAACAGGATCTGTGTAATTTGGCTGGGATATTTGTGGCCTAAGGTGTGACCTGGGATGGTTGCTTGCTGGGCTGAGTTTTACTGGTTTAAATTAAGGTTGTAAGTTGGAGTCTCTGTTTTCTTAAAATTCCAGAACTTTCCTGTTTAAAAGCTTGGTACACAGTGACCTCTGAGAAGCACAGGGAATTGTTAAAAGCATGGCAACTTTCTGCAAATCCTGGGTTCTGTGTCATATTTTGTATGCTCTGGTTCAGAGTTCCCGTTTCGGCAAGCTGCATCTCTTGCACAAATGAGCCCCTTGGACTCCGGGCAGTTGAGACATCTGACCTAGTTGTGGTAAGCAAGACCTAATGTTTAAGGAGCCTTGGGTTTAGGGTGTCGTTACCTAGAGTTGTATTGTGGTGCTGTGGTCTTGAGATGCTCTGTATTGCTGCTTGAACCTCTGGGCCGGGTGCTGAGACTAGCCTAATACTTTCTCTCTAGGGAGAAAACATGAGACATGCATTGTTTAGGGAAAGCAGAAATGGTCCTTAGTTTTGGCACTCAGATGTCAAGCTTTGTGTTCTCTGGTTTTCTTTGAGGCTCCTTCCCCTTTGATTCCATGGTTGCAATTATAAGACACTTTCTGTAAAGGCTATTGATCATCCCCGTGTGCCTTGAGGCATAAATTAACTGGGGAGGTCAGGAAGAAATGTTCTGTGCATGTTAATCGTGCCATATTGGCCTGTTTGAGTTGCAGAGCTGGATTAGATAGACAGCTTATCTCAACTAGCATGGCAATTACTGCTCTTACATTGTATGTAGGTGTTCTAGCCACCAGAGCTGTGGTCACTGCCTCCCTCTGTGAGGAGTTTGCACAGTAATATGGCATTTCGTTACTGACTTTTTAAATTTAAAGGTCAGCAATAAAATGTTACAACATAAAGACCTTTCACGTAAATGTTGATAAGTAGCCATCAGGTATATCCAGTAGTGGAGCAGTGTTAAGGCAGTTGGGTTAATAGTTAAAATAAAGGCTGCTACTTGACCTGTTGATGACTTGCTTACTGTATAATTCCTCAACAGATGAAGTAACCCAACTTTTTTCTACTTAGTTTATTTTATATGCTCTTTTTCCTGCAGGGCAGTACTGATACGAAGCTAGGCTGATCAACAAACAGCTCTTGACAGGACCAGAAGGATATGATACGAACTATTATGATACATACAAGGTACGTCCTATGGAGGAAATACGATGGAAAAACAAAGGTACTTTTTTTTTAAGTTGTTATAATTTATTTTCCACAAATAGCAAAATACAGTCAGTTTTCAGACTTCAGTGAGGAATCTTAAGTTAGGATCCTAGGCCAATGTTAGGATGATTCATCTAAATAAGTGGCCGACCTGTTCTGTCCATTAAATTTTTTTTAAAAAAGCCATGCATGCTGAAGTCACCGCTGTCTTGTTGAGGAGGCACCAGGTGCAGCTGTCCCAGGTGGTGCTTTTTGTATCTCATTTGTATGGAAGCAGCTGCATGTTTCCCTATTTAGAATATCTCTACTTGATAAAGACCTGAAGAGTTCTCAGTTTGTAGAAGGGGAATGGCTTTTATCAAACAGGGGACAAGTACAATTGCATGTTTTGGTGAATCAATTTCCTTGCTAGAATAAGTTAGGTGAATGTATTTTGCATAAAAAGTTTTAGTTAAAGCAGTGTATTTTCAGGGTACATTCATGTACATGTTTAACTTTTTCTGTGTAAAGCAGCTTTACATATATGAATATACATTAAGAATATATTGTTACTGATGAAGAAAACTAAAAAGACCCTGCATTATGTGTGTTCCTTGCTCTGGCAAAGTTCTCATTAGCTGAGTGTCTTTCCTGAGTAAGGACTATACGAACAAATCAAGAACAAATGACTATTCAGTGTCAGTTGTAACCCCCCATTTCATATAACAGAAACAGCACTTCTGTACATGTTACATGGGCATTATAAAAGAAAATGCATTAAACGATTGGATGGGTTTGTACTTAAGCATAGACAGGTAATGTGGAGCAGAATATGCTTTCTTCCTGAATCCTAGCTCTTGACAAAATCCCATACCCCAGAGCCAAGTGGTTTATGAGGAAGAATTTCTTTCATTATGATAGCAGCCAGCTATATAACTGGCAACACTGTCTCAAAACCATTTATTGGAATTCTTTCCTTGGAAGGTTGATTTTAATTCTCATGTCTCTAAAGCAATGTTTTCTGACCTGTGATCCGGACAGTTCCCTGTATCACTCCTAAGGGATCCATGTGTGGTATTGAAAAAAGTATAAATGTCTTTTTAGTAAGTGTGTTTTGCTCTGCGTGGCTCTGAATGTCCACTGGAACATGCCTTACAGTTCCCACAAAGCTGTTCAGCTGCTGCTCTGGAGGGTGAGGCTATGTACCTCTGCTGAGTTAGCCTGCTCCTGCCCAGCACCAAGAGCGGTACCTGGCCAAGACCTTTTGCTGTTCATGTCTGGCTCTGGGCAGAGCTGCGCGCTATGGGGATTAGAGCACGCAAGTCAGTAACAGATGCACAAACAATTGCAGCAGCTCTTCCCCAGTTGACATTCAGATGTCCAACGACAGCAGTTCCCAGGGTATTCATCTGTCAGTAGGAATCTTCTCTCTTCTAGTAAATGCACCAACTGGCATTACATTCTGGGCTTCTTTTCAAGGTCTTATTTTACATGACAATAATCTGTTGTTCAGCTGCCATGTTCCTTTCAAGTACACGACCCTGGCAGTAATCTTCAACACGTGACTGTCCTTTGCATTGAAATCAAACCACAGTGAATGGCATCTTTATTAGCACTGACACTGTGAATGCAAAACACATTTTCAATAGCTTATAAGTGAAATACATATCTGACTTAAAAGCCAGCTGCTGAAGTCCTCCTAGAAAGACATGTTGATCAAGAAGGGAAAAGAAAACCCACATTCTTGTTTATCTCTTGAGGTCAGCAAGCAATAGCACAGAAGGCCCCCACGTGTATGTGAAAATCAGCAGACTGTGTCTGCAGCAGCTGATAAAGCTAGGTATGAGCAAGCTTCAGATACTGGTGGACTGAAGTGGTTGGACCGTGGGCGTTTTGCCTTAAGAAATGCATATGGATTTGCCCTGGGCTTGAGTCTTTGAAATTCTGAGGGTTCTGGCACCAGTGCACTAAAACAGATGCTTTATATCGAGTGAGTGAGTAAAACAGTCCCTCAGCACATCAGGAGTAAGGGTGACATTGGGACAGGCTGGATAGCTGAGTGGTAAAAATGTACTTTAAGCACCTGGCTGAATTGGTGTAGAAGTATCTGTTTCTTAGTTCAAGTTTGTATGTTTGGTGATTGGAAAGACATCGGTTATTTGGAACTTGTAACTAATTTGTCTTTCTGCAAAAAGTTTGAATCTAAACTGTGCTAGCTATCCCTGCATCAGCCTTGTGCAGGCAGATGTCCTTTCAGAAGCTAAAGGAGACTTTATTTCTGGAGTGGAGCAGCATTTCTAAAGAATTCAAGTCAATGTTGGGATGGAATAACTTGCAGTCCTTAGGATGTACCTTCTTTATAGGCGAAACACCAGATACAGGCAGAAGTGAAGTAGAATTTGTACTTTTCCTGACAAACGTATGAGTTGCCACAATAATATACAAAGTTATTGAAATTACGTATATCATACGTATGGATTTAGTATTACCTACAGAAATTACTAACTTTTCATGGGGGAAGGCAGAACAGGGAGTTGTGTGCCAGGATACTTCACAGCTTCTATTAATTTGTGTTATATTGGATTAAGCTTGGAGCCTGAGGCTGCTGGTGCTGTTTTGTCTTGAAGACTGAATCAGTGCAATGGGCATAATTTTTGTAGGTATGGAAGAGCAATAGGTAGTCTTGTTAAAAGCAACATTCAAAGCAAGGATGATGCCCTTGGAAGTTCAGGTCTAAAACAAGCAATTCTGTTGCACAAATGTCTGTTTCTCTTGGTATTTGTTGCTTTTAGGGAAAATGTTCTATTTTGAGCGTTTCTCATTTTGACTTGGAAAGACTAAAATAAAGGTGAAATGACGTGATAAATTCTAGACTCATCGGTCTCCCTCTCCCTTACTTTGCTATTAGTCACAGCTTTATTGAAGTCTCTCCATCCACGAGAGTATTGGCTAGCAGTGCTTGTTGCCTGAAATATGGGGAGGCTCCTGGGTTCTCCTCTTACAGCTGCCTTTCCTACAGTAGTGGCAGGTCTTGCTCTACCAGTAATTCAGAATAGAGGAAGTGTACAAAACAATTCCAGCTCAGTCAAAGCCTGCCTAGAGCTCGGCTCATGGGGAGAAGGTGGTGGTTGTCTCTGTCTCCATGGCAAAGGAAAACCTCTTGCTCTCACGGCAGGTGGACAGCTGCCAGAGGCGCTCCTGGCTCAGGCAGCCCAGCTCCTTCAGAAGTTTGAAGAGGTCGTTGCGGAATTTGACGCCGATGAAGGCGTAGAGGAAAGGGTTGAGGCAGCATCGGAAGCAGGCCAGAGTGTAGGTCACGTCATCTGCCATGTCAAGCTTCTTGCTCTCCTCGCACGAGCTGGTGTGGTTGAAGGCTGAGATGGTCTTGGCCAGCATGACACCATTGTAGGGCAGCTGGAAGACAACGAAGACAATTACCACAGCAATGATGACCTTGATGGCTTTATTCTTCTCAAAGTTGCGGGCCTGGAGTAATGTTTTGATGATGATGAGGTAGCAGACAGACATGACGAGTAGGGGAAATAAGAAGCCAAAAACCATTTGGGACACTTTGATGCCAGTGTTGAAGGTCTGCAAGTCATTAGCGATGATGGAACAACGGGGATGGTTGTCCAAGTTATTTATACCGCTGTGAACCAGCTCAGGGATTGAGAGGATGAAGGCCAGGAGCCAAATGAGGATGCATGTGACCTTGCTAATGAATATCATGCGGGGACGAAAGCGGTGGGCTGAGGCAGCCTGAACAATGGCGAAGTACCTGTCGATGCTGATGGACAGGAGGAGCAGCATCCCGCTGAAGAAACTCATTTTGCAGATGCAATAGACAGCTTTGCAGGCAAACTCCCCAAAAAGCCAGTGCATGGCTGCACTCGTAGCCCAGAAGGGGAGGGTTAGCAAGAAAAGGATGTCTGCCAGAGCCAGGTTCAGCAAATAGATGTCTGTCATGGTCTTGAGCCTCTTGAAGTAGATGTAGGTGAGCATCACCAGCCCATTCCCCAGCAGCCCTGTGAAGCAGATGAGGGAGTACATGGCTGGGAGGAAGGCAGCGCGGAAGTTACGGACTTCCTCTTTCTCGCACAGGATCTCGAACATGGTGTAGTCGATGGTGGTGTTGGAGTCGTAGTCGTCGGTGACATTGTTCCCAGCACAGAACTAGAACAGGGAAGAAGAGAAGAGTGTATTGGGACAGGTACTGTGCCCCTCTGTGGCTGTGTCAGGCTGTGAAGCAGGCAGGAGTACCCAGCTGCAGAGAAGTCCCAGGGAGTTCCCAAGGGGTGTCTCATGCCAACATCATGAGCAGAGTTGGCAAGGTCTTGTGGCTGAAAACATTTCCTATAAGTGTTTGGGGTTTTTGGGGGGCTCAAAGTGGGAATTCCATGAGAAATGTTTAGTGCTCAGCCAAAGTAACACCTGCAAACTCTCAAACATGTGGCTGCTTTCCAGAATGTTTCAGGACCCACATACAGCTGTATGTACATAGTCAGCTGTTGGATAAAAAGGGGAAAATAATACATCCTTCAGCGTTCTCCTTCTCTCAGCAGGGATAACATTTCCTCTTGACGGACTGTTCTCGTTAGGCATTTTCTAACTTCAGTATTCCCTCCCATCTGAGATATTCCTGTTGCTCACCTCCCCTGCTCACTGGTGCCAGTGCTAGAAGAGGGCTGCTGCGGTTGTCTTTGTAACCGGCAGCAACCTGGCATGGCAAGCGCCGGTGTCCTCCCAGGCTTGCTGGTCCTGCTGTCGCCCTGTCCCCCCGCAGCCAGGGCTGGGCCTGCCGAGCAGCGCTGCGAGCAAAGGGCTCTGTGGGGAGACAAAGCCGGAGCCTCCCTGGGCTATTTCTGCTAAATTAATAGAGGTGTCAATGAGACCGTGAGGAAATGCAGTGAGTAAAGTGGGAAACTGTTACCGTGCTGGCACGGACACGTTGCTGGTGTCTCATTCAGGCCCCTGCCCCTGATTTAAGTTCTGATTATTCTTGTTTCATCTTCCTACACTGTCATAACCTACAGGGCAGAGTGAGCTTGTGGTATCTGTGCCCTGCTTCTTTGTGACTTATTAGTCTCCAGTACCTTCTCTTCATTGTGCAGAGATGAAAGGTTTCCCCTGGATACCTCTGCCTGTTATCACCGAATATCTTAGCTTGCTCTCCATCTCGGGCAGGCTTGGCTTTCACCACATCCTGCCTGCTATCTGGAGGCATGCCACCAGAAGAGAAAGGGAAAAGAAGCAGGCTGCAAAACTCTCCCTGCTCTGCTGAGCCTCTTGGAGCCCGAGCTGGGGGCCATGGTGTGGTGGAGGCTGCTCCTGTGGTTGTGGGAGCACCGGGGCCAGGCCTGCAGTTCAGGAGCTGGTCACAGCACAGCTCGGTGCTTTGGGTTCTCCTTCCTGCTTCAGATTTACTCTTAGCAGGAACAGGTGGAGGAAGATGCTGAACCCTTCTTCCTGGGGCACATCAGCTCTTCAACACTGACCTCAGTTAAAGCTCGGCACTTTGACCAAGTATTTGCAACGAGCTGGCTCTTCCCAAGCACTCAGCACAGGTTACTCATCTTCCCTGAAAATGCTCATTTTGGTGCTAGAAGAGGACTGGGTTTTAAGTCCACGCGATCTTAAAATCGCAGTGTATGTCATTGTTTTGGTTCTCTCTTTGTTTTCACTCCTCCTGTTTGTTTTTCCTCTGGCTTCTAGCACCGATCTGCTGTCTCACCGCCCACCTCCGCACAGGCTGGATCCTTAGTGTGAGCAGCCGTGTCCCCACGCATCTCTGCAGGGCTGTGGGTGGCTGCTTTTTGCCTGTCAAAGTTTTCGAGATCTCTCTTTACCCACAACACAAATGCAGCTGGATTTCAACAATGTTGTTTTTAACATCTTACCTGAAAAATTAGAGGAAGGCTGAAAACAAGGGTGACCTTTAACTGCTTGCCTATAGAAGAAGGAGACACTGTGTTAGTGTTCATAGTTGAGTGCAGATTTCCACATGATGCTTACTTTGAAAAAGTAGTGGTAGCATACTTGACCATGGCATTCTCAACCCTGAAAAGCTCCCCATAGCTGGGTAAACTAAAACTTGATGAAGATGCTAACAGGATAACCCAGGGTCACATAACAAGTTACTGTCAGAGCACAGATTTAAGTCTCAGGAGTCTGGTCCCTCCAGTTTCATCTCTAAAGGCTGATAGCTAAGGACAGTTAACTTGTGCACAGTGTCCCTATTTTTATTTCATACTTTTTTTTTTTTTCCTACAGTCAGCAGCCTGTCTCCTGTGCCTTGTTCTGAGCTGTGAGGGTGTAGCATACTCAACCCATGTGAAAACATACAGCTGTGAGTGCAATAAATTTGGCCCAGCTGTTCTCTGACAGTGCGGTGACTGGACTGCAGAACAGGAAAGCTCTGCTCCCTGCAGGATATACATGACTGAAGCTGGCTGAAATTTATTGCTTGTCTCTAAATATCAGAGTTGGCTTCTGCTGCCTTTGGATGTGGAGATACAGGATGCGGACAGCTGGGAGGAAAAATTAAATTCAGAGCCAGATGTGATAATGGTGAGAGCAATCTCAGACAAACAGCTCTTCCTGCTGTGGTTAGCAGAGGCATAGAAGCCAGCGAAAGCTTTCTCTTTGCTCTATTTAAAGCACGTATGAGCATCTACCTCGGGCAGTTATGACTGAAAGTTGCTCAAGCTAGAAGGTGATCTGGCAACTGTTGAGAAAGCCCTCACCTCTGTTCTGGTGCAAGCAGAAGATTTGTCTTTCCTTGAGGGAGAGTTGGCATGAGCTGTTTTGAGTATCATGCTGCTCATCCTAGGATGTGTCTCTAGGCACTGGTTAGTCCCCTGCACTGCAGCCCCTCACTTCCCTGCTGATTATCTGGTCCAGGGTCACTGAGCAAGGCTGGGGCAGAGGCAGGAGTTGGCTTTGGCTACAGATGCTTGTTTCTTTTAGAGAGTTTGGCTTTCTCCCTGTGGATAAACCTGTTTGTTCATAAATTTGGCTGATTCCTTTGCCCCTCTTGTGCTTCACAGTCTGTTGTACGCACCTCTGTTCTGTTTCTTTGCAGAGCTCCTTTGCACCCTTCCCTGCTCTGCCAGTCTCCTGTTCAGGTATTGCACTGGACCAGGATGATGAACTTCCACTACTTCAGGTAACTGCAACTGTTGCACCAGTATCCCCACTTTAAGTCACGTTCAATAGCATCATTAATAACAGAAATAGCTACTTTGGTATCTGTGATTTGGAGGAGCTTGTTTATATATGAGTGGGTGAGAGATCCTTGGTGACATGTGAAAAAACCCTCATACTTCTGATCCCCAGAGCCGTATGTGAGCTTCCTGCTATGTCTTACAGAAGTTTGTGCCTTGCCTCTCTCCCTTATTTTCATCTTTTATACGTATGCAGCTGGGTACTTATTTATGTTCATACACTCCTCACCTTCTCTGAATCCTCCCGGGGGACTCTGAAAGGTGTAATAGTGCAGTTTACAGTCAGGAATGGAGTATGCCAAGGCTGGGCTTGAGCATTAAGGGGGACTAAGTTCTGGCTGTATTTTCTGTGAGTCCAGTGACTTTCACTGTCATTAGTCCCAGACTGCAGGAAGAGGTTTGGTGAGCATATGGTGTAGCCATCTCACCCTTCAAGCTGCTAATCTAACTTTTTTGCATATTACACACAGGAAATACACTGAAAGCCCAAACCACTTAAACCTGTGTCCTGGTTTTGGCTGGGATAGAGTTGATTTTCTTCCTAGTAGCTGGTATAATGTTGTGTTTTAAATTCACCTGCTGGGTGAATTCAAGCAAGCCTAGACTGTAATTGCCCTCCCTGCCTGGGACACAGGCATGGGATCCCTGACTTCGGCAAAAAAAGCCCAGCCATTGGAGTCTTTAGTCTTCTGTTTCACCTTCTTAATAGCCTGGTTTCCAGGGGACTCCTGGAGTTGGTGCTTATGCCCGCCTGTGCCTGGATAATAATTACCTCTGCTGGCCCATCTCAAGCACACTGGGCAGGGGCTGAGGCCTCAAAGGCAGTTAACTTCTGAGAAGCTGTATAAAAAAAAAAGAGGCAGAGGAGAAGAGCCACTCTCGGTCCACAGAGGAAAGGCACCAACCTAAACCCGATTCCGTCAGTGCATTGCTTGGTTTGCAGTTTTCGGTTGCCTCATACAAAGGACGCGGTGCCGCCTAGTGCCAGGCTGATGTACCAGCTGGCCAGCCCAGGGCGATTGCCCCCTAAGCGCAGTACCATCTTCCTCTGCTTTTTTTGCATCTCCTCTTCAAGCCCCAGGACCAGCCCAGCCTTTACTTAATCTGAAAAGTCATGAGTGTGCAGCCCTGGTGAGTTGCTGTTCTTTTCTTTTTTTCTTAACACACTGAAGTGTCTAACGAAATAGAACTGATAAAGTGACTCAACCAAGGATCCTGAAACGGTTCAGCTAAGTATCATTCCTTTGAAGATCTTCACACTTTTTTTTTTCTCAGTTGTTGTTTCAAGTGTCTTAAATGTCAAATGATTTTTCAATACAAAAAAAGCTTGCACTGTTTATTCCCCTCTTTCTGTCCCCCTACCTCAGCTTACGCATTTGCAAAGGCATAACCAGAGAGGCAATGCAGCCTTGTGGTCCTCCCACATGAGTTTGTTGAGTGAGTCCCCGTGTCGCCAGTTTCAGACAGACTGGATGAGACTCCCTTCTCCCTGCAGTGCTCTCAGGGGTCCAGGGCAGCGGGGGAGAGGGAGAAGCAGCAAATGAGTTGCAGAGAGGAAATGAGATGTGCTCTAGAGTTCAATAGGCAATTTTAGGTAGCTTTCTTGACTTTTTCTTTCTTTTTTTTTTTTTTTTTGTTTTCCTCTGGCAGTTCTCTGCTGTGGGTATTTTCCTAAAGTTTTGTTCCTCAAAATATTAAGAAAAAACCCTCCCAAAAGTCCCCACAAACAGTTGAAATAGAAACCTCATTTATAAAAAGACAACAAAAACCCATTACAGCAAATGAGTCAGATGTGTTATAAAGCCCCATGTCAGCCCCCACGTCCCTCAGCTGGTGATGCACTGGTTTGCTGCAGTTCTCAAAAGCATGCTCCTGTCCTGCAGGACCTGGGAAGGGGTGGAAAGGAGACTTGCTCCATGCAAATGAAAGAGGGAAGGGGTTTGCTCCCTGCTGTTGGTGGCAGAGCATGGGAGAGAGGGGACAGTGACCCATCAGTTCTGAAAATCTTCCTCCACAGAGTAATTGCAAGGGGTGGGATTCATCGCACTGAACTCTCGCCCTTGACATCTGATTAGTTGTTTAGGCTCCCTTGATAGTAAAGGGAAAGAAATGGGTGTTTTTAAGGCATGGTTCAACTGCTATGAGGTAGGCATCTGGGATGTAGTCCATTCCATGCTGGGGCAGAAGGGTTGGTGAGTTTGGACCGATGAACCCCATCCAATTTATCTGAATCTCCCTCAGCATCCGCAACCAATCTTAAGCAAGGTAAAAGAAGCTGTAGTAGCAGTGAATACTCCCCAGGTATGCCCAGAAAAGCTTTTAACGGTAAGAAATACTTGGTAGCAGAAAGTCCACCCAGAGGAGGAAAGAGGAGCAGAAACACAACCATGTAGGATGGTTAAAACTGGACAAACAAAACCTGCAGAATGAAGCATGAGGTCAGCTCCTACCCAAGCAGATCAGGTTCTAAGCAGAGCCAGCATGGAGGAGCAGCTGCTCACCTCTGCTGGTGCCGAGGAATGCATGAAGTGAAAAGCAAGAGTTGGGAATGCTTTAGGGAGTATTGGCAAAGCTGAGCAAACCTGCTCTGGCTAAACCCTTGTGGTGAAAGAATGTTTTTCTGTTGGCCAGAACTGCAAAGCAAAAGTTTCAGTCTTGAGCACCTTAGCGCATATGTAAGCAGTGAGTAATGTACTGTTTATATCTTTAAACGTGTACCGGTTTCTGGTGCCTCTTCACCATCAGTATAGTAGGCTTTTGGGGGAAGAACCGGGTATTTCTGAGAAATATGAATCATACATAAATGATATATAATGACTATTGGCAGTTAACAGCTCAGTCCCTGTTCTCCCCCCACCTTTCCCCTCTACTTCTCACAACTGGCAGAGGAAAGATACCATCATTTCAGGAGTGAATAGACCCAGTGAAACATAAGTCATACTTCTATTTCATGTGTTCCTAGATCTGTTACAGAAGAAAGTTAATTATCTGCCTCCACCCCTTTTAGGAAATTGTGAATCAAAAGACAAGATAAGCAGAGATAAGCAAGTTAAGAATGAATTTTTTAAGTGAGCCAATCATGTTTCCTACATAACTGTTTAAAAAAAAAAAAACCAAACCAATAATGCTGTGCATCTTCCTTCCAGTGCTCTGAAATATGTCTTTTGGAATATTCCTCTGAAATACAATAGTAGGACAAAAAACCCAAAGCAGGAAAATTGTCATAATCTTCTTGTCAGGTTCTCGCTAATTCTCTCTTTTGCCTGTCATAATTAACCTTTACCTATTAGCTAAAGTCAGAGTAACAGCTGTCCCCCCAAATACTGAGCCCCTTAAAACAAGAAACCTACAAAGCACCCACGTGATGTTGCAGAGGCCAAAAATTTAAAAGAGAAAAGAGTGATGTGTGGTGAGCAGGTCCCACTGGGTTATGATGTGTTGGTTTGGATGCAGGGATTCCAAAATTCAGGGATTTCCTAAGCCACTGATAGCCAGAAGCTGTGAGGAGGCATCCCTGAGAAGAGTTCCTTCTGCCCCTTCCCTGCTTCTGCCTGGTGGGTCCTATGGGACCCAATACTTGCAGCATGTGCTGCTGGAGCATTCTGCATCCCCCAGCTGCTTTTCCCCAGCATCACTTCAGAGGCTGGAAGACCCTGAGCTCCCCATTCCCAAGGCAGCACAGGGTTCAGCACCAGCTGCACCGTACAGGGCTTCACATTCAGACACTGCATGTGGAACACCCCTCTGCTTAATCCAGAAATTGCTGCAGAGCTTTCAAGAGGAGAAATCCCTGCCTGGAAAATAAGGACTAGTTTAGGGGCTGAAACAGTGGACAAAGAGACAAAAAGAAGTGGTTATTTTCCCCGCTGTAGCAGACTAGCTGTGTGATTTTGCGTGAGTGGCTTTTAAGTTTTTGCATCTTAATTTCTTCAAAAAAGGGAGAGGGCAATAGTCCCCATTCTTGTGCTGCAGTCTAAGGCAGTTGTAGGGAATGGGGTGCTCAAATCTCGGTGTATTCACAGACAGAGCTAGAAACGGTCTGCAGCACTTCACACAGGACAGCTACACCTCCCTGCACACTGCCTGCCGCAGTGTTGGGAGGCACAGGGAACCCTCTTGCATCCCAGTTAATTTAAGGCTCTGATTTGAAAATGCCACAGAGAAAAGGCAGTGACACCTCCCATTTCATCCTGTTACAAGGCTTAATTCATTACACCTGGAACAGGGCTTTACTGGGATGAACTCCATGGCTACTGTCTCATCCCTCTTACAGCTCTGACCATGCTCTCTAGCATAGCGAGGTAGTGGTTGTATTATAAAGCCAGTTCGTTTAATCTGGTTATAAACTAACTTACTGACCTGAGCTATTGCATTTATTCCTCTTCCCTGCACTCCCTCAGCCACACTGGGATTAGTGTTTTTGCAAATACTTGAGCAATCAAGCAAAAAAGGAATACATCGTAGTCTTAGCAGACAGAAGAGCCTGCATCCTATCTGCCACATCTCCAACCCCCAGTGCCATTCCCCTCCTACAGCCGCCCACCTCCTCAAGCTCCTGGAAGCTGGTGCCTGCAGAGCACTGGGAGTGAAAGAACAACAACAAATGGCAAAAGAAAATTTGAAACTTTCAGCAGGAAACAGAAACAGACTGTCTTGTGCCTCCTGGGCTAATGGGATGTCATGTCCCAAAGAAAAGAGGCTTCTCTTGCTTACTTGCTCCTCTCTGCGTGCTTTGTGATGGGGTAACCTGTGGGAATACAGACCCAGTCAAGTGCACTGACTCAGGGCTGTTCCAGCTCGGAGCAAGCGCAAACCCATAATTTTTGCAGCAAAGTGTTGTTGCTGCAGTAAAGATATTCATTAATAGAAACAATTTGCAAAAGACTGGACAGACTTAGCCAACAATAAACTTCGATATGCTTGCTTCTACTTCCTTGATTTATTCACTGAATTAAAATGTTGCCAAGGAGACAGCATTCTCTTTTTTTTTTTTTTCATGTTTTATTAAGAACATGGAAGAAAATGTACAAATTATGTGAGAAGAGTTCATTTGCTCTAGGACAAAATAGCTTCTTGAAATTGCCTCCAAGCCTATTTTTTTGTGTGTGTGTGTGTTTCTGAAGTAGAGTTTTTTGAGCTTGTAAAAGAGAACCTTACTATTAAAAAAAAAAAAAAGAGGAAGATGAAAGGTTTTTTTATATTGTTTAAATAGTCTGTTAAAAGTGCTTCATCTGTGTGTCATAGGGCATGAATTCGGCATTATTAATAAAGCTGAAGACAAAGCCAGAGGCTGCAGAACAGGTACTCACCACCATCCATGATCTTGTTTCAAACAGCGGTGAAGTCACAAGGTTAGCAAGAGCATCGTATGTTCCAGCGCAGCCTCAACGCGCCGCAGCTCCTGCCAGAGACCCTCTTTGGGAAACTCTGTCTTTTATACTTCCTGCACCTCTGCAAGACGCCTATGACACGCCCTGGTGTCACTGACATTTAGCAGACCCTCCTCCTCTGTGTGCTTCCACTAACACAGGAACGCTGTGCTGTGTGCCACGCTGCCTTCAGACACTCGGGGTGTTCAGCTGCTTCCTCAGCACGTGCAGCCAAGGGCTGCAGACATGCACTTTTTAGTGAGACTCAGTGAAATGAAGAGGGTTCTGCTTTTGCACGGACACATGAGAAATTGTCTCTGGTGAAGGGACAAGAGGAGAGAGTCTTCTTTCCTGTTATCTCTCCTCCCCACGGCAGATCCTGCTTCATCTGCCAGAGCGTCCACCAGAACCCAGTGCTGCAGGAAACAGGGACGATCCCCATCTCCTCTGCCAGACCTTTTCTGGGGAAGGTGTTCGACTACCACACAAAAAATCTCAGTGTGCAGGACTGCCAGTGGCCAGCATCCCTGTGCCCTTCTCCCACATGCTTGCAGCATCCTCTCTAGATTATCAGCAGCTCAAGTGAGTAAGTGGACTTCCCCCGCTCCTTTCTACTTTTAGGTGTTTTTGTGTAACCATCTGCTGAGTATCAGCATGCACCATCTTCCTCACAAGGTTTTGTGCTTTTGCAGTCTCCTGCCTTCCCCACCATCACGTTACTGCAGAAGTTTCAAACCTTGGGAAGTAGCCGTGGGAGGACCTGCAGCACTGTCAGCTCTGGTCCCTGCCTTGACAGGGGGTCACTTCATCCAGTCCTGTTCCTAAATTGATCAGCTTCAATACAAATCAGTGGCTTTTGTTTTGTGGCTGTCCAAGATGGACCCACGCTCTTGGAACAAACTCCTCTAACAGGTAGAAACATCACCAGCTCTCTTGAACTTGCTTTCCTTCCAAGGTGACTCAAAAGTATTCGCTTTGGCATCTTGTCCTCTGCATGTTCTTCTTAAAATACGTCAATGCTGTTACTGCAGCTGGGACAAAATAAAGCATCACAGGATGGATCCCAGACAGAGCTTACAATCCCTAATGGGTTCAAAAGCACCTGGCACTTACCCTGCAGTTACACATGCAGGTCACCTGCTCAGTGCTGGAGGAAGGTGAAACAGCTCAGGATGGACCCAAACGAGCCAGTTGACTGAGCAGGAAACTTCCAAAACCAGTCAGAAAGACCAGTCTCATGGAGGAGAGAGAACACAACTCAGGCAATGTTTATGTGGCTGGGAAACACCTAAAGAGGCACTATTCTGCTTCAGCAAATTGAAATAAAGGAAAACCTATGCCGCCTGTGTTGCATTTAGGCCAATTTAGAGGTAATATATTTACTCTGCATCAGACAAGTAACTGTGTAGTTAAATAGCTATTATAAAAGGCATCTGTGCCAGGCAGCTACTGTCTGGCTCTCATGAATCACTGTCCTTTTCAGGGTAATCTGATCAGTGTCTTAATCATCTGACCATTATATGGGATACGTATTACAAGGAGCAGTTAAGTTGCGTTAGAGTTGACCAGTTCATCAACACCAGCAGTTCAGCCCTGCTGCTCGTACAACCTTCAGAGGCAGAGTCCAGCTCTCTGCAAGTAGCTTCTTCAGCCAGCATCCAAGCAGAAATCATTTTGGGAATGATGCCTTTCCTAAACATTAAAACACTACAAGCAGTGAATGTTTGGTAGTCCGTGGCTCTTGGGGAAAAGTAAGCACTTTTCACTGCTGGGGAGAGCCCATTTGTTTCCCCCAGCACAGTGTTGTTAAAACCCCCAACATTATGGTGGGATGTTTCTATTCAAATTATTTTAAGATAGCGTAATGGCTAAGCACAGCCAAAAGAGAACTTCAGTAGAATTTGAGTACATGTAAGAGTCTGATCCTATAGGCAAGGCAGCAAGTGATCAGTAGTTTTAACATCAACTACTTCAACATGAAGCCACGTTTCACTCCCTAGCTCTCTCAAGCCCAAACTGAGTATATCTGAAGTGAAGGATCCTGTGGATGGTCTCAGATCCTATGTAAACACCCATCCAGCATTTCGGGCCCTCCTTAGACACTGTGTCAGCCCAGCTGTCACTTAAAAACCTTCTCAGTGTTTCCCTCTCAGTAGGCCAGTGCCACTGTGGTTCTGATCCCATCCTGGGGTACTTCACATGCAGGATGCTGGGGCTTGAAGACTATCAGCATTTTTATCTGGCTTCACAGAAGGTGACCCACGCTTTTTTTAGCACGCTCTAAGCACGCATCACCGGCTTTTTGGCACACTCGCTTTTGACTTATCTCAGTAGGCAGGTGCAGTTCACATCTCTGTGACTATTTATTGCTCTGCTTTCCTTTTGTTCATCAATTATCCAAGCAGGTACGTCGCCTTTGAGAGTTTTATCTTTTAACCACTTCCGCCAAGAAGGACTAGAGATGAAATACTTCTCTCAGGTACAGGCAGAATACTCAGAAATGGTGGGTGTAAAGCCTTTAAACATAAGTGCAGCACTGTCTGTGGGAGCAGTAGGTATGTAGAGATAGGCACGATCGCCTCGCTTTGCTTTGTACTCGCACTGCTACTAAAGCAAGGGGAAGGGGCTGTAAGACCTCAGTGACTGCATCCCCAGATCCATGGTGGCTGAAGCCAAAGACAACGAGAGAAAGGAGGCGAGCAGGTAGTTTGCAGTTTGTTTTCTGCACGTACTCCCAAGCCGTAACTTCAAAGTTTTGGTACACACCACGTTCTGTGTTGTCGGAGCCAATTAAAGCAAATAGTTTTCCTTAAAAAAGAATGGGAATTATTTTAAAATAAACATTTTACTATGCCTTCATAACACTGAATCTTCTTGTACAGTCATGTTTTGTACCTAGGGAGTTCTCAAAACATTTATTAAAGCTTTGCTTAATTTGATTGCGTATATTTGCAGTCCTTTCATGCCTTAGTGATTCTGTCTCTTTGACATATTCCCTTTAACATGTGCGCCTCATGAGATATCTTTTAAAAAAATGTGATCCTGCATGAACAAACATAGTGCACTTCTCAACAGTGCCAGGCCTGATCTATCCCAAGAAAGCCACACTGTGCTGTTTGCTCACAAGAACACGTTTGTTACCCTAAAGTTAAATTAACTATTAAAAAAAAAAAAAAAAAAATCAAGTTACCAGCTATTTTCAGCCTTATGTTAGAACCTAGGTTACTCTGCTGATCTCCACTGCAAGAAGAGTGATTAAAATTTGTTGCCCAGGTCACAGTACTAGAGCTAGATGGCAGTTGTTCATCAAAGTGACTTCTCAAAAGAAAACTCTGTTCCTAATAAATTCCACAGCAAGTTAGAAAGAAAGATTTCAGTTCCGGCTGGTTCCACTTGAACTGAAACATTGAATTTGCTGAACTGAATTGAAACATGTAATCTTGAATTGGTCTGACATTAAATTGCAACTCATTTAGCAATGAAATATCTCATGGGAATTTAGTTCCTGTATTTCACATGTATGTCCTGTGTGTAAAATTGGACTTGCTACGGTCTCTCCTTCAGCTAAATCACACAGACATCCCAAGACAGAAAGGATCCCAGTGCCTCACAGGAGATGGTGCCTGGCCAGCACGCACGGGCTGTATGATCTTAGAAAGCAGAACTCATGAGGCTCTACCGCACTTTAGCAAGGTGTAATTCATTCTGAGAAAAGCACAACACAAGATGTTTTTACATCCTGAATTCAAAGCCCTCCAGTATTTTCCACTAATTTTGCTTTAAGTGAATTGAGATGAAAACAGACTTTGAAACATCACTTTCTTAGCAGGTGGAGGGTCCACGCAGCTGCAGCCAGCTCTGCCCATAGCAATGCAAGAGCCCCTCGCACCGCTTCAGGGATCAGCTCACACGGTGCCGAGCAAGCGGCACGAGCGATTTCAGGTAGGCAAACTGACATTACTGTAGTCCAGCTTCAGGCTGAGCACTGCAGAAGGTTTTGCGTACAAGTAAAAGCATCGCGGTTCAAATCCAGGTATCGTAGGTCCCCTGCAATCTGCTGACCCGTCCTTCTCTTTCCCTGCATCCTCTCACAGGACAAGACGGCATGAAGCACCGAAGGAGCCACATCCCCCAGCTCTCAGCTCTGTTGTTCTGCTCTTTTGCTGACCTAAACCACCAGGAAGGGTTTCTCCCCTTTGCTGTAGGAAGCCAGAGTCACCCAGACAGAAGCATTGGTGAGTTAAGCGTGAACCCAACTCAACTGCCCACTTCCCAGTAACATCCCTCCTCTTACGTCAAGGAGGGACCCTGACAGCCCCTCTGCTGTTTTGCTTTGCCCGGCAATGCCAAACCAAGATACTTGGGATCTCCTGCCTCCAGTTTTGCCTCTTGCCCAAACACCCCTCTCAGCTCACAAGCTACTGAGCTGGCGTTTTGGGAGGCGTGCAGGGAAAGTTTGTGTGTTGAAGTCAGTAGGTTTACTCTGGGGGGGCTTCGACACAGTCTTTCCTCAAGCAAACAAAATAGCAGAAGTGAAATTGTGAGTAAATTCCTGACATTAAGAGCAGTACTGACCTGGGATTCCTCATCGAGAGGAGTTATTAGAGCAGTTGTAGGGGATGCCCTGAAAAAAAAAATCTCATGATTGTGATCTCACCATGAGGTTATTAAAAGATCCTTATCCTCCCAAGAGAGGAAGTAATCCTCGCAGCAGGCAGGCTCTTGTCAGGGACATGCAGTTGCCCATGTTGCCTGTTGGTCAGCCCCAGGAGGGAAGGGCACATGCTTAGTGTCACTGGGAATTTACCTTCTTCATGCCTGCGTCATGTCACGGGTGATGGCCTTTCTCTTCAGTTCTTTTTCTGGAGAAAAAAAAAAAAAAAAAAAAAGGCAGTTTTACCAGATTGGCATCTGCTCTGCACTAAAGCAGCTTCCTCAACCTGCAGTCCAGGAATTGAGCTGTGACGAGGGAAACGTACCCAGAGACGCAAGTGGGGAAAGGTCAGGCTGGCAGAAACGCAGACACTCTGCTTGCTGCCGCTGAGGCGCGGAGGCTGAGCTGGGTCATCGGCTGCTGGCCGTGTGTGCTGCTGGTTCCTCCGTCCCCTCAGCCCTCAGGTTGGGGCTGGGGGGCTTTCCGTGAGACTTACTCCATTTTGTTTGCTCACACTACCAGGTCCGTTTGTATATGGAGGGACCTGTGACGAGCAAATGGATCCTTTCTGGCCTCTAACCTGAAAGAGACAGTGGTCACCCCAGAATGACAGGTGGGAAAAGGAGAGGAGATTAAAAAAAATAGGAAGAAAAACTCCTGGGATGTTGCAGGAACTATGCATGGCCACTGGTTATGTCTAGAGAGGGTTTTGAAGCCTTCCCTGTACTCATTCCCACACAGGTGGGCAAACTGCTGGGAAGCTCCCACAGGATTTCAAACGCTAGTGAGCAATGAATTGTTTAGGGAAATAAAGAGATAGTATTATGTCTCCTAAAAAGAATTGAGGGTTAAAGTGTCTACTGACCATACAGCAAGCATCCTTCCTGTGAGCCTATGTTGTCATGTTCAAAAGATGTAAGATTTAACCCAATCCGCTGCGGTCTTTCAAAGAAAACTGGATATAGAAATGGGGAATAATCCCATCAGTGGTTACTCCAAGAAGAGCCCATCCAGTCCTCTCTATCACAGATGTGGCACTCTTCATCCCTGGGCTTAAAAAAAAAAAAAAAATCATATTGTGATTTTTCACCCTGTTTCTGTCCTTACTGTCACTCTTTCTGGTTTAGCTTCCCCTCCCCCAAACTGGTGCCAGGATTAAAATGGCTTTTTCTTGCCTTTTTAACAGAATTGAGTGAAAAAAGCTAATTGAAACTACCTGTTTACAGAAATTATAGACTTTTACAAGTCACAAGTGAAGCTGTACGTGATCATTTACAACAAAATAAGACACCAGCCCAATAACTGCAAAACCACTTCAAAAAAACCCCTTGAAGATGTGGAAAAAAAAAAAAGTGTCAAAGTGAAAGAAGGGAACTGAGAACAAAAACAGTGAGACAGACCTAAACCAGAGCAGGATTCATGTTTTCAAGCCTAGAGTCTAGTAGCTGATCTCCACTTGGTTATCAGTACAAATCTCACTGGGGAGAGATTTGCAAGAATCACTCTCAATAATACTCTGCATACATAGGGGAGACTTCAAATCCAGGAATCAAAGCACTTAATTAAGCGTTCAAAACCTTGATCAAGTGTTGCGGACTCCTTCAAGGCATGAACGAGTATGGCTGCAATCAGTCTGAGATGAAACAGGGACTCGCTGGACGCCTGCCCGGGAGAACGGAGTGCAATTACAGCTCGTTTGTCCATCTAACATGATTAAACACCCCACTTCTGCAGTACAGCAATTGCAGTTTATATCCAAGGTGCCCAGAGAGCTTAAAGCCGATTTCCAGCCTCTGCTGAAGTTGTACGGGCATTTATTACAGCACTCACGCCTGCATTTCTCTGTCTAGGTAGGCAGTAGGAGTCACCGAGAACAGACAGCAAAGCCAAGGTTCGAATCCAGAATTCCCTGCCCTCAATCTCTAACTGCGAGAAGAACCGTTCCTGACAGCGGTGGGCTTATTGACCGCCGCAGTCGCCTGTCCCCTTTCCCGACAGGAAGCAATTTAGCAGCAGTAGTGCCGTGTATGTTATGCAAGTACTGAATTAAAGATGTGGAGCATTATACCCAGTCCGGTGGAGATGCTACCGTGACGCAATGCTAACAGGCTGAAGATGGTTTCTGCTCAAGGTGAGATCGAAAACAGTAACAACAAACACATTCCTAGCTCACAGCAAGTTCACACGCGAGCACAAAATCTGTAATGGACCGAAGACAGCAGTTTGCAGTCTCGGGCTTCCAAGAGCAATAGGTTACCAAAGGCAGATTCCGAAGCCTAACGACTGCAGTACACTTTACCTGCTACTCACGAGGTGCTGCAGGTCACTTGGCACACAGCAGCTATCTCACGGTAAAATCCTAGAAGGGCCCAGCTCTGTAGTTTTTAATGCAATACAGTTCAGAGACAACAAAACTGGGTTGTTTGTGCTAACTACTGCACCCACGTCTCATCTCCACAGCACTGCGTGAGCCAAAACACTAGTGTATCCTTGTTACTTTGCTGTGAAATCCTGCCCTTCCTTACCAGAGGAGATAGTTTGTGGTATAAAGCACTGACAATATGAAAGTTATTCAACACTTGCACTCAAAAATCCCAGAAACCATTACTAACAAACTTTGCACTCTGAATTCATTTTTTTTTTTTCCTTAAGTGTACAAGGTTATACTCATAAATTAACATGCATGAACAAAAGTGGATTGGTTAAATTGCATTAAGCCCACGCAAAGAGACTCTTATTCAGAATTAATGTGATCTTAAGTCACTGTAGCTTAATTCACATTGAAAGTTAAATTAGTGTAACTATAAATTACCCTTATTGACTAATTGAATCAACTGTGGCAGGATTACTGAGCAGGGTCATCTCAAGTTATCCAAGAGCAAAGTGGAAATTACATCAGTTTGCCTGGGAAAACAAGTCATACCTGCAGTGAGAGACGGATGGTTTTCCTTTCCAAACAGGAGACGACCTGTGCTGGGCTGCAAGATTCTTCCTGGAGCTTTTCCTATGATCAGCCCACACAAACCTTTGCTGGTGCAAAAGTGGTTTTACACTCTTCTCTTTGGTCGCATTTATCCAAGAGCAACTTAAACATAAAACCTAGGGCTAATATTTTAATTTCTGCCATTTGTGGAGGGATGTGGCTTCAGACTGGTTCCATCTTCTGGTACAAGACATGGAGAGAGTCGCTCAAACCACCATCCAGCAGTGCTTTCATGAAGGCAGTGCTGGAAGCCTGAGCCTTCCCCACAGCATATACCACCTAAAGCTTCACCTACACTCCAGTAAAGCGCTTCTCTCCATTTCCTTAGGAGGTATCTTGTCTGTAAACAACCTTTCTCAATGCCCCTATGCACAGAATTCTTCCAAGGGATCCCTTTGTCACAGATGAAGCATTTTTCGCTACAGCTCGCTCTTGTTAGAAAGTTGGGAAAAGAAAAGATAGATTCCAAGTTCTTTTTAATGCTTTTAATTTCTATTTGCCATAATCTGTGTGAAGCTAGAAACCCATAACTGCTACTCACAGTCAAACAGAGGCATGCAAGTAAGTCAGTTTGCATACATTACGTGATGCGTTGGTGTAACCAGCAGCCTTACAAGGTGTGGGGAGCTGAATTCACAGCCTGGATAATTGTGTAGTTTGAAGTCCTGATCACAGTCATAAAAAACGTGTGCTGCAACAAATACTGTTGCTTCTGGCTGGCGCTTACTAGATATCATGCAAAAAAAGGGTAAGAACTGCTAGCAATTTGCAACCAAGGGTAAGGCTGGGTGTTTTTTCCCGTAATCCAAGCGTCTGCAGGCAGGCGGTGGCAGGGAGGGTAAGAGGGACTCCTGGTGGCAGCGTTCGTTCCAGCTCGTCCACCTCGGCAAGCACATAACCTGCACCAATCCTCGTCTTGAATCGGTGACGAGGAGTATTTTTCTCAATATTGCAGCAGTTAGGACTGCTGGGAACGCTTGCCAGTTCAAAGCATGGAAGGAGAGGTAAGCAAAGGAGGAGAGCAAGGACAGTGCAGACTTAACAGCCCTGTGCCAGCACAGGGTTTTTAGATTGATGGCTGATCTGAAGGCATTTTCTTTAAGTAGCCTTTGATAAATCGAGAAAAAAAATCCAAAATAGCTTTTTTTTTCTTTTTAAATAAAAAGCAAAGCCTGCCTAGCTGGGGGTTTAGGATAAAGCCTGGGAGGAAGAAGAGGAGAAATAAACCATCACTGACTCCTTGAGACAGGGTAGGCACAGAAGCTGGTCTGCAAGCAGAGCACTTACAGCTGGTGAGAAATGAGAAAACACATCACGGGACAGATGAGAGACCTCATCGAATGCCTGCTTTGAACTGAGCAGAGAGGGGGCCTGAACCCGGCTCCCCATAGCCCAGGAAAACATACCATACTGCTCCTCAACAGCCAACCCCCCCCAAAGCTCCCTCACTCCGAGCTTTATTGCCACACAAGCGCGTGTGTCTCGGGGTTAACCTCCCCTCGAAGGGCCCTAGACGCGCTCCACCCGCCCCGAGGTTACGGTGGAAACGGGGTCTTCCGACTTCTGCTCAAAGCTGCTGTGCATCGGTGCAACACGATGCTTTGAAGGGCAGCTCCTATTTCCTTGCATACAGCAAGCTGCCCTGGCTGCCCATCTGTGCCAGGGTTTGGTTTTACTTTGATATTTTATCCCTCTCAAGCTCCATTAATCCGTTTTATTTCTATCATAGGAATAATCCTTTTTGTAAGCACAGCTTCCACAGTTGAAGTCCTCGCTTTGCTTGAAGCAGATTAGCTTTGCAAGACTATCCCACGTGATGCACAGGTGATTATTTTT
Organism: Pandion haliaetus; assembly: GCA_013401275.1. Taxonomy (NCBI): domain Eukaryota; kingdom Metazoa; phylum Chordata; class Aves; order Accipitriformes; family Pandionidae; genus Pandion; species Pandion haliaetus. Next base: position 100,948 of record VYZV01011646.1, read on the forward strand.
TTTGTAAACCCTTGTTTAGTTCCTCCAGAAGCTTTTTTTTTTTCCCCCCTAAAGTTTAGCTGCTACACGAACATGAGACTTTTGTCTTTCACAGGAAGCTAACCTCAATCACATATGTAGGTTAGTCCTTTGAAAGGGTATTTAGGTGCATTAAGCTCTTAAGAGGCTAAGTCCTCTGGATTCCTCTAGGAGTGAAGCACTTTGCCTGTCAATTTGCTTTTGAACAATCTCACAAGGTGCCTAGTTTGTATTTTAACATCCAAATACCTTTCAATATTTACGCTTTGGGACCTGCTCCATGCTATGTGCCTGTCGTTAATATTCCAGTTTTGTAGGTCAGAAGGTTTTTGGGATGATAAAAATCTTAACAGTTACATTAACACAAAAAAACCCCCCAAACCAAAACAACAAAAAACTTTAGAGCAATCTTTTTTAACCCAGGCTTCTTAATGACTTTTACTAAGTGTATTTTTGTGGTGAGATAAAAGCATATTTTTGAGAACTACCCAATACAGAAGAGAACCTTTGCCTACTTGATTTTACCTGCAGAACAAACCAAACAGCAAACAGCAGAGCCGTGGTGATGTCAGAGGTCACAAAGCATGAGTCAGACTCAAAAAAAGCCTGTTTTTTCTTGAAGAGAAAAACAAACCAAAGAAAACAACTCCCTCGCCATGATGCAGTGTTTTGGATTTGCCTCTTCATTTCCTCGTCAGTCCCCTGTGGGTGTGGAAGACTCCCCAGCTCCCAAGCACCCCGTGGGAGATGGCTCAGCCCCCCCAGAGGGGACCCCCAGCCTCTGCCTCCAGCAGCACAGATGCCCTCAGCGGTCCCCACACCACCCCAGATCACCGGCATGCACCCACACTTACCCCCACGGGAGGAGTCAGGGGACCCTCACCGCCGCTGGAGGGAGAAGGAGCCCCGGGACTCCAGGAGCTTGCACCCACTTGCCAGACGAAGCACACAAGAAACGGAGGAAGCAGAGGGCTAACTCCAGCAAGCCCAGCAGCAAAGGCACAACAAGCTGGTGGGCTGTATCTGCTCCATCTTCCTCGGGGGAGGGTTTCAGGTCCTGCTGAGGACCTCCAGGTGGGCGTGCTGGCTCATCAGGAGCCCCAGTTAGCCGCTCTCCATCAGAGGTGCTGGTAGCCAGTGAGCTGGAGGTGTTGAGCAGGCACCAGGCTCCTCTCCTGCATCTGGTCCCTGATGCTCATGTCCCTCACGGGCAGCTCTGCCAGCACCACGGGGGCCGGTCAGTGTTCAAACGGTACCCGCTGGGCATTTGTTCTGGAGGTTTTCATGTGCTCGGAGAAGTTATTTTACCCTTGAAGATGACACCTACTCATGCGGGTACACACCCTAAGCTGCAACACACCCTGTCTTTGCCAATAATTACAGTTATTTACATACACCTTGAGAATATGTAGCAGATGAAAAGCACAGACGGCCTTCAAAACCCAAGGCTGTTGCACAGGTAAAAGCTGTTGCACAAGCAGCATTTGCAGCACCTGAGGTGTGGAGTCTCCTCCTGCTCCTGCACCAACTGACACCACCTGAGCCCCTGTGTGGTCAGGCCCCCAGTCCAGGCGGCAGCTGGTATCATTTAAGAAATCAAAGCTTTATGTTGGCAGCAACAATCATTCAAGAATTTTTCAGAAGAGCAAAATGCAGTAAATAGATCTTCAGATGCGTACCTTATGATGTAAAGCAATCTCTGTATCATCAAAATGCTTTGTTAAAGGGAGCTCAGCTGGTGGGAACACCACTTCCATTAGCTTCCTCAAGATGTATTTTTCTAAAAGCAATCCTTTTAATTGCTGGAAATGGAAACTTCTAAAATGCAATTTAACTAGTACAACTGCAAGTGCTGAAACGTAATAGCAAGAACAACTTGCTCACTCTTCCAAGAAACTGAAATTTTGAATTTAAAATTACTTTAAGCAGGTTTCACTGCTTCCATTTTTTAAAACCCAAATTAAGGAGCAGCCATGGTTTCTGTTTCCTCATAAGGGGTGTTCGTGTCCACCTTTGCCAAAAAAACACATTAGTATTGGAACTCCTACTTTTCCTTAAAAGATGAGGAAAATACAAGCCTTCTCACATATGTAGCTCATTGTGTGACAGTGCTCATCAGAGAGAAATCACCAGTGGCAGCCTTCCTTTCTTCCTCATTTCTATTGTGTTTTGCAACAGTCCTTTCAGCAGCAGTCTCTGGCAGGTAAAAGTGACCGGGTGTTTGCAGACTTGAGTAACCTGTAACCTTCTTTGTAGGAATTGATTTTATTGTCCACATCTATGTTCTCCTTCAGCACCAGAACCGGCACGTTCAGATTTGCCCACTGGGGAAAAGAAGGTACAGTGCAGAGCCTGGCACACATTTGTTAGGGGAGGGGTTAGTCTAATATCTACAGTAAGGATTTAAATTATTCTCTAGTATTACACTAAATTATACTATTTCATGGAAAAACCAGCACACCCTAAGAACTAGAGCAGGCACTTGAACAAGGAACTTCCACTCGGCACAAACTGCCAAAAGGTTTGCTGATCTTGGAGTATGAAATGAAATTGTAAACTACAAGGTAGAGACTCTGAAGAAGCTATTTAGTACGTGTACGAGAGTGCCCAATTTAATAACTGCTTCCAAGCAGAAATAAAGGCCCAGATCAGCTCATGAAATCTTGTGAACTCAAGAGAGCGCACAACAGTTAATCAGCAGAGAAAGTTGGCTTCAGGTATTAAGTATTTGGACACTTGCATCTTCTCCTTCCTATCTTGCAACTATGATACTTTTTGTAAATTCCTACCTCTCAGCCCTTTAGGTAGGAAATTTTACTTGGCTTAAAGTAACATGAGAATTATTTCCGATAGCTTGGAGGGAAGTGGTTAAAACCTCACAGGCAAAGAGACTACAAGCTCACCAATACTCGCATTATTTCCTCTACAAATTCTCCCACTCATTGGCTTTTAAAGTCAACAGCCATCATCAGAGATCCTTCTAGACAGAGCCAGCATTTCAGCAAAAGCTTAGAGCAACTCAGGAATTTTTACTGTGGTTTTCAAAGTGCTTTTGCAGCTTTTGTAACTTTTTGCATGTAGTGTATTTCAGTACCAAATTCCTTGGTTTTATCCTCCTCTGGGCTTAAGATGGAGAACAGCTGATGAAAGCCCTACATCAAATACAGGCACTACCTTAAAAGACAAGAACCAGACCACTGTAAGTTTAAAAAAAACCAAAAGTGGTGGATTTTATTATTTTTAAACCACTTAAAAAAACCCCCCAAAAAACCAAAAGGATTTAAAAAACATTACCATCCAATATACCCACTATTCTGTAAAAACATACTAGTTTACTGAAGCATATCCATCATGTGTTCTCTTGTAAAGTCATGGAACGGCTTGTATCTCATTGCAAACAAGTGTATTCTTTTCTTCAGTAGGACTTCTGCTTATATAGGGCAAAACGTGGCCTTTTCAGTACATTTGTAGAGTTCCCAGAGCTTTAGAAAGCTCAGGGCAAACAAAACTGGTTTTTGGTTTTTTTTTTTTTACCATTTGTGCCATATTAGCGACTGCCTGCTCAGAGAACACGTTTAAATGCTCTCCTGCTTCGTAGTTTGCTGTATCTCTGGCTGAGATCACACCAGGATATCGTAGTAGCAAATACAGGAGTTAAATGGTAAAGAGAAGCAAAGACTGTTGTTGAAAAGAATCCTGCATCACAGAGAAAACCCTAAGATACATCGTTTACCTCAAGATGACTCTACTCAGTCCTTCGGAAGTGGATCTCCTGAACTGCTGCATGCAGAACATGAGCAAGTTTTCATCGCTGCAGAACAGCTACTCTATAAAAGACAACAAAGATTACACCAAAAAAAACCCTAAGACCAAGTCTTTCAGCCTTATTTAGGAGCACTACTCACGAGTACTGAATGCTTTCTGCAAAAGCAAAGAACTGGGCAGCTGCAGTAGACTTCCTTGCTGGCAAGAACTGAAGCAGTGGTGGCAACGCACGCTAGACTGCTGTGGGTTTTTTTGGTTTTGTTAGATGGAGGAAATGCTCTAGGTGATACCCAGTTAGGTGATACCCAGTACAGGCATCATGTCTTTGCTTAATAGTAATGTCAACTTTAAGACGCCTCATCAACATTCTGACGTCTCTAGAAAGCGAGCCCATTAACCACATTTCTCAACTGTGCTGCTTTATCAGCCTCCATGACCACAGCACTAGCGTCCCGGCTGCAGACGTCACGTTGCACTAACCAGTTGTGCTGGGGCAGAGGCAGCCCCTCAGTAAAGGCAGGTCAGGAGGGCTACAGCAGAGAGGTGACTCACACCTGCATCTCACTTCCACCACAAATGAACCAGAATGGCCTTTGAGAACAACTACAATTTCACTGTGGTCATGTAACTAGAAGAAAGGGAGAAGGCCTGATTTCTAATACAAAACCCAAAACCAATGCTTATCTTTCTAGGGAAGAAATCCCAAGCAATAGTAAGTGCCTCTCCATATCGTAACAGCTGTGTTTAGAGCCATGAGGTTTTCTTTTCTCTCTGCTGCAAGATCCCCTTTGCCCCTAAAGGGCCCTTTAAGTCACTATGCTGATAATCTGACATTATTAAAACCCAGTATCCTTTGGAGACAAGCGATACAGGCAAGGAAGATACAAAAGCCGTGTAGCACATTTTGAAATCAAAGCAGTACTTCATTAAAGAGAGACACATGAAATGAGTCATTATTTATTCTTTCTTCTCGCTATCCTCAGTGATAGGGTCTGCAGGAGGCTCTTCAACTGTCGCGCTATTGCTCTCTGAACCAGTGTTGCTATCGCTGGTTCCCTCCTCTGCAGTGCTATCGACCCCTTCTTGGCCGCTCTCCTTATCATCTGGGGTAGATGTTCCTTCTTCACCATTCTGCTGGTTTTCTGTGCTCTCTTCTGGGTGAGGCTCTTCTGTAATAAGAGATGTCTCAGTGTCATTTACATGCCAATACATTATTTAGGTTGTGCAATTAGCATGTAGGAAGAAACAGAATCTGTAATAAATCCAAGCACTCTACAGCAGTTATTTCTGCCACTTAGCACAGGCAGTAGCAGGCACAGCTCTGAAAGACCTCTCAGTGCTCTGGATGTACATGGTCCTGCCACACAGCATCCTGAAAGTCACCTGCAGCTGCCTGACCTCAGAAGTCTAGCCACAAGAAAGCTATGTGCCTTGTTAAACCAAAGCACTAGAATTCAAACTCCTTGGTCCCCTTTCCCTTACGCTCATGCTGCTACAGCAATGACTCACTGAGGTATTAGCCACAGATACTTTTAAACACAGCAGTATTTTCTAATGTCACGGTACAGAATACCAAAAGCCTGCAAACCAGCTACTAAGAGCACCGTGGAAAGAAGTGCTGTTCTATCATCCTTGCTAGACACTGACACTGGGACAAGGAAATACTCTCAGTTGCTCCTAGCTAACCAATCTCTAAAAGGTGAGTTAGGTTGAGAAAGCACTTTTTCCCCCCCTCGGGTACATTACACACACAGCATTACATAGGGCTTTGTGGTATCTTACTCTCTCTGCTTTTAAAAAAGAGCAATTTAATGAGAAGGCAGCAAACACCTGTGATCACCAAGATGAAGTTAATTCGGAACTATTCTGAACGTTGTTCTTCTGAAGCCTTCCTTCCAACTAACAGCAAAAATACAGGGCACTCCTCCTGGCTAAGCTGGGCCTCTACAGAGGTACTTTAATGCTGATCCTTCGAGGATTCTGAAGCTGGTCTTCAAATGCAGTTACCTGTCTCCATCGGAGCACTCTCCTCTTCTTTCTTCTCCTCTATCTTGTTAGCTGCCTGTTCTTCCTCAGCTGCTATATTATTTTGACTGCGTTCGGCTTGCTCAGCTGCTTCTTTTTCCCTCTCCTCCTGCCTCTTGCGAGCCTGTTCCTCAGCTTGAGCAATTTCAGCTGCAATTTTTTCCATGTCCACTTCCACCTTCAAACTGCATAACTAGCAAAACCAAAACAAAACAAAAAGAATGCTCTTTTACTACCTCAGTTACATTGAAAAACAAAACATCAGTAAAACCCAATTATGAGTTCAGTATTTCTACATGCAGCATAATCCTTTTGATTTGACAAAGTTTGTATCAAAAGCTTCAGTAACTAGGGAGGGAGAGACAAGCATATTACACACACAAAAAAAAAAGGGGGGAGAAAAAGAACCTAAACTTCGTTATTTGGCCGCAACCAAGGACAGAGCAGTATGGTCTCCATAGCAGCTTTAGGCCACCTTCCTTGTGCTGCTCTCTAGTGAGCTCAACCAGTCAAGCCTGAAGGCACTTTTAAACTGTACTGGCTGAATGTCACCACCAAAGGTCACTGAAGGAACAGGAAATAATACAAATACTGCGTGCTTTCTAACANNNAAATACTGCGTGCTTTCTAACACTCACGTACTAGGACACTGCCATCATCAGTTGTGTAATTATACATAATTGAATACAGAACTAAACAGAAGCGGGTAGAGCATTTGTACAATGGGTAACTAGCAGATTCCTCAGAATAAATGGAGAAAAGTGAGAATTGTACCCTTTTAAGCTCGTTGTTAAAGGATTCTGTGCTTTCCAAAAACTTCCTCTTCTTTTCCTGGTGACGCTCTTCAATTTGCAGAAGCTCAGCTTCTAGTTTACGCTGGAAGTGAAATAAATGGGAAGAACGTTACTATGCAGTCATCTGAAGAACTGGACAAAGTTTACAGCTGTGTACAAAAATATTTAGACCAGTATTTTAAAATATACCCATATTATATATAAACACATCCTTATGCCTTCCTTCATCTAATACCCAGTAGCTAAGAAGTTCATATTGAAAAGTATGAACAATAAATGGGTCTGTGCAGTAATTCAGGATTAGCTAGGCATATTATAAATGAAGAACAATATGTACTTGAGGTGAACCTTCCAGCATAAAATCTACACATTTTCTTTCATATT
>VYZV01011648.1:0-37529 GCA_013401275.1 Pandion haliaetus
GCCAGGTGCTTAGTATAATCATTCCTAATTATCCTTAGCAATATAGTCAGAGATAATTCTCAAATATTGTTTAGCCTTAATGACTGCTTTAAACTATTATGCTTTGTTCAGTGTCTCAGTTAGGTCATTTATGAATGTACACATCAGTACCGTGATTAGAATTGCATCTACATTGACAAAATATCCTGTTCTCAAAGTACCAAATGTTGCTTGCTTTATTTATTAGTGATTTATTTAGGTTACCCCTTGAAGTGGTTTGTTTGTTTATTAAAATATATTCAGACGGGAAATATTTTGAGCAAAGTCATATGCCTTGTCTCAAACTAGGGCATCTCAGACAGCCATAACAATAAATATTGTTTTTTAACTCAATGATAGAAGCATGTTATACTTGAGCATTATAAATAAATCAGTACATAAAGTTTTGAAATATGCTATAAAATCTTAACAGTTTGCTGACATGATTATTTCCACTTTTGTGCTGTAGGTAATTTCTAAAGAAAGCAAACACATATGGAAAGGATACCATTAAGCACTGAGAAGCTTTTGAAGCGGCTATAAAATGTGGTCCTGCCTCTCCACTCACACTGGGATGAGTAATTCCATGGAAACCGATCAAAATATGTCAGTGTATTTCCATTACAAATGAGAGCAGAATGATGCTCCAAACAGCTCCAGGTCAACTTCTTCAAGGATAGGACTTAAGAATATGTGAAATAAGCAACTCCCCTCTAAAACACAAGCTACATGCAGCTGAAGCGCACAGTATTTTGGGGGGTTTCTATGGTAAACCACATCAACTCTACTTAGATCAAGGCCTTATAGCCTTGTGTCATCAGGGTATGAACCAAGGAAAACCCAGACATGGTTGAACGCTGAGAAGTCATGGTCTCTGGAGTCCTACTGCCTATTGCTCTCGGGCAGCTGCTCTGATGGGTCTGTCAATTAGAGGGGACCCTGGGCTTCTGCACTCCTAGATCCACTCTAAATACAGAAATAATGCAGAAGTTCCCTGAAGATAGTGCTAAAAGGTGTCTAGCATAATTTGCTGGTTTTGAAAAGCAAATAAACATGCTTCTGGGCACACATGTCAACTTCCTCAACTGCTGCTGTTCACATCTTAATAAAGATCATGCAGTACATTGCATTCTTTCACACACACAGTCTGCCGTGGAGCTTTTGATAATAAGCTATTAAGTTTGGAAGAACGACATCACCTGAAGTGAAAATGCTAACTTTTAACTTAAAATGTCCCTTTTGACAATTTAAATACAATTTTTTTAAAAGTAACTGGGTCTGAAGGCTCTGGCCTGTGACTCTCAGGATATTCAGCAGACAGGCACCCAGTGACTTCCATTACACAGTATTACAAGTCTTCCATCCCTTTTTAGCTATAACAAAGCAAGAGAAAAGGAGAAAGGAGAGGTACGAGAAAAACACATTGATAGTAAATTAGTTAACATCTGTATGTTGACATTTAAAACAGAACTTTCATTTAAAAACACTGTTCTTGGAGGTAACAGAGCTGGTAAAACCTTTGCAGGAAAATGAATAAGGATCTTTCTCCAACAGCTCAAGGCCACAGTTTACTGGCATATTGTTCTGATTTGCAGCAGAGAAGCTCCATTCATTGACTCCTGACCTTGAGAAAAGGAGTCAGAGAGACAAAAGAAGCCAGAAATCTCCACCTTGCTATTTACCTTTCCATGGCTCCGTATGAGCACTCTCAGTGAGGCTGAGATCTAAGCAGTAAACTGCCCAGGGAAGAGAGCTTGCCTTGTCATAAAGACAGACAACCTGGAAACTACAGTACAGAAAATGCACATATTTTCCATCAGATTGGGGAATGGAGAAAGAAATCAAATCAAGAACTAAAGAACTTAATGGCATTTTTCAATGTTTCTTCACTTCTTTCCACCACTTAAACAGGTAGCATTTCAACAAAACCATTAATAAATATTTCCTCTGCCCAAATATTCATTTCTCTCTACCCAACCCCAGCAAGAGGTCACGGCAATGAAGTTCTCTTGCAGCTCTTCTTACAGTGCATGGAGGACATAACAATAATCCAGAGTTTTAAGGAGTTTGCACTCTGCTGTGAGGTGTAAGAGAGCAGTAAATGAGCTCATTTACTGTATTCCAGAAGCAGTTTAGTCACAGAAGTTTGGAGTGCTACCCAGACTAACTAGAAGAGCTGAAGCTGTGGCTTGATTATGGCTCAGTTTTGATCTAGTGCTAAATGAGCAACTACCAAAGGGAAATCCCAATGTCACTAAGTGCAATGAATACATATCACTGATTTCAGCAGGTTTAGGACTTTGCCCTTTTGTCCTGAGTGATGTTTTGGGCCTTTGGGGAATTAGATGCTCACATAAAGTTACAATACCAAGCTCAATTTATAACAGAAAGGGATTTCTAATCAAGTCACTAATCTCAATCAATCCAAAACACTCAGCATTTGCAAAGTTAATATAAACAGTCTACCAGCAGAAACTTTGCATTCTCAATACTACTTTTTACATCCTTGCACTTAGATTTCAATAAGTATCTTGGTAACATATTTTGAAAAGGTATATAGAGAAATATCCACACTTGTTATTTACAGTGGGAAAAAAAAAGTTTAGAAAACCCACATGAAAGCTACATGTGAATACAACTCATTAACAGCTACATGTGGCTGACAGCAAGACTCAACTTTGCCCCTGCTCCTAAAGCATGCTACTTTTAACATTCTAATTTTAAAAATTTTATATATATAAACATTGGAAAACATTCCTTTCAAGCTCTTGTGATTATATGAGTTTTTCCCACTATGGCTACTCCTCCTTTTGCTTTTTATTTTAGCTTCCTGCTGAGCTACATGGTAACAGTGATGAGGAGTACGGGGGAGAATCTAAATAAGCTTGCTAGGTACATCCCATTAAAGAGAAGCCTTCTGTACTATGCATGTGGGATTGTTTAATAATTGCACAGTGTGTGCTGTCTTTTATTATACTGTTCTGGTTTACATGTATTGACCTATTGACTGGAGGAATAGTGGGTAAACAAACAAAGATAGGATAGAGAAAGAAAAAGCTCTTATTACAGTAACACTGAGAAAGCCCCTCAAACAGAGTAAGGTTTAAGCACAGACTTCTGTCTGGCTTTCACAAAGATGCACATGGAGAAGGGTGCAAGGTAGCTTGTGCATCAATTGAAATACCTCTTTCTAAGTTTCAGCAGTGACAGAGATAATAACTTCATGGATCCATGGTTCTGACCCAGAAAGCCACCAAAGCAGAGTAAGAAAGTCATTCAGCTATGTGGCACATCTCAACAAAAACCTTGGATGCTGTTCTGTGTCCCACTCTCCCTGGATCCTTGGCAGTATTACTCTAGCAGTGCTTTATGAATAGGGAGTCTGTCCTGACAGAGCAGATTCCAGGAATGATGCCTTAAAAAATGTAGCCTGAGCTCTGTCCAGTTTCCTAAATATATTCTCCTAGGCTAGAGGGAGAACCCCATCCTATCCTTCCTAGCCTTCTCTTTCTTCTCACCTTGTTCCTTTCTTATGCATAATGAGATTATGTGTATATTTTCACTTTTTGGTCCCTTTCACAAAGAGAATATTAGATTTGGTTACAGGGTAGTCTAGTACCACAAGCTTGTGTGACAAGAAGCACAGAAGGCTTTACAGACTACTGTAAGCAGAAAAGGAATATTATGTCTTGCCTAGTGTTCATAATTGCATTCAAAGACTTGCAGTGCACCTATGTTGACGAAAACACCAAACCCTACAGCGTGCAGATGGTTTCAGACATGTGAAACTGCTTCTGTTGAGACATAAGGGAGCATGAGAGGCGGTATGGTAACACACCTGGAAAAATAAACTGAACTCTCCTTAATCAAGACTTTTACATAGTCTCAAAAAAACTATGATAGGCTATGATGTGAGCAGCCAGCTTCAGCCTGAGCACTTCAGTGTTACCACAAATGCCACAGATACCATTTGCTGATATTGCCACACTGAGATGCTAACACATTTGTACACAAGCTCTGTACAAATGTGGAGATAAAACGTATGTGTATCTTCAAAAGAAAAAGAAACACTATAGAAATAGCACAGAAGCACACAGAGAGGCACAAGCAAAGCTGGATTACACCAAGAAAGACGGAAGAGTGTCAGCCTGGAGACAGAGATTTTTAGCTAACTATCGGATGAGAACAGCGTGGAACTGTGAGCAAGGGGATTAGCTGCTGTCACTCAATTTTTCTTCCTTTGGAGAAAGGGAAGGACATTCTTTGTAAATAAATGTCACTGCATCACAGATGCCTTACTCCACCATCAATTAAATGAAAGAGACAGTAAAACTGATTGATTCAACATTTGGGCACAGCCTGTTTGGTTTTTTTGTGTTTAGTTCTGTATTTTTTTAGTTGTTTAACTGGGTACTCCTTGCCCTCCTGCAGGTCATTGGGCTTAGAGGATTAGGAAGTCAAGGTCGATGGGCAGCTTTCTCAGACATCTTCCCAGGGCTGAGAGCCAGCACGGTATCTCATTTCGTGTTTTGCCTGGCTGCGGTAGAGCATAAAGCAAGGAAGGCTAACGGGGTTTTAGAAATGGATAGAGAAATGTTGATAAAATGTTCTGTGAACATTGTTGGTCTCAACCTGTCACTAGAAAAGCAGATTTTCAGAGGGACTTGGTTCTCTTTAAGACACCAAAATACATTTGTTTTCAGAAACTCTAAGAGGTCTGTATGCTCAGCACATCTCTGCGATTCACAGAGCTGCCACGGTGACTTGCTGTGCAAAGTGTCTCAAAACATGTGCTATTGCTCTCAGAGTTTCTAAGGTGACCCAACATAGGTCAAAAGCACACTAAAAAAACTACAATTGAATAGAAGCCTACAGCAAATAGGCATGATGACTGAGTTCTGGAACAGCAGAGAGTGATATTTTTAAGCTGTTGCATTGTTCTGAAGAAGGAAATTCATCAGCCTCCCTGCAAACTCAAGTGGTGGTTTTCAACAACTTTGCATCTCCATCCTCTAGCATTGGACATGAGGTGTAGTGGTATCAGTTTGGTCAGGTCGGGCAGTTTACAGAACTGCGATTTGACTGAGGCATTACTGTGAATGAAGGTTTCTTTTAAGGTTAGGGATATTATTGGACTAAGTTGAACCTGGGTGGTCAGAACAGTAACAGAGGCTATGAACTGCATTCTTTGCCATAAAAAAATAGTGACCCATTCAAAGGGGCAAAAGGCTATAATAACATTACCAGAAAGTAATGTGGATATTGTGGATAACCGAATGTAAAGGTAGATGGATTATAATACAGAAAAACATATACAGGCAGTTTAAGTGAAAAAAGTGCACAATTAAGTGTTGCCAATGAATAACATTTTGATTTCTAAAATAAAATATATTTCAGACAATGCCAACATCAGAAAAAGTCAGAAGGTGATGAGTGAGCAATTTCATCATGTTACCTTCTGTACCATGGTTAAAGGGGTTTTAGTCAGAGGGGAAACCTGACCACACCTACTGTGATGGTGAATAGTGATTTTTGGTTTCAAGCCTTTCATATCTTGACTCATTTGGCTATTGCAACCTCTTTCAAGCATGGAAGGGCACATTCTGTGTGCACCAATGTAGATTTGCTGAACTAGAATAGATGGGAGATTTATATTAAAGTAGTGATAGTTTCTTTTGTCCTTTCAGACTGCTTAGTGTTTGGTGCTTAAGAGAATCCACGGACCTGGTTCTCAATGGAAAAAAAATCAACCCATTCACTAGCAAAGAGGGTTTTTTTGTAATGTTTCTATTCTTATAGTGCTCTCTACATAAAACCTTCTTTTGACTGAAAGGTGCAGGTTCTGCCCCAGTCCAGATCAACCAGTCTGTGCTCTGGAGACAAAATCAACTATTTTTTTTTTGAAGCTAATCAAGAATTAGATGCTGATATAGCCTGTTTCTGTTTAATGCCTCACCTAATTTCCTAGCATAGTGGATACTGTCTCTGATTTTAGTATAATACTGTTATCTCTTCACAGAATGGTGTCAGGAAAGGTTTGAATGAATGAGCCATTTTGCATTGTAATTTTGCCTTATAGTAGAAGAACCTGAGGTTTTAATTAATCTTTATTAGAATAGTTTTTAAGATAAAAGGTAAAGGAACAAAATATTCTGGAATAGAGTTTCCACTGTTATAAAAGAATTATAAGTAAATTATTTTTAATTCCACTTGGAAACCCCAAAAAGTAAGCTGTGTGCAGAAGGAGATTTTTTCTCAAAACTTTGAAGTAAATAAAGAAAAATATGAAAACCATTAATTGTGCAAACCGCAGAGAAATAGAACTATGCAAACCTACACTTCACTGTGTTTCTATTTCCACAGCATAACAAAGTTTAGTTTTCTCTCCTCACTCTTCAAAAAGGTGGACAAGATGTGTAAGGATCGTTTCTGTTGCTCTTCTATATGATTTCTCTTGTTTTACACTATCTTGTTTGACAGACAGGCGCTGGAACCACAATCTGAAACCACTATGGAATTTCTTCTATTTGGATCCATTTTTTTACAAGTGGATCTGTTTTTACAATTGAAAGAAGATATCTGGGTTTCAGTCATCAGCATCCAGCCTTGCACCGCAAACTGAAGAGATGCATCAAATTAATTTTTAGGACTACAGGAACAATCCCTTCTGTTTTGAAAGATGCACTCACTTTGAATGAGTGGAGATGTGCACGAGTGTTGGATTGGAGAAGCTGGATGACTGCAGAGTGAGCCCCCAAAGCCTCACCTAAACTACCAGAGCTGGTCACCAGACCACTTCTAGCAGTTCCAAAGCTCTGCAAAGCACCACATATGGCTTTTAGCTGGGACGGAGTTAAATTTCTTCAGAGTATCTCGTACGGTGCTATGTTTTGGACCTGTGCCGAAAACGGTGTTGATAGCGCAGGTGTGGTTGAGTTATTGCTGAGCAGTGCTTGCACAGAGCCCAGGCCTTTTCTGCTCCTCATGGTGCCCTGGCAGCAAGTGGGCTGGGGGTGCACAAGAACATGAGAGGGGACACAGCCGGGACAACTTTCCCCAACTGACTAAAGGGATGTTCCATACGATATGACGTCATGCTCACCAATAAAACTTGGGAGGATGAAGGCTGGCGGGGACTGTCATTGCTCAGGGACTCGCTAGGCATCAGTCATTTGGTGGTGAGCAATTATTTTCTTTTGCATCACTTGTTTTTCTTGGCTTTGTTTTTGTTGCTCTCTCGTTTTGGGTTTTTTTCCCCTCCTTTTCTTAATTATTAATTATCTCAAGCCACAAGTTCTTGCACTTTTGCCCTTCTGTTTCTCCCCCCATCCCTCTGGGGGGAGTGAGTGAGTGGCTGTGGTGCTTAGCTGCCTGCCAGGGTTAAATCCTGACACACCACTACCCTACATGTACCCTCACGCACTTTACAGCCCCTAGTTCTCTTCACCCAGTCCTCCCCTCCCTCTAATGCCTGCTCAGCTCTCCTGGCATCTGCCCATTGAGCCTTCTCAACAACTACTGCAAACACATTCTCTATTTTTTTCCTGCACTCCCTTCAATTAACATCTACAAAATGCTTTATCTGTGGGAGCTGTGACTGTCAATCAATACTGCATTTAGAAGGCCAGTGATCTTTCAAAATAAGAAAACAGTGAAGTCAGGGCAGAGTGAACAGGCATCTTGGGTTGATTGTTGCTGTGACTGAAGGTAAGAAATATTTATGGATTGCTTTTTTACATGGGCATTTATGTGTTTTATGCGGCTGTTCAGGCAATGGGAAAGCTCATTTGGATATACAATGACATAAACAGGAGCTTTGCTAAACTGCCTTGTTACAAACTTCATAATCACAAAAGTTTGCATGCTTAATAGAGTTTAATTTTTTTAATATAATTTTATATTTCAGTGTATAATAACATATATGGATTCAGTGCAATATCGTCTTCATATCTTGGAGACTTTTATTTTTCTTTCAACCAATATAACTCAACTTGTACCAAGTATACAGCAAAGGTGACAAATTTGAGGTTTGTATGTATAAAGGGGTCCTATTTTGAAAACGAAGTATAACTCTAAAACAATGTAGCATTGTGGCCAGAAAAAAAAAGAAATTAGTCATGTTTCATTCAATTTGACCCTAAACAAAATAACACACAACTGATATCTTTATACAAAACCTATTCATCAGTCAATTTCTTTTCCTGCTAAAAGACAAAAGAATGATCAAAAAAAGACTAACATGGTAAATGGGCTCTTTTTGTTAATCTAGAAATGGAATCGAAGGAAGCACAACTGAAGAGAGCAGTTCCAATTACTATTATGCTACTATACATTTTAATTTTAAAATAGATTTTGTAATATCTCAGCCTGTCTCTGGCAGTCTGCAGAGGTCCTGAGGCAGCAGAACAGGTGGGAAAGCTGAAGGTTGGCAACCATCGTCACAGTTTCAACCGTCATGACTGAGAGACAGTCACAGCAAGACGAGGGATGCCATGGAGGCTTCATTCTCAGGAATATTCAGAACTGAACTGAACAAAGCCCTGAGACACCTCACCTACCTTTGAGGTCAGTGCTGGTATTAGCAAGGTCCGGACTCAATTTTCTCTGGAGGTCTCCTCCCACCTCCCCTTGACCACAGCTGCTTGCAAGCGCAATGAGCACAACAGGACAATCTGTGATGAGTTTGTTAGTGAAAATATACAAATTGAGAAGAACTAAAATGAGTTTTAAAACCAAGATCAAAAGGTTGATCAGAAACTAAAATTTTGACAAATGTTTGGTTTTCCTTCTTGCCCCCATAAGGCTACCAGTCCAAGTGTTTTATTCTGTCATTTGTCAACTGTTTAGAGAAAAAAGTTAGTTCAGTTCTGAAATAGGAATGACAATCACTTTCCCTCCCTTTGGTGAAACTGATACACAGTGCAAATTACCATTATAGGTAAAAACCATGGGATTTCTGCTGATGATCTTACCAAGCAAGGTATTCAGTCAGTTGTAGATGGATGCTTTTGGCTGGCAGGTCTGATACAAAATGTTATGCTGGACACTGACTATGTCTCATTGTCTACAAAATTGCCTATCTTTGCTTCTCTGCCTTTGTCAGGGTGTACAAATCTGGGTAGATCTCTTACTGACAGGTAGCTTTAGTGCCAAGAGAGGAAAACATCTGCATGTCTGGGACAGAAGTTAGGCATTGAGAGCCAGGAAGTAATACACATAGAAGAGGAGGTCAGATTCAGGACACATATCTTTTGCTTCATAGTCATGGTCCAATATCTCCAAACATACTCAGCGTAATGAAGGAAATGTTAGAGATTTATGGGAAAAAATGTTCCAGAGATGAAGTGCTGGACTGCTAACTTTTCATTTCCCCCTCTACCACTCTTAACTACTCATTTCCCACACTTCCACCCCAAAAGCACTATTTAATTAAGTTGAACTTATAGCATGTTAGTTTTGATCCCCTGACTTTACAGTTTGTGGGATATATCTGGTCATTCTGTTTAACCCAATCTAATCTTTGTTTTCCTTTGTGTCCCTACAGAGCAACATTTTTCATTGTCAAAATTTGGAGGATTATACAACCTTCACCAAAATGGCAAATGATGGAGACCTTCAGGCAAATGTGACCTTAAATGGAAAACCACCTTAGAAGAGTGAGTTAAGGGCCTTTATAAACTGTCCTCAACCAACTGGTGCTGAATTTACCAGTGAATGCCACCAATCTGCTTCAGCGGGATTTCTGTCGTGCATCCCTTGGTGTTCAACTGCCCCTCAGATTTTGTTCCCCTTAGGTCTGAGTTTATTTAAACAACTTCTCTAGGTCAAAGACAGACAACTTGTGTGCTGAGTGAAAAATGTACACTATCCGGTATTCTAGTATTTGGTATACAATAAGAAAAGGAGATTTTTTATTTGTTTTTGGTAGCTATTTTCTCAAGCAAAACTTATCTGGAGCTGAAAAAAATTAAATAGTGACATTATCTGATACACCAGAAAAGGCAGACAGTTTTCCTTAATGCTTTCCTATGCAGTATACTTGAAAGGAAGACAGTATTATTGCCATTACAATCAAAGAGCAGAAGAAGCATAAGAAGCATATGGGAGGCCTGCAAAGATGAAAGTAATAAATGTTGGTTAGCTTTAAACTGGTTTATGTCTTGCATGCAGCAAAAGACATGTACTGCCAATCAGAAAAAAAAAGGCAAATAGTAGATTTCACTGTCTTCATCACTGTAGGCAATCAAGTACACCAACGAGATGCCAAGAAAATTACTGAAGAGCTTTTAAGAAGCTGGTTCTCTGCTGTGCAATTATACAGCCAGTGGGACCCTCAGGAATGTCCTAAAGGTCAACTAATAAATTTCATTGTTAATGTATAGAAAAAAAGATGAAGACAAAAAAAATATAGATATAAACCAAGCATGACTATATGAATACTGAAAAAAAGCAAACTTTAGTTGCCTGTAGTATTATGGAATTAAAGACCGAACATGACAAAAAAAGATCATCCTCATAGTACTGTAGCACCTCATAATATATATTGTCAGAAAGTGTCCTACTAACAAGACTTTGCACAAGTAATCCCACAGGAGCAGGCCAGAAACTGCCTCTCACCTGATGACTAGCAACTTCCTTTTAATCTCCAATTTTATGGTCTTTAACTTAGTTCTACTCACATATTCTTATGTCAACATTGTCATGTGGTGTAAATAATTTTTTCTTCTGTCGTGTTTATAATCCCAAAAATATTTATAGAGAGCAATACATATCCTGTCAGCTTTCATTATGCTAGGCTGAACAAACAAAGCTGGTTTTGTCCTCTCCGGCATGCTGGGCATGGTCAAGGCAGTAGTGACTTCTCTTCTTGTCAAACATTAGCAATACCAGGTTCTTTTTCCAAAACCTCCAAAACACACACTTACCTGTTCTTTGTGGTTTTTTTCCTTGATATAAGTAAGCATAAGAAAATATGTAGTGCCCTCTTCAATCATTACTAGGGCTCCTTCTGCCTTTATCTCTAAACAATTGGGAATTTTTTGAACAGTTATAACACTAACTTTACTTCTGTTACCAATATTGCTAATACTGCTTCACTGCTTGATAAAGATACAATAAAACATTCACAGAAAGCCTAGACAGCGTAGCCCAAAGTCTAGTATATATTTCTTCTTTGCTGTGTCTGCAACTAACAGTGGTCTTCAAATCTCACATGTCTAATAACCATATATTTAAAATCCTGGTGAAGACATAGGTCAAATTCAAACTTGTGTTGAAGTAGGAAACAATTCTTACTGTGTTGGGTACTCTACACAGCAGGTCTGAATTTTGCTTGTTTATCCAGCGAGGGTAATTATGGAAAATTATGAGCCAAACCTGGATGTCAGACCAAACTCAAAATGATGTCTTTCAACTCATAAAACCTCAAAAAAATTAACACTTTAGGTTGCTGCCTAAGAAATCAAATTATATGTTCTTGGAATAAACCACCTTTTTCCACATCACAGAATCATAGAATCATTTAGGTGGAAAAGACCCTTCAGATCATAGAGTCCAACTGTTAACCTAACAATACCAAGTCCACCACTAAACCGTGTACCTAAGCACCATGTCTACATGTCTTTTAAATACCTCCAGGGATGGTGACTTCACCACTTCCCTGGGCAGCCTGTTTCAGTGCTTGATAACTCTTTCAGTGTAGAAATCTTTCATAATATCCAAGCTAAAGCTCCTGTTTTGGGTTTGTATGGTGGGGTTTTTTGGTAGCTGGGGAGAGCCTGCAGGGGTTGCTCCTGTGAGAAGCTGCTGGAAGCTTCCTTGGCTCCAAGCTGGACCTGCCTCTGGCCCAGACCGAGCCCATCAGTGACGGTGGGAGCGCCTCTGGGAGAACAGATTGAAGAAGGGGAACCTGCAGTGGGGAGTGGTATTGGAACGTGAGAGGAACCCCTGTGCAGATCCCGAGGTCAGTGAAGAAGGAGGGGGAGGAGGGGCGCCTGAGGAGGCTGATGGCCCTGCAGCCCGTGGGGAGACGGCAGGCTGTCCCCCTGCAGCCCAGGGAGGGGAGCGGGAGAGCAGATGTCCCCCTGCAGCCCATGGAGGAGCCCACGCCGGAGCAGGGGGATGCACCCAAGATGGCCATGACTCCATGGGAAAGCCCACGCTGGAGCGTTCTGTGCCTGAAGGACTGCAGCCCATGGAAGGCACCCACGCTGGAGCAGTTCATGAAGAACNGGAGTCCTCCCCCAGAGGAGGAAGGAGCGGCAGAGACAAGGTGTGAGGAGCTGACCCCAACCCCCATCCGCCATCACCCCGCACCGTTTGGGGGGGAGGAGGGAGAGAGAACCAGGAATGGAGCTGAGCCGGGAAGGCAGGAGGAGTGGGGGGAAGGGGTTCTGAGGTTTGGTTTTCCTTCCTAATATCCTTGGTTTTGATTTGATTGGTAGTAAATTAAATGGATTTTGTTTCTTCCCCAAGTTGAGCCTGTCTTTTGCCCATGACCATAAGTGGGGAGTGATCCCTCCCAGTCTTTGCCTCGACCCATGAGTTTTTCTTTATTTTTTCTCCTCATCCCACTGGGACCAGGGGGGAGGAGAGAGTGTGCGGCTGCGTGGTGCTTTGTTACCGGCTGGGCTGAAACCATAGCACCTCCCCAGCTGCAACTTGAGGCCATTTCCTCTCGTCCTATCACTAGTCACTTGATAGCAGAGACCAGCACCCACCTCACTGCAACCTCCTTTCGGGTAGTTGTAGAGAGGGAGAAGGTCTCCCCTCAGCCTCCTTTTCTCCAGGCTAAACAACCCCAGTTCCCTCAGCCGCTCCTCATCAGACTTGTGCTCCAGGCCCCTCACCAGCTTCGTTGCCCTTCTCTGGACACGCTCCAGCGCCTCCATGTCTTTCCTGGAGTGAGGGGCCCAAAACTGAACACAGGACTCGAGGTGCGGCCTCACCAGTGCTGAGTACAGGGGGACGATCACTTCCCTGCTCCTGCTGGCCACACTGTTTCTGATACAGGCCAGGATGCCGTTGGCCTTCTTGGCCACCTGGGCACACTGCCGGCTCATATTTAGCTGACTGTCAACCAACAGCCTCAGGTCCTTCTCTGCCAGGCAGCTTTCCAGCCAGTCCAAATCATCAAAGCCCAAACCTTTATTCTGAAACAATAGAGACCAGAGAAGGGAAAAAAAACTTTTCATGTAGTCAAATCAATGGAGAAATAGCATGTTTGATTTAAAGGTTCCTACCTGATCTTGTTCTGAAACGTTCCCTTCTCATCTGTCAGATGGAAATACAATTCTTGTAATACATCAAAGATATTGGGTGCTTAGCTAAATAAACTCCTGAAGCCTCATTTGTTATACACTATTTTATATACAAATACAACAAAATGCAGGTGTTATGAAGAACATGCAGATCTCCATCAAGCTCCTTCATTTTTCTACCATGTGGAAAAGAAAATTGACAGAGATGAGAAAGTCATAACTAAACCTTGGCTTTCTGTAGTGTGAATCATTCATGCCATATGGGACAAAAAGTACATTATCATAGTGACTTCAGAGTATAGTTTGTAGGCTTGAAGTCTTCTACTACCTAGAACAGTACGGTAAAATGGGAAATATTAAATATTGATATGAAAGCATACACTTATCCAACATCAATAACAGGGATTTTGAAACATAAGTATGTTTTATAACATTGTTCTTAAATGAAAGCACACAACAGAGTCAAAGGCTCACAGGAAACGGTTTTACAATATTTTGACAAAAGCAGGAGTAGGAGATATGCTGAGGAAGTTACAAAATTGTCAGGAGTAAACAAATTGCTTTAAGATCCAAGAAGAAA
Organism: Pandion haliaetus; assembly: GCA_013401275.1. Taxonomy (NCBI): domain Eukaryota; kingdom Metazoa; phylum Chordata; class Aves; order Accipitriformes; family Pandionidae; genus Pandion; species Pandion haliaetus. The sequence goes on from VYZV01011648.1 coordinate 13,858, forward strand.
ATATTATCTGTTGAATACTGACCATTTGCTCTAATGGTACACTTGGTGGGTTTTTTTATCATCTTTGATCATCGTTTTTGTTCAACTTCTTTGAAAATTAAGTGTTAGTTTTGTCCTTACTCCAAGAAAGAACTTAATGCACTCAAACAGAGTAATGTCATGCTTAGAATTTAGCAGGATCAGGACTTTAGTTATTTTATAAGAACATACATCTATAATTTTATACTTTGGGCTATGTTTTGACACAAGGCACTTATTTTCCCCTTTTCATAAATGTCCAGGGAATGAATTTTATAAGTTGGCTTGTTTCCATTGCACATAATATATATTACTGTATAAAAATTTAATTACCTAATTGGCATTTAGATATTACTTTGTAATATACTATCTGGGGAAGTAACCTTTTAAAGTATGGAATTCCCTTTCCTAGTAGCTGGTGACTTTTCAAGTTATTTTCATAGGCAAAAAACTGACAATGTTCTCCAAATGCTCTGCAGATAAGATGCAAAAGTTTATGTGTTTGGGTTAAACAAGACTATATAGCCATAAAAGTGAAACAGTGTGTTTTGACTTGTGCCAAGAAGTGTTCTAAAATGACTTCACTGGATTCTACATAAAGTTCAAAGCAGAAATACTAAATCTGAGGTGGTTTATTACCAAGTTAGAGAACATATATTTTTTGAAGCTGTAAACAAAGCCTCAGAGATAATCGTTCAGGAGCTTTTATTGGCATAGTTCTTAAAATCTTGGACTTTTTATACTATTTAAAAACTAGCATGAACTAGATCAGAGTAATTAACATGTAGCCAAGTAGAAGAAATATTCTGCTATGAGTTTTCTGTTATTTTAAACAGTTATTGTTAGGCCTAATTAAAACCAAAAACTTACCATATTTGTCTCGCTATCAACTATATAGGGAACCAACAGAAAAAGCCAGATACTTACACATTATTCAGTCCATTTCTTAGAATAAGCACCCAGTGAGGAATAGCGTCCTGTCATTTTTCACGGCACTATAAGATATAGTTAGAACTGCTGACCAAATGAATGTTGGGATAATTCTCGTGACATAAGAAAAATTGAACTAAAACCCTGGAATGACAAGCCACTTGCAATTTTATTAGTTTGAACAGTGGAAACAAAAATGAGAATAATTTACCTTTGATACAGAAGTCCTTTAGCTTTTTTTTCTTTTTAAATTGTCATAATGGTGGTGTACATGTGAAAATGGTGTCAACATAATTAACAATGTATGACCAGTGGAATTAGGAATTTAATGTATTGTGTCTGGAGAGCTAATTGCAGCCTGGTACTAATGTGTAAATCAGATAGTTAGCATTGTAAAATTGCATGTTTGTAAAATGATTATTTAAGACTTTTCCATAATATTGCTCATCTTAGTCTGCTGAGTCAGCAAGACTGGAAGCATGAAAGGGATAGTAAGTGTCTAGTGAAGGTCTCACCGTTCCATGATCTATTTTATAATCTGTCCAGTGCGACTAGTCAGAAGCTGTCATACAAAACATAATAAAATATTGAGCTCTATCTAATCCAGCAGTCAGCACTCTAGTTGTTCAAGAACTTTGGACAAGCTTTTTAAGGTCTGAGCTTCATGGAATTTGACTCCAGAAATGAGGAAAAAGTCCTAACCACTACATTCTGCCATGTGTGGGAGAGGTGTATGGTGCAGCTTCATTGACCACTCTTCTTGCAATTGCATAGCTGAGAATGCAAGAATCATTGAGCTCATACCAAGAAGAGCAGAAAAGAAAAAGGCTTACTTCTACCTGTCCAGCATACCTCTGCAGCCACGTCCCCTGCTCTCACCCAGGAGGCTCCAACAGTGAGGTGATTGTGAAAGATGTAGCTTTGTTCAACAGCCAGTGCTTGACCACTTACAACGGACTGCATCCAAAAAATTCGTGTTTATTTTCTTTAAGTGTGGTGAGACACTCCTGACCACGGGTATGGCATGAGACAATGGAAAGCACTTACATGATGTGCTTGAACTGCTTGCACAGCAGCATGGGCCAGCTTACACAAAGAAACCTGTGATCAACCACATGTAACTCTTTGCGGATCACCAACCTGTTTGAGACACATCCAGCTTTGTATGTCAAGGGTGTGTCTACCCTAACCTGTTGATCATATGGTTGAACAGAGAAGGCATAATGCCACAAACAAGGCGCCCCAGTGCTAACTCGGGATAGCTCTCATTGGCTGGTCCAGGGGTGCTGCCTGGCAAAGGAGATGACCTTATGTTATGACGGAGAACATAAGCAAAAATTTCCCCAACTGTTGCTCACCAGTGGGTAAGATTAAGCATTAATGGTGTTGTTCCTCGCCTACATGGCAAGTGAGCTCTCCCCTTTTGCCTTTCATTCATGCTTAGATTGCTTGCATTCCTCTTGGGTTTAATTATATTGATTGTCAACTTATATTATTATAATAATGTTGATCAGACTTGATCCTTAGATCATTGCCATTTTATCATCCATTATCAAAAGAAGCCTTGTCGTGTGACATTAAGACATTTTACCTTGATGTGACTTTTCTCTGTATGATATATTTATTTATGTGCATACAGACACACACATATACACTGGCACAGATAAAACAACCAGTAGAAAGTGTTTGAGAAGTTCAGTTGAGTGTGTGCTGGTGTGTGGAAGGAAAAGAGTGCAAAGACGCCTATAGCAATTTGACTGAGAGGTGCATAAATTTCAGTCCTTAAGTCCTGCAGCTCAGTGTAAGATAGTAAGTAAATACAATTCTAATACAGCTAGAGAAAGAACATGTAAAGCACATCTTATAATGCATAAAATGCAAAAGTTGTTCTGTTAAAACAATTCTATCACAATTAATCATAGATAAATTCAATACATTACGTTGCTACTGCATCTTATGTTGAAATACAGTGAAGCTGAACAACATTAGAGGTTCCAACAATCAAATTGTGGTAAACAACCTACAGAAGGGAGATAGCAGTTACACTTTCATCCCTGTGTCATGAAAATATATGGATAGTAATAGATTAGAAGCAGTGAGAAACCAGTAAACCATGTCACCTAAATAAAAAAAAAACAAGAAAAGACAGTAGAACAGTATTCATGACTATGTATTATCTTTTTAATATCAACTGTAACCTTGTTAATGCAACAGCTGTGACCACAGGTGCTGAAAGGAGGCCATTTTATTGCTTCAAACAGGATGCAGCCAAAGAAGTCATGTTTGTTTTTCTTGTCAAGTACTCAGTGAATTTAAGCCTGATGTTCATTAGAAAAGAAAAACTTTTTTGATCATTTACAAAACAAATTTTCAGACACACACGTATATACATGTGCATGTGTTGATGGGTAAGCTTTGGCTGGCTGCCAGGCACCCAACAAGCTGCTCTCTCACTCTCCCTCCTCAACGTAATGGAGGAGACAATAGGATGAAAAAGCTCCTGGGCTGAGGTAAGGATAGGGAGACTGCTCAGCAGTTACCGTGACAGGCAAAACAGGATCTACTTGAGGAAGGTCAATTTAATTTCTTGCCAATTAATGATAGTGTAGGATGATGAGAAAAAGGGACAAAACCAAACCCACCTTCTCCCACCCTTCCTTTCTTTCTAGGCTCAATTCTCTCCTGATTTGTCTATCTCCTCCTCCTGAGGAGGGGATGGGGAATGGGGGTTGTGGTCAGTTCATAACATTTCATCTCTGCTGCTCCTTCCTTCTCACCCTCTTCCCCTGCTCTGGCATGGGGTCCCTCCCACAGGAGACAGTCCTCCATGAACTTCTCCAACGTGGGTCGTTCCCACGGGCTGCAGTTCTTCATGAATTGCTCCAGCGTGGGTCCTTTCTATGGGGTCACAGCTCCTGCCAGGAGCCAGCAGGGCTGCTTCTTCCACATTTTTCTCACTCCATTCTCTCACAGCTGCTGTGCAGTTTTTTTTACCCTGGGGGCAGCCCCCGGACTCTTCTCACAGAGGCCACCCCTGCAGCCTCCCCCCGCTACCAGAACCTTGGCACATAAATCCAAAACACAGGTGCACATTTCTATATATTTCAGTAAAAGGTTGAGACACTTAAAGTGAAGGCATTGAATCCAACACTGACGATCAAGTACAAAAAGTAACAGAGTGTGAAATCACTATAGTTTCATTTCAAATATAGGCAAGAACAGTTTTCAACACTCCCATAAGGCCCAAAGTGGCAAGTCAGCCAGCATTTATCCCAGCCTTTGATGGGAGTGTCAGTCTTTGAATCAACATCCTTTTGCCTGTGCGTGCCCATAAATCCATTATTTTCTTCATATTTTGGAGCAGTTGCTTCAATTTCAGGCTGGGCTGTATGATCCTTTTGTGCAAGTAACCAGAGTGTTTGTGGAAAGGAAAGGCATTTATTTGCAGACCTGGAGAGTGTTCTGACACAGAGTTTCATCAGACAACTACAACTGCTGTCAGAACCCAGCACTGTTATGTCTTAGTGGTTTCCTGTCACCTCATCTGGAAGGCTGTTATTGACCCATCTTTCCTGGATTCAGGCCCCAACATCTGCATTGCTTCAGGTCAAAAATCCTGCTCCTCCCACATGCTCTTTTACAGCTCCATGAGCCCAGAGGCCCTGGAAGCCCCTGTTCTTGGTCTTCTCATTACCTTGTTCTTCAGCAGAGCTCTGGGGGAGGTCCTTCCTGACTCCACAGTGCTCTCAGGTAACCTCCAGAATGCTTCTGCCAAGCCAAGGACATTTTGAGGTCATTCCCAAGTATCAGAACAGTAAGAGAAGTTCCTGGGGACTGGGGTAGAAAAACAAACAATTTTTGATCCTGTTTCTTCTGAAAATTACCTTTAAAATTTCTTCTGAAGATCTGAAGTAAAAGCTATAAGCTAGAAACAAAACCATGTTTTGACAAATTCATCTTAGATGCTGTCTGTTAAGGAGCCCGCTCCCTGAATGCCTTCCCTATCTTGTCCATAGCTGCTTAGTTTTTTTGAATGTGTAGTTGGTATTGTAACATCTCTATGGGGAAAGGCACAGTTAGCGTATCAGGTTTGCACACAGGAAAGAAGTATTAATATCCTTGTAATTCAGTGGAGAACAGCACAGTGATCCTCAGGTGGACCTGGTATGGCTGCATGGACAGTGCCAACCATGCAAAGGCACTAGTTGATCTTCCTGACAGATACATAACCTCGCAGTTCCAAAGGTAACACAGGTGCCCTGACTCGGTTGTCTCTTCTTGTCCTTCAGTAGTGTGGTATGCCATCAGGAGATGACATTCCCAAGGAAGACCTAGCTCTAATTGAACCAACTCAGGTATCTCTGTCATAAAAGATAAGAGCTTTAGAATCCTCTCGGGACTTCATATTCTCCTTTGAGCATCTGTAGACCATGTCATTTTATCTTTGCTGCTATGGTTACCTAAACCAGCTGGAATATTGTTAGATCAGGCATAAGCTACTGCAATAAGTTCTCCTGATGGGGAAAGATAGTCTTTCAAATAAGTACGTTAAAAGAGCACTAACCTTCTTACCAATTAATTTAAATATTTGAATTATACTAATGGAAACATTGTATGTAATTTTCATTCAGCAATATAAATTTATAATCGCTATGTCTGTGTGTTTGCACGTAATAACCGATACTTCTGGTGTCCTTCAACACAGCAAATCTCCATTGACTTCTGGAGGAATCTGGGATGGAAAAGGAATAGGCAATACAGGTAATACAGCTTTCACAGCTAAATGTCTTGAAACAGCTTTATGATTTTCTTCTGTCATTTATGCTTTATGTTGGGTATTAGCATATTTGGAAGGATTAGGAATTAATTGCATTTCAAATTATGAAGTCTTGTATTTGAAAAGTGTCATTGTGTATCCGTTTTTTATAATCTCTGGGGTTTTATGTTCTCAACACAAAATGGCCAACATCTGTTGAAGAAAGCAGTGTAGTCATGTTCCCACACTCAGGAGGTGCAGACCTACCTCTGCATATCACAAGGTAATTCACTGCATGAAAAGTCGTTGCCTCACTGCAGTAGAAGCAGCCTTTGCTTACTTAGCTCAGTAATTCTCATTAAATGTGCTGAATCACCCTTTCCCTCATAAACCTCTGAAATTCAGTGTACCATAAAAGACACAATCTTTCATTTAAACATTGTATTTTAAATTCATTTTGATTACAGATTTTGAGACATCTCTCTCAAATGTAAGGCATCAAGGTGTCCCAGAGTTGAGGAAAAGCCTTATCCTCTCCTTTTTGGGAATAAAACTTCTGGGTGATAAATGGCGTAAAGTGAAGCAACACTGGCCACAGCACAACACTCATTTGGAACAAATGGCATGTTAGACAGAAGCTCTGCTCTGCGCCAGGTAATTTATCTCACCCCTTCCCCTCAGCTAGGATTTTATGGTGCTGAGTGCTAGGGAAAAAAATGCTGAGTGCTAAGATAAAGTTTGGAATATATTCTTATGCCTTGTTGTGTGTCACTTATATTATTTTCTCCCCAAAGCATATTTAGAAATTCATAGGCATGTATATTACAGTTAATCCCTTTTTATTTGCAGAAGGAACTAAATAGTTTGAATTCCTACTCTTTTTTAATCATACTCTACCTAGCAACATTGTTCTAGAAGTCAAATTACAGTAAAATGGAGAGGAGTCATTCAAGAAGATGCTGGCTGCACCACTGTGTCATGCTCCATAGGCATCTAATGCCTTGTGAGAAATTCTGCCCTCTCTTACATTCCTCCCAGGACACTTCTTTGCTGAGACACAGACCAGGCTGTGACCTAGGGACTCCCCTGGGACCCTGTTAACTTGTTTGAACATCTCACCCTCCCCTCCTCAGGAGTCATGGATAAATGGTTGTATGTGAGTTTAAGGTGTAGGATTAAGCACTACAAATTTTGATCCAAGCCTTTCATCCTGACATGCAAAAATCCCAACCAGGCAGTGCGCAATATCTGAGAATTAAATTTCACTCTTTTGCCCTCACAGCTAATTGCTGACAAGTCTTCCTTACGCTCCTTTAAAAACAGAAGAGTTCAAGTATATTCAAATACACACAAAGCCCTTGAAGGAGTGCTGCAAACTTGTTTTATTTACAAGCACTTCGATCCCTTTTCTCTGAGAAACAGTGGGGCAGACTCTGCTTTTGAGTTCTTTCACAGGAAAACAGCATACTCAGGGGATGTTTATGCCTGGGACTCGAAGTCCTGGCCGCTTTCTTCTCCCCCATATGTCGATGCTCAGCTGCCAGCACTTGGGTGCTTTGTGTGCTGACTCAGCACTTCTTGAGCTCAATCTTGTTTTAACAAAATCGTATGTGGACATAAAATAGTCTAAGGCACCCTGGGGACTTGGGGAGCATGTGAAATTATCCTTTAGGCATAGCAGCTCTAGGACTGTGAGGCTGGCGTAGAGCTTGGAAACAGAAGAAGCTGCAAGTCTTAAGAGCAAAATGCATAAAATGGTTCTTGTGCAGTGATTTACCAGATTAAACACTGAAAAGAGCTTGAGGGCCTAGACAGAGGGCTCATGGTAAGGAAAAAGGCCTTGAATAGCTACAACTGAATTCCAGAGTAGAAAGTGCATTTCCAAAACCTGAAGGTCCCCATCAGAGGACCACGGTAAAATGTTGCCAGTGTTTGCATCGATATTAGCCTTGTATCTCTGTTTGCTAGATGGGTAAGAGAAATAGCACTAACATAAATAAGTAATGGGGGGATGCAAGAAAACTGCTGAAAGTCTGGTCTCTGCAGAAGAGGTGAAAGTACTAATGAAGAAATTATTCCTTGCAGTGTTAGGGAATCTCCTTTTTCTTCTCAAAAGACCAGAAGAATATAAATGAAATTAAAGGTTCATTAATATGACTAATTAATTTTGTCTCTTATTCTTCATTTCACAATTGTAACCTATCAACATTCATAAGTAGGTTGAGGGTGCTTCACTTTTTAATGGAATGGAAAAATATGAGGAAGAACTCATTTTGTATAGACATAACCATTATTTCTAATATGCAATGTATCAACTTCTCAGCTAATTATATAATGGAAATTGTCATGCCTCTTGCTATTAAAATTAAGAAATCATTTGATAACTCCTCTTTTCATAGGTTATTGAGTTTTCAGGACATTTGTTTCTCTTAATTAGGCTATTCAAGTACCGGATAAGATTTGCTAGCTGAATACAAAAACCCTTTTGGCTCTAAAAGAATTAATTGTACTTTAAACAATATTTTAACTTTTCAACAGTTTTAGGGTCCAAAGACACATATAACAATTATATGCCAATTATTCCCTTCATCTGAGTTGCCTTCAATGTTGCCTTAAGGAGATTTTATTCCAACATTTATCTCTTCTCAAATCTTATTAGTGTGGCTAAAATTCTGTCCTAGTGAACAGTGGTGTTTGAGTAGATTGACTTTCATCCATGAAGTCTGTCTGTAGGGTTGGGTAGTCCACATCTAGGTTACTCTGTGAATAAAGCCAAAGGACTGTGACATCAGAACCAGACAGTGCGAGGTCAGAACAAAGCTGTTCCAGCAGAAAGCATGAACAGAAATATGTAAACGGAACCCACCTTAAGCAGAGGATCTTTCTAAGTCCTGCTGGATGCTGGTATCTGCCCACTTTTGGGAGGAAGTGCACTGATAGGAGCTGCTGGATTCTTCCACAGCAAGATGCAAGCTGTCGTTATCACTAACAGTCACTGTAAATGTATATTGTCCAGGACTTGTGAAAGGGATGTAAACTAAATTAGATGATCTTGCCACTTCAGAGTAAGGCTTGCAGAGGTAGACCATAGCTACATTAGTAAATATGTTTTGAATTAAGTGAATAAACAATGCTGCTTTATGAACTAATGCTTCTCATAACCCTTCTCAAAGTTTCATACATTGTCATACCGACAACGGTTTAAAAAAAAAAGAACATGAGCATCAAACAAATCCCTGTTTTCAGCCCCATTTGAGATTAAGGCTTTGCTCAAAATGTAAAGTAAAATATTGGTGCCTAACAGTAAAATTTTCAGATGCCTTTTTGATCTAGTATATTACTTAGGCACTCACCAGCTGGCCTTACAGTGACTCGCTGTGTATCAGTTACCTACTTCCTACTGGGCATTCTGTTGAAGAGCGACTGAGTCTATGGGTCTGTCCCGAGAAAGCTGGTTTTTGGAGGTGGAGACCTGCAGTGTCTCCTTTTAATAAATACCTCTGAAAGAAGGTAAATTTAGAGTAATTTATGAGGTTGGGCTAGACAGACATACACATAATGAACCTTAGGATAGTTAGTTGCCGCATCCTTTGCTTTGAATACTGATTATCATGTAAATACAGCATGACCAGGCTATGTTCCTACCCAGAACTTGGGTCCTACTTTTCACATCAATGAAATACAAACTAGGGTACTGTTACTGGTACTGAATATTGGCCTGACACTCCCGTCAATCCAAGCTCTCTGAGAAAACTCAAATTTTGGGTGACTAGAGACTTCTAAATAGTGAAGCAAGGTATATCAAATGCTGGCATGGTGTAAAATTGGGTCAAATGATCCATGTGGACACATATTAGGCACAAAGAAAAAATTGTGAAAAAAATCTGACTGGAAATTAGCAGCTTTAACCACCAGAACAGTGAGATGCTGGAAAACTCTTTCTGATGTCAGCGTGAAACGTATACAGTTACAAGACAGAGCAGGATCAGGTCTCATCAGTTTAGGTGAGTTATTGCCTGATGTAGCAGACAGGTAGACTCTGTGTCCAAGAAGCTCCCTCCCTGTCTTAACACCAGTGGTTGCAGGTGCCCAGTCTGAGATATTTTTTCATTTCTCACATGCCCAGAATTCCTGTTCAGTAGAAATTAATGACATGTAAGGCAACAATGGCTCTGCATCTCCTAAAACTCAATTCTTAGTACAAGACAAACACATCACCTTGGAAGCCTTCCCTTCATTCGCCTGCTTTATCATGATGACAATCACAAGAGATGACTTTCATCAGTTGTCCTCCAAATCTTTTACCATTAATTCAAAAGGTAAGACACAGTGACCATTAAACAGTGTCAGCTTAGAGTCAGTGTTTTGATTGCAAAGGCCACAGAAATTAATCCTGCTTTTTAAAATTTCATAAGGGTACTAACTGAATTATTTTCAGTCTGAGATGTTCTTTAGCAGGACTCTGTCCTCCCTGTTGTATAAGCCTGTAGCTATGACTAGGTGGGGATAAGAAAATTAAATCAGACTTTATGAAATGGTTAAAATACATCCATTGATCCATTTCTTGAAACTGAAGTTTCATGAATCATTGAAGCAAATTAAATCAGCCATTTTAATTAATGAAAATATCCAAACATTCCATTGTCATCTTCTTTTACATTAGCCTATGCTGAGCTCAGTACACCACAGCTAAACTGCTTCTACCATTTAAAGTTTGCTTCTGTATTACTAAATGACATTGCATTCTTACAGGTCTTGCTGTTGTTTTAAGATGTGTCCTCAGTGACGAGTTGCAACACAGGGGCATAAATTTGCAGACTGAGACAGCAGAAAAAATTAGATGGGTAGGGCCCTCAAACAGTGAACACATTTTTTCCTGCAAAACTCAACATGTTAACGTAGATGGTTGTGTGTCCTCCAGCAGTTTTGGTGCCCAGGAATGCTATGTGTATGTGCCTTGCTGTGTCATGTCTGCTACCACAGGATTAAGCATAACAAAAGCTGTTCAAGTTTAGGTACGTCCATGCAGAGCGACACCTCTGCACATCTTCTCAGCACCACTTAAAGCACAGTCTTCATCTCTCTCAATTCCGTCTCTTATGTACCACTTGACTACTTAAATATGAGTCTTACACAGCTGTAGCTAACCAGACAATGTTTTAGCTTTGGGGTTTTTTATTTTTGCAGAGGGAATTTGGTATGGAATTGATGGAGCCAAACTGTTTTGAAAGGTATTCCCAGCACAAGTGTAGGATGGCACGCTGGAGTGCTGTATAAGAAGAAATGAAACGATCTGATAGATTTCCAAGCTGTATCCAAAATTTTCAAGCATGCCACAGACCACCATAAAAGTGAAACTATTCCAACTTATTTTAAATTTTTGACAGCTTAAGAATTGCCTTCCATATCCCATACAACTGTTTCCTAGGGCAAGAAGGAACTGGGATCAATTCACTTTTCTTGTACAATAAAGTCATGAACTTCCATGGATACTAAAAGCCTAGTTTTTCAACAATTTTGCAGATCTTATCTATTAAAATACCTTGAATACCACAAACACAATTGAATTTTTATTTACCAGAATACTGTTATAACACTAGACTCTGTTGAGTCATGTACATAAGTCAGAATCCACTACTCTAAGTCAACTACTTGAGACTTTTTGTTAATTATTCAGCAACGGGTTTGAAAAGATTCTTCCTGCCATGTTTCCAAATTAATATACTGAAAAAGAATTTTATTTTTCATTTTCTCACTTCCCATGTGATACGTGTGCACCTTATTATACAATAAAAATGAAGATCCTTAGAATGCAGAAAGCAAACCTTGGATTCATACAAAAACAATTTTTTATGAGGTTTCCAATACTATATGATATAAATACCTTCCTGAAGAAAACTGTTCAGTTTCACAGACATCACTTTGTTTAAAAATTAAAGAGAATCAGTAAGAGCAAAAAGAAGAATACATTTGGCAGGTAAATGCACCTTATTCGTTTGCTCCTCTAAAATACTTTGATTAAAATTTAAATTTTCTTTTATTATCTGCAAATTAACAGTAAGTCTTCATATTGAAACTATCTTTTAGTCAGTCAGTCACTGTGCACTTCATGTTCCTTTGAAGTACAAACACAGTGAGGTAAGTGTAGTTAAATTAGGGCTATATTTAGTTTTTTAAAAAGTACAATGCCAAGTACTAGAGACATTCACATACAACAAAACATTCTAATATACCTGACTAGAAGTAAGTGTTACAAGTACACATGCACCATATACAGGTGCCTGTTTATACCAATGGCTATTAATATTTTAAATTGTTGGTAGTTTTTTATGCAGAGCTTGATTCTTTTGTGACACAAGTTGATACAGTTTCACTGGCTTCAGTGAAGTAACACCAAGTTATACCAGGTGAGTTAAAAAAGTAGTCAAACCAAATTTATCAAGAATGATGAAATACTCAGATACCTTCTGCATCATACAACTTCCAGTACTTCAGTCAGGAGATAAACAAGTTGAAAAACTTTGGCACTCCAGCATCAAAGAACACCAGCCTCATTTCTTGTAAAAAAATTATAATATGTGAATAAACAAAGTTAAAAGTTGTCCTGGTTTCAGCTAGAAGAGAGTTAATTTTCTGTCTAGCAGCTGGTACGGTGCTATGTTTTGGGTTCAGGATGAGAAGAATGTTGATAACGCACTGATGCTCTCAGGTCTTGCCAAGTAGTGTTTAGGCTAAGTCAAGGACTTTTCAGCTTCTGATGCCCAGCCAGCAAGGAGGTTGGAGTGGCACAACAAGTTGGGGAGGGGGGCAGCCAGGGCAGCTGACCCAAACTGGCCAAAGGAATATTCCATACTGTGTGGCATCATGCCCAGTATATAAACTGGGGGGAGTGGGGCTGGGGGAGGGTGGGCTCGGGAACTAACCAGGCTTCAGTTGGCATGTGGTGAGCAATTGCATTGTGCATCGCTTGTTTTGTATATTCCGATCCTTTCATTACTATTGTCATTTTATTATTTTTGTTATTATCATTATTAGTTTCTTTCTTTCTGTTCTGTGAAACTGTTTTTATCTCATCCCACGAGTTTTACCTTTTTTTTTTTTTCCCCCTATTCTCTTCCCCATCGCAGTGGAGCCAGGGAGGGGGGAGTGGGTGAGCGGCTGCGTGGTGCTTAGTTATTGGCTGGGGTTAATCCACAACAAAAGTGAAGAGGAAATCTCCGCAAACACTTCAGCACTTCAGAAGTTTTGCCATCATATTTATTTTGTATGGGTACAGTGTCTTCTGAATTAAAAAGTCAAAAATCAAAGCATCCAGCTAGGACCTTACCAAATCACTAGGAAGAGGAGAGGCAAAGAGGATTAGGAAATAAGAAAGACATTGTATGGGTGAAGATGGGGGAGAGAAAGAAGTTGGTTTTCCACCAGAAAACAATTAAATCCCAAAACAAATGTAAATCCCCAAAGCTATGTTTGTTACAGGCATGGGTGTCGGCATTGGTTCTCATTAAAGCTGACAAACTGTCTGTTTTCAGTTGCTCCTAACACAAAAGTCCTGCCACAAGCAAAACCTCTGCATGCAGGATCGCTGCCTCCAGCTTGTTTTTTTGAAAACAAGAGTCAAAACAGGACTGCCATGAATAAGAAAGCACAATAAAACTGTATTTTTAAGCCCGTGTGGAACACGCGTGGCAACCGTTTCTTTGAAGGACTGTAACACTTTGAACATTTTAGCATAGGAGAGAGAAAGGAAGGCGTGCAAGGAATGCCATGCACAAGCTCTTTGGATGAAGTCCAGCGGTGAGCAGGATGGCAGCAGCACCGCGCTGCTTGACCGGGGGGCGAGGCATGGAGAGAGGATGATCTGACCGCATCTTCTTCTCCCTCAGTACAGTGTGCCATGCCCTCTCCTTGAACACTAGACCAACCCTCCCGGAGGGCTCGCATTTTAAGACGGTCAAATTTTTTCACACGGACACACAACAGCTGAAAATAATCCTTGGTGTTTGGGGGGTGACAGACCTATCCTCCTCTGATTGCTCCCAGCTGCTTGAGAACCGAGTGTGGAAAATTGTTGGGAATTACAGGAAATGGAGCTTTTCGTGTGTGCTCGGTGGCACCCGGTGGCCTCCAGGACCTTTAAGAGGAGCTGTTTGATCTCAGCACTGACAAAGGCAGGCAGGAGGCATCCAGGGATGAACATGAGAAGTACGTACTCTGGTGCAGAGAAAAGAGAGCAATAAAAGCAAACACTGCAGGGGTTGGGAAACTGAGACACCGAGCTTGGCACTGCCAGGACGAAAGTAGGAAACATAACCAGGGTTTTCAGAAATCTTGCTAGGCCCGCTTGGGAATGAACCAAGCAGGTTCATTCTCTCTTTGTCTACAGCACAGCCAGTTTTAACCGACTTTTGGGCAAACAGAAATGCTGGAAACCTTGAGTCAGACAGCAGGAGTGAGGGCACGAGCTAAAACTGTAGGACAGGAAGATTTCCCGTAACTTCAGCTTCACCAGAAGTAAAAGTCTTGCCAGGGCATTCGCAGGGAGAAAAGCAGGAACAGGAAAGCATAAGATGTACAAGTCCCAGAAGTAGCAGAGCAGCGTCATGATGGAGAAAGGACAGAAGCTGAGAGGGACTATCAACAGAAAGGAGATTTGTGAGCAGCAGGAAAGCACAAAGCTGAAAGTTACCATAAATGGAGAGAAGCAGCAAAACTATTTCCTTCCTTTCGCACATTTTCCTGGGATAATCTCTATGGGCAATAAAAAGACCTTGTTTTATATCTTTGGGGTCTTTTGCTATCTTGCACTTTCTTTTTAAAGTTAGCTTATTCTTTCTTTAGTATCTATGTGCAGTTTTCAGCATAGCTGCAGATCTCAGTAGTCCTCGCTTTCATCTGCACCCCACAAAACGATGGAGTATTTTCCCTACTCTAGTCAGCACTAAGATTTGGCCTAGTAGCAGCCAAGAAAAATGCACAGTTGAATAAATAGTTTCACATATAAAAACCAGGTTTATTTGTGAGCTTAACTGGATTAACAGTTCAGAGCTGCACCTCATACATCACTGTAAACATGTGCTTGTCAGGAAAACCTCGTAATTCTTGGGTGTTAAATAAACCTGCCAGTGCTGGAGGACTGAGCTGAAACCCAAAGAGCTTTTAGGGGGTGATTATTTAAGATACTTGTTTGGCCTTCATGATTTAACACGTATCCTGTGTTGGCTTGCCTCTGAAACCAGCCTGAAATAATTTTGCGTACTACGAATTTCAGAAATGGTGCAGTGTGCTCTTTCTTCGCGGTCCTGTCGCCCTGACGGTGCTCCTCCCTCACCTATGTTCTCCGACACTTGCACGAGCATCAGTGCAGGCTGCCGCTGGACAGGCCAACGCCGGCGGTACCCCCCCGTGCCAGGCACAGCCGGGAGGCTGTGAGGTTATTTTAAGCACGTAAGCGGGTTTCCACTTTTCTGTGGCGTCACAAGGATTCTTCCCGAAAAATGCTCTCTGCTGTGAGACAACCCTTCCTGCGGGACAGACCGATGTTTGGAACCTCATCGTTTGCTGTGTTGGTAGAAAAAAGGGATCTCTGCCTGACGTGACTGAGGAGGAGAAGAAGAGGTGGTATGGTCGTACATTTTTCTTCTCCCTTTCTTTACTCTAATAATTAGCTCTGCCTGAAGAAACCTCTGTTCCCTTAAGCATCTTAAGTGATATTCAGCTGCTGAGAGGGGACCGAGGGCTGGGGGGNGGGGGAAACCACCACCTCCATCTTTAAGACTCCAGCCGTTTGGGTACAGGGGGTGGACACCGAGCCGGTGGGGTCCGACCGGGTCCGATTGCCGGAGGTAGAGCAGCACCGGGCGGCTGCCTGCGGGCATCGTCAAGCCCAGCCCGGCTGGGGTGCGGGTCCCCTCCAAACTGGTGCGGGTCAGGGGAGGGGGGTTGTCCTGATGGCAGCTAGTCCCGAAAAACAGCCTGCAACCGCCCTTCGGTCCGTCCCGAGGGGAAGGCCCGAACTCGGTGCCCAGCGTCATCTGTCGGTTAAAAAAATTCGCGGAGCGCCGGGAAAAGAGGGGAGAGTAAATAAATAATGCTGCTGCTGCCATTATTGGTATTGCTACTACTATTATTATCGTTGTTGCTGTTGCTATCATTATTATTATTGCTACTACTCGTTGTTGTTGTTGCTGTTATTGTTACTGTTGTTATTATCATTATTATCACTATTATTATTACTATTATTATTACTATTATCATTACTATCATCATTACTATTATCATCACTATTATCACCATTATTATTATCATCATTACCATCATCATCACTATTATTATTATTATTATTATCAGAAAGCCTGGATTTGTATTAGCTAGTTTTAATTAACTATTTCCCCACACAAGCACCACATCTAAGCTTACAAATAGATACAGAATAGTTATGCTTCTTCATGCCTTTCAGTCTAGGTAACTATGGTTTTACTGTGACAGATCACAACTCCACCCTGTTCGGTAATCCATCCTTGACAAAAAAAAGATGAAAAAATGCCTCGATGTACAAAGCAAAGTGAGCCTAAAGTGAACTTTTCTACAACGTGCCCCTCCAGCAATTAGCAGCTCATGAACTTCCTGACCTTATGTTCAGTGGAGCAAGGGGGATTTATCTACTATGCATTTTGCAATCGCTTTTTGAACCAAAGCAGAATTTTAACATCCGTAACATATTGCAGCATATTATATGCAGCATCCGTAACACATTGCCACTTACTACAGCTTACATTCACTACGTGAAGTAGCAGATCCTGCATCTCTGTTTCTCTCTCTGCATGGACATAAATACACATATAAAAACATATATATAAATGTACATATGTATGTATAATCAAATTACAGACTTCATGCTGAACATAAGGCTTGTCTGCTTACTGCGTTATCTTTCCGGAACTTGCCACCTTAATTGGTACTTTAGAGTTTTTGACTTGTGAGAAATGGTAAATATTGGCTGTCTATCTGCCACCTCTGTACCACTCATGATAGTATAGATTTCCCTCCCTCCTTTTTTATCCTATCTGTCATTTCTTTTCCAGACTGCAAAGTCTGGCTTTACACAGTTCTTAATAGAGAAACTGCTCCTCAGTTTTGGTGAGGGACAATGCTTTTCTGCATGCCTTTACTTCTATTTCATCATTTGAAATTTAATACAGGTGTATGAACTGCAAACTGCAGCATTTAAATGCATCCATTTGCTTCCCTTATGTCTCTGCTACCTTTAATGATTTTTAAGAGTCTTTGCAAAAGTCAGCTATGTGAACGTTCATCTATTTACTTTACACGTAATTTACAGACCCGGTTGTCATTAAGACAAGCAATTTACATTTTTCTCTGTCAGAAAAAGGAGTTCTGTCTCACCTTCTTTAGATCCCAGATGATATTCCCACGGTGGATATAATTTCTCTACAGTCCTTTCTCTGCTGTATTCAATGGTTATACTTCCAAGTTACCTGCAACAAACAATTCTTGATTTAACTTTATGAAAGGTGTCGGAGTATCAAAAATGTTATGATCATCTAAATTTAGAAATAAATAGGAAAGTTATGAAGCATGAAACTGTACTATCATAGTCAAGGAATACTGCAAGCAGCTAGCACTCCTAAGACAAACAAAGAGGCTTGAAACCTAAAAGACGAACAGAAAGTCTATCATAAAAATAGCAATATTTCTTCTCCTTCAGCACATTAGCTCTAAAATAAACACAAAAGAATTTATTCTGAGGTACAGGGAAGCAATAGTACATAAAACATACAATAAAAGACCTTGTCTTTCAAACTACCTAGTCCCTAATATTTCTAAGTAGATATTTTCAGCAATGGTCTTTATTTGCCTTTAATTGAGGTACTCTGAAAACAGATCAACATGTCAGGTGTAAATTCCTGATCCAACAGAGGTCAATGTGACTTTAGACTTTTTTTTCCCCCAAGTAAATTTTTTTTTTTTTTTTTTTTGTGAGAAGTTGATTCTTCTCTCAGCAGAAATCATCCTTTTAAGTGAACTCTGCCTGTGATAGTCTTGGTGAAAGAGCTAAAACCAAAATTAGATTAGTTTTAATTTCTATCTGTCTTTAGCCCCTCCTATATTCTGCTCTCCGTCCTTGCTTTCCAGTTCAGGGGGCAGAGTACCCTGAGGATAACTGATCTCACTCTTTAATGAGTGAGGCAAAGAAGGCATTAAGTACCTCCGCCTTTTCCTCATCTCTGGTGGCAATGTTCCCCTCTGCATCCAATAAAGGGTAGATATTCTCCTTGGCTCTCTTTTTATTGTTAACATATTTGCAAAAACATTTTTTGTTGTCCCTTACAACCTTACAACCCTTCTTCCTTAGAAGATTTTGTATATACTAAAACACTGCTTAAAAAAAGCCCCAAAACAACAACCAAAAAACCCAATCCTCTAAAAACCACCACCACCAAAAAAAAAAAAAACAAGACAAGGAAATAATTATACATGTTTTATTTAGGCTTGTGCATTCCTTCCCTGTTTCAGGTACTGCTTGGCTGCCCTAGCACTCCTCACTGTTCAGGTTTCACCACCTCCCCTGCTCCTTCTCAGCAGAGATACTGCTTTTCACTCCCTCCAGAGTGGAGAAGTCAGAGACAGCAGTAATTGATGGCAAATCCTTGCAAGCCTCCCACTCCTGTGCCTTGACTAGCCTTTGAAAAACACCAATCTAAACCATTTTCCCTGAATGGTCAATTAGACTCTGTCCGCGGCTG
Source organism: Pandion haliaetus (assembly GCA_013401275.1). NCBI lineage: Eukaryota > Metazoa > Chordata > Aves > Accipitriformes > Pandionidae > Pandion > Pandion haliaetus. The sequence continues at coordinate 32,329 of VYZV01011648.1, forward strand.
CCGAGATGTTCGTGGGGCTTCATTATTTGACTTGGAGTGCCTCCTTCAGCTCAGCCATGAAATTCCCTTTCTGTGAAGCCATAAAAATCACTCTTGCCATCACAAAGCAGCTGGAATTGAAGCTCAGGAGCCCACAGGTCCACAGTGTGCCCAACTGACTACCCGGCAGAAGGAGATTTTGGGGAGCGGTGGCACCAGTAGTGATCTGGGCAGCATCTCCAGGTTTCGCACTAGATCAAAAATCTTTTTCTCTCTGCTCTCCCGAAGGTAGAAATAAGAGCTTGAGAAGAAACAAGACTCTGTGCATTTGCACTTAAGGGGCATAATCTATAGTGGGAAGGCTAAATTGGAGAAATAACCTTGGCAGTTCATTTTGGTTGCAGTGAGCTGAGTCATTATTCTGACCGCTTCTACTTCAGCAGATCGCACATCCGTGCAGTTTTCTGCCCCCACCCCCGCCACATATTGGTATTTTTTTCTCCAACAGGCTGCCTCTGACACAGGACAGCAGGAACAGGAATGACGTCGTGAAAACTTAGGTGTGAAGGCAAGCTTGAGAGACTTCTGACGCAAGATACTTTCTTCTCTTTTCATGAACAAAAAAACAACCGCACACTAACACTTCGCCTTATTTTCTATTTTGCCCCAGGACCTACGTTTTTATATCATTTAAACCACCTGTAACTGCCAACATAAGTAGAGCAGCACAATACAAATAAATGAAACCACCTCTCTTCCCATTAGAAGTAAAAAAGAGAGTAAGCATCCCTGGTCTTCTTGTAGTCTCTAAGGTGCTTATCAGTAAGGTAAGCCTTTTTTTCCCCTGACTCTTCCCATCAATATTTTAATAGCTACTGGATTTGATGATTAAAAAAAAAAAAAAGAATCATTTGGTTAATAAAATAAGTAGAGCCTTCATTCTACAAAATGAAACATTTTGAATAATTTTCATATAAACCTCAATAATTGACTGTCAATATGTGACAAAACTTTCAGATATTTTCACAGTTAAGTCTTACTTGTCATTCCTGGTCTTTGCTAAATTTAACATGAATCACTGACAGATACAAGCTGAATTTCTTGTAGGAGTTCACTGTTTTATCTATAAATAGCATACATAATCTGTACTTCACCAATATCTTTATTCTAAGCCACTGAAGAAGCATTTTGGGTATGCTTTTGTAAGCCTCTTGCCTCTTGAAGATGAGAATTTCTGTGGTGTAAAAGGTCATTTGGGGGTCCATGGCAGTGAGTAATTTCTATAGGAAAAAAGAAAAGGGGGTATTTCTTTATGGATATGTCTTAGTTAAATAAAAAATACTTCCAACTTAATTCATTCCAATTCACTCTTACTTTGGTCTTTTACTGTTGTAACATAAAAATAAAAATAATGTGAGGAAGAGTGTTATTTTCTAACTTTCACAGTGGGTTCAACTCTTGAGGCTATGACATACAATTCAGGACAATGACGAATGGATGACAGTAGGCATCTGAAGCCAGGCCAGCAGAACAAAGATCCTATTGTCTAAGGGATTACATCCAAACAATGAGGTTCATTTTTTGCTCTACAGATATAAAACAGTCCCACTTGCAAACACATGTAGTCATCTCTATATGAAAGTTTGTTAAAGCCTTTCATGTTTGAAAATGCATTTTTTCTTCACGATGGACTATTTTAATCCTCCTGTTTAAATTTTGAGCCTTCTTTTTTCCTTCTTTCTCTTCCATTACCTAGAAAAAAAACTACAAAAAAGATAGGACATGGTGAAAGTCTAATAATTTCAATAGTTTATTCTCTGACCATGCTTGATAATGAGTGGGATTTAAGTAGGTGTTAAATTGTACATCTTTGAAGTGTCGAAGTCCAAGAAATTGCCTAATAAAAAGCTCCTTTTTTTTAGACTTTATAAACTAATTCTGTACATGCTCACCTCTTTCTTCCTTTTAACTTTTTTAGATCAATGAAGACTAGACTTTTTTCTTGTACAAGAGGGGAAAAAAAAACCAGGTTATTTAAGTATATCAGATCAAAAAAATCGCATTGTTTCACTGACTTATTTCAGGTCTGATCTTGTTTGCATGGAAACCCAATATGAAACCTTCCTGTTTCCAATGAAAAAGATACAGCTGAATATAGAGCTGTACTCCTTGAAGTTTAGTTATAAGTAAGGTCTCTAGCTGAATTCAATCCTTCAGTTTCTGCTTTTAAGTCAAGCTCACTGCTGGTTAGAAAGTGGCATCAGATTTTAATTCTTTCACAACTGCATCTCACTTTGTCAAAAAATATTTTTAAGCTCTTACCCTGTACTGAACCACCCACCATCCATCCATCCAGCTGACCAATATTTTGGCAGACCTGGAGGAAACTTATCTATCAATATTCCTCCAAAAATTTGTTCTCCATGGCTCAAAATATATTGTGGAACGTACCTATTTTTGGCAAATACATAGGGAAGTTTTATGCCGGCATTCAAACTGTAGGACATCAGTTTCTATGCAGCTGAAGACCATGATTTCCAAAAATTGAACTCTGTGTGTTGTCTTCTGTTGCTTCTCACTTCAGTGGGATTAACTTCCACTTTTTTCTGCAAGTGCAAACTTTGGAGAAGAGGGTGAAACCCTTACCTCATTGTTAATTAAATATCCTGAAGTCAACAGGTGTGTTCTTAGACTTACCCTGAGTGATTTACTAACTACCAGTGAACTAAACGCTACTAAAATCAAATCATTATGTTGGAGTTGAACCAAAGAAAAGATAGTGGAATGACCCATGATGCTTTCCAACATAATACAAATTGCAAATTAGAGACAAAAACTACCTTTTATATTTTATTTTAAAAATTATGGTCTCAGGTGGATGCTGCTATTTTTGAGGTTCAGTGTAAAAAGGCAGAAGTACTTTCTTCTGAAAATATAATTTGTTAGTGGGTTTGCCAACAACCATTGCTTTTATTGCTTTTGTTTCAGAAGTTCTTAAAAGACATTTCAAACAGAAAAGAGGAAGCAGTACTAAATACTTCGTGCTTAAATTTTTAAAAATTCAAATAAATGTGTTTGCATTTTGGAAAAATTATACTTCATAACTGTGAAAGCAAGATGATACACTATTCTAGAGGCCTTGTTTCTTCTTCTGTTTCTCATCTTTGCCATCTGAGATTCTCCTGCTTTGGCTCTATTTCTCTGGAGTTATGTTTTTGTCCCCGATTTTTTTTAGCATTCTTCTCTTGAAGATTTATGAAATATCTTAGAGATATTCTTGTAGCTCAGTCTATAACACATATTTCTGAAAATCCTATTTTTCTGTACAGAGGGAAAATGTGAGAAAGGTACACTGCTGGGATTTAGCTGATTTCAGCATATAAGCGATCCAGCTCTAGCACACTCTAAAGACTGATCAAACAGAGATAAATTACCAACCTATGTTCCTTACTACCGAACACAAAAGTTACCTGAACAGCTACCTGAACAGCAGGCATAGGATCAGTGTTTATTTATGAGATGCTTAAATGCTACTTATAAGCCATTGTGCTATTCGGGGAAATTACAGGGATTAAGCAGCGTAAGAGAAGTATTTGTAGCAGGTTCATTCTTTCTGCTGTTGCAGCTGCTGGTGCTGGCACTTACTCTTTCCCAGTTCAGCTGTTTTCTAGCTACCAACCAATATAGTTAACAACAAAGAATTATTTGAAAGGGTTGCAACGCACACAAGGATTGAGGATTAGTCACCCAAGCTAAAGGAGGGGAATTTAGTGGGATACTGCATTTCAGTCCCAGAAAGAGCTAGTTGTAGAACTAAAATGCAACTGAAAAAGTTTTGAGAGTGAAAGAATTTAAAAACAACGGAGCCAGAAGCAGCCTGGTATCTGGCCATAGAGGAATGCTGTTCCTCAATACAGCATATCATACTGCCCCAACACTGATAATACTAAAGCCTCTTTTATTCATAATATTTGGTCCTGTTTCTCTTCTTCCTAATCAGATTTCTTTCACTCAGATGCATCAATCAGTTTTTAATATCCCTTCTGGCATGAAATTCTGTAAGAATGATAAATCTATCTTTCTGAATAGAATAATAAGTTATTTCTTGCACTAATTAACCATTACAGCATTGCCTACATCAGAAACATTAGAAAAAAAATAAAAATTAACAGTAGCTGGAAGGTCAGACACAGCTATAACATGAACTGACATCCAGATAGATGGGATTTGGTAAACCTCAGCTTGTTCCTGCTGCTCTACTTTTAGAAAATAATGGAAAACTACAGACAGAAATAAATTTCCCGGAATCTCCTACTCTTACGGGGTAATTTCATAGTAACTATAAAGTCAGCATCTGCCACACTTATTCAGTGTTGATGTCAGATTGTGGAATAAAGGAATTTGTTTAAAATTATTTCTAAGCAAAAGCCTGTTGAAACTGTCAGCTGTTCATCTCTATGTTCTTATGTGACATTTTCCTCTCAAGGAACACCAGTTCCAACCGGGATAGGAAAGCACAACTTGCTCTGGTTTTTTGTGTGAACACACATGCAGGCAAAGGGATTTCCTGGCCACAGAGGCACGTAGCATTGCACAGTTCATCTCCTTACAGCTGAGATGTTTTCTCCCCTCAAAATGCGGCTGCTTCTGTACTGGGGACAGTCCCAGGTCCATCCCAGTCCCCAAGCAGTCCCAGGCATTGCCTGGTGGAACGCTAGCTCCTGGGTCATTTCATGGGTCAGGACATGGATGGATGGGGTCCACAGCCAGGCAGAGCCACGGCTGTGACAGGGTGGCAGAGAATCACCACCATGGCGTAGGACATAGGCTCAGGTCAAGGAGTGATGGCCCCAATTATGAATGGCCACCTATAGCTAGTTCTGTGGATTCTCAAACCAGGGCCAGAATATGGTGATGAACACTGCTTGGACCAGAAGGGTCAAAACCACAGATACAACATAAAGGGCTCAAGTCTAGTATTCTTCAGATTGATGTCATATCCTTAGTTGCCATCTTTTCAGGGTGTTATGGGTTTGTGTGGCGCGGTTTTCCTTGGTGGCAGGGGAGGGGGGCTGCAGAGGCGGCCCCTTTAAGAAGTTGCTGGAAGAATTCGCCGCCCCAAATGTCGGACGCGCGTGCCAAAATGTCGGACCCGCCTCTAGGCGGGGAGTGACGGTGGTAACGCCTCTGGGAGAACATATTTAAGAAGGGGAACCGGTAGT